>CM070821.1:48538789-48608921 GCA_036326025.1 Chrosomus eos | reverse complement strand
AGGTAATATAAAGTAAGATTTGGTGACGTACACACCCAGCTCAGAAACCGAAAAAAACGTACGATGAAAAAAATTACTTGCATGGTGTCAAAACACTCTTTGTCCAGTATCTTCATGAAATATTATCAAAAAATTCCAAAAATTCATGGGAGACCGTCTTCTGGCAGCGAGAGAAAAAGAGCAGAAACACAACCGGCTTGATCCTGACTAACTATGTAAACGGCCCGTGTTACATCTAACCCCGCGTTAGTTTGTGCCCCGCGCTCCCCTAGTCATTGAATGAATTTTGTGCCAAAGCAATGATAAATGATCCACAGTTTAGCCCATATATACTTCTGTTGTGCTCACTGTGTGAAGAGTGAAGAAAAAGTGACCTAAGTATTGAGAAATGTGTCCTAGCGACTGTAAAAAACTGTAATGACGAATCATTCAGAAACATAATGAATTCAAATGTGGATTCGCAAGCCGGTTGTTCCTGAAGGAGGGCTCAGTACCCAGTGTATATGGATCAGCTTCCTCCTCCGAATCACAACCTGTAAGTATTATTAATAATTGTTGCTTTTATGGGTTTTTTTAGCGTCGGGGAGCGAGAAGGGAAGGCGCAGTGTGTGTGTGTGTGTGTGTGTGTGTGTGTGTGTGTGTGTGTGTGTGTGTGTGTGTGTGTGTGTGTGTGTGTGTGTGTGTGTGTGTGTGTGTGTGTGTGTGTGTGTGTAAGTTACGCTCAGCGCAGCTTCAAGGTCTCCAATGTCAATTTTTTTTAAATATGTGAAATGTTTGTCGCTGTTATTGGAGTTGTCATAAAGAATAGAGCAATACCTTGTAGTACTGCAGTGCTTTATCAATATGTTTATGCGTTGGGCTAACAAACAATAACCGACTGGGTCGTCTGACCAATCACCGCAGATTAGCGTCACGTAAAGGAGGGGTTTGGAAAAATGAGTCGTTTAACGAATCATTAGGGAGTCGGTGAGCAAATCAGGTAAAAATAAATGCATATTATAAGACAATAAAAGTATTTTTTGTCATTGCATGCATGTAAAACTGTTGTTGGGGACTCCCAGAACAATATTAGGAACATTTTAAATGCCCTTTAATATTCATAATTATCAATTTGACTGAGTTGAGCTGATATAACGACACTATTGTTTTCTTTAGAGCTGCTTTATAGCTGAATCAAATTTATTTCATAATTGGCGAATTTAGCAACGTCAACACCGTTATTGAACTGAATTGAACTGAATAATGTGCACTTGTTTTCTGCAGAGCTGCTTATAGCTAAATTAAACCTGATTCAAAATGTTTTACACAATTGAACTGAACTGATTTAGCAATGATCTAACTTGAGCTAAATACTGACACTATTGTCTTCTATTGTATTCTTTACTATTGTACTGAATTAGAATTTCTCATATTTGCATTCGCATATCTAATTGATTGCTATTTTCCTGTTTATCACTGTGAAGCTGCTTTGAAACAATCTGTAGCCTATTGTAAAAAGTGTTATAGAGCTTGAAGATTTGTGGTATGAGAATACATCCCGTTTTATTTGTAAATCTATAGTAAAATTAAAGCAAATATGAATATGTGAACTGTATCACAACTGTATCACAACGGCTGCAAAAAAAAAAAAGTGTGTAAAATTACAGTATGTTCCAGGTTATTAATTGCAGTAATTACACAGTAGGACTTAACTTGTATTGAACCGCGCTCTCAGAAATCTACAGTTTTTTCCTGGCCATTTTAGTCAATTTTATTCAATTGTACTGTAAACAGAGCTTGGTTTTACTGTGAGTTTACAGTTTTCGAAAACACAAAACCACTGTAAACAAACAACATCATACTGTATTTCTACAGAGCATGTGTATATGAAGGAACCCAGAATGCAATGCGGTATGAACAGATTATGCGGTGTAGACTGTGTAGAGTCTTTGATTGATATTTGTTGGTATTATCTACATTTTAAAACATTGTCCTGCAAATGAGTGGCAAAATATTTTAATGTTAATTGTACAGTTCTTTATGTTACTGTAAAAATACTGTGCACTAATTTCATTTGCAAAACGAATCTGCCTTAAATTGACCAACTGCCATTTCCGTTTATAAACAAATATTTAATGCACTAATAATGTGAACATATATCATTTGAGATGACTGAAAAAAAAAACTTAAATAAAGAAATTTTCACTGGATCAACAACTACACAGTCACCGCTTGTTAGATAAAGCAACATGCACCATATCATCAATGTGTCTAGATCTTCTCCTGGACTGAAGCACAGCCTACTCTTCAACACAATGGTGACCCAAAAAAAATTATTTTACAGTATATACATGTTTTTTAACTTAGTATAAAGTTATAAAAATGCTTTTCTTAGTAAATATTTTTGTATTGTTTCCAGTCCAAATATCAAACATTTCTTAAATCAATATGCATTTACTAAAGTAGTAAAATGAGATAAGATATTAAGTCTTGTTTTCTGGGGAAATGAATCAAAATGAAGTGAGTTTTTGCTTTAAAGAAGCTAAATTATCTGTCAATGGGGTAAGAAAAATGATCTTTCTCAACCTTTGTCAGATAATTTAGCTTTTTTTAAGCATAAAAAACTCACTTAAATTTGATTAATTTCCCCAGAAAACAAGACTTAATATCTTATCTATTCTTGAGGTCACAGCTGTGGTTCAAGGTGAGGTTGTGTGTTTGCATTCGGATAATAATCCATTAATAAATGGTGAGCTGTGCGTGATGCAGCTTGAAGAATAAAGGTGACAAAGTCATGACGGTGTGATTTGAGGGTGTGTTCTGTGGGGAAAGTGAGAGACAGCTGAGGAAACAATATATCAGATGCTATTGTGTCGAGCTTTTCCACTGGAGCTTGTTCACTGATGCTCGATTATGTCTGTGTGCAAAAACCATTGTGGATGGACGAGAAATCAGTTCAAACCACTTCAAATATGCCAAATTTCTCGCTTTGAATAAATGCAGTGCTTAGATGGAAACTGCTGACAGGGAGTCCCAAACAATACATGAAAAACATTTTGGCTATTTGTATGAATCAACCCAAATCTTAAAACTGTCATATAATATTAATGAAATAAAAGACCATACACTTTCATGACTGTTTAGTGTCAAATTAAAAGTTTTACTTATTAAATCATTATGTTTTAATAAACCTTTGCCATGCTTTAAAGAAGTACACTTATTTTAATGTGTCGACACATACTAAGCACATGTAAAGTACTTGATTATTATTTTACGCTGTGTTATATTATTTTGAATACATTTAAAGTTATATGTACTAAATTGCAAAGTCATCATTACAAAATGTGTAATTGCACATTTATTTGACACATTTCATTTACCATAAACACTTGTCATTCTTTAACCATATTTCAAAAACCATAGAAATAATAATGAAGTTACATGTAAAAATGCACTTAAGTCAATGTTAAGTTCAAAATCATTTAATAGACATTTAAACTTTTTAAATTAATTTACATTTTTAACTCATTTAAATGTTTTGTTTACATATTCTTTTTAAGTATACTATTTCTGTAATAAGCACTCTTTTTACAAAATTTAAACAATATATGCTAAAGTGTCGATTGGGACACTTTTTTTTCCAGTCATCTCGATGTCAAAAAGTGTCCCGAATCAACCTAATTATTACTACTAAGGATGATGATGTGCAGAATTATATGAACATCTGCATTTCTTTGACACAGATCCTTTGTGGAGCCATAAACCTTGACTATTGTTGTTGTTATCATTATTATTGTTAATAAAATATGATTTAGACCAGTGTTTCTCAACCCTGCTCCCGAAGGACACCATCACTGCTCTTTTTTTTTGTCTAAAATTAATGAGTTAAGGGTCAAGAGCCCAACTAAAGCAAACACTGATCACCATAATGGTGCAGTGACTTAAATATGTGACTTTAAAATATATGTTTTTCTCCTTCAGTGATTCTGCTTGTTAACATCAGGTGTCCATCAATAATGCTCAATCATCACTCAATTATTCACTTAATTATCTCATTAACTTCAACAATGCTTCAGTGTTACTTTAACACTCTTGAATGTGGACTCATATAAACATTGAGGAGTGTTAATTTAACACTGATGTTGCTGTTTCAGTCAAAGTTTGGATGAATCCATATTTATGTGCCAACATTGCTGCAATTTCCTAATTTTTATCAGACAAAATGCGTCACCAACCTGTTTTTATGACGTTTGTTCATATTGCAACATGTACAGTCATACTGCCATTAACCTACAGTCATTTCAAAAAGCCTTTTTCTTTTCATTTCACTGTAAATGATTATTTGTTGCTTTCAAAGTATATTGCGGCTGTATTGCAACAATTTCCCAACAACATCATTACTCACAAAACATTTATGATTGTTATCAATGTTGAAAACAGTTGTGTACATTTTTATTTCAGGATTCTTTGATGAAGAGAAAGTTCAAAAGAACAGCATTTATCTGAAATATAAGCTTTTGTAACATTAAACACTAACGTTCAAAAGTTTGGGGTCAGAAATAATTTTATTTTTTATTTTTTGAAAAAAAAATGAAGGATGAATTAAATTAATCAAATGTTAGAGTAAAGACATTTCTAATGTTACAAAAGTTTATATTTCAGATAAATGCTGTTCTTTTGAACTTTCTATTCATCAAAGAATCATGAAAATAAATTGTACACGACTGTTTTCAACATTGATAATACTAATAAATGTTTCTTGAGCATCAAATCATCATATTATAGTGATTTCTGAAGGATCATGTGACACTGAAGACTGGAGTAATGATGCTGAAAATTCAGCTTTGATCACAGGAATAAATTACACTTTACTATATATTCACATAGAAAACAGCTGATTTACATTGTCATAATATTCAAGAATATTACTGTTTTTTTGTTTGTTTGTTTTTTTAATCAAATAAATGCAGCCTTGGTGAGCAGAAGAGACTTCTTTTAAAAACATTAAAAATCATATATATATATATATATATATATATATATATATATATATATATATATATATATATATATATTATATATATATATATATATATATATATATATATATATATATATATATATATATATATATATATACTCTAATAAGAGGAGACTGATACAATATAAATATTTTTGTGTAAAGATCATTATATCCCCTTTTGTTACACAAATGAACTTGCAAAACATTCGGTTTAGTTTGATCCCGTTCTTCCTCGAGAGAATAATGCTTACATTGTCCTCCTGTGAAAGGCGTATTCAAAAAGCCTTAAGACGTTTTTAATCGTCTGATTTACCACGGCTTAAGAACAACAATTGTTTCTTTCTTTAAATGCAGTCTGTTACTGCACCTCTATTTTTGCAACAATAGAAGAAAATTTATGAAGTTTTACATTGTGCTGTTCTCCCTTTTGCCTTTTAAGGTTATTTTCTTCTCCAACCTCCAGAAAGAATTGACACATTTAACTTTTGATTAAAATGGATATGTGTAAATGATGTCGTGATAATAACACAAATATATTTTAATCTCCATGACCAAGTAGACCTAGATATATATAAGCTAAACTTTCATGGGTTCTACTGAAAAACACATAAAATAATATTTTTTTTATGATCTAAGCACATTGTCTACTGTAAAAATGAATACGCTATGTACTCAATAAAATTGTGGCAACAGATTACAAGCAATATTATTAATTAAATTTGACAAATAAGAATTGAGTAAGAATTAATCAATTATTTAAAATGAGTAATTTTGACAAAATATCTGAATAACTGACAGACGTCAAAGATGAATTAAGAACTCTTTATTTTTTATTGCCAACATTGAAGACGCCTGATGATAATAAGCAGAATCAATGAAGGAAGAGAAACACAAAGAACTACAACTGACTTCAGACACAGTCTTATATGAAATCAACAGAAAATACAATAAAACAGTCTTCAAACCAGGCAAAATGTATATTTCTGTCATTCGTCTACAGTTCTTTTTGATAATGAACAGAGGTTTAGATATTGATGTTAATTTAATGACAATAAAAATAAAGTGTTCCCTTTAGTTGGGCAGTTTAATTCTTTGCCTTTAATGTTAGTTTGTGGATTTGTTGACAGTGTTTGCAAAAGCACATAATTTGCTGCAAAATAAACCATGAACAAAAATTATCAGATAAAAACTTAGTGAATAAACTCGTTACTGATCAAAAGTAGTTATTTGATATTAATAGAGATTCCTTAACAAAATGTTGTCTGCACCAATCAGACATTTTTAATTGTCATTTTTTAATACACTTTTGAGAAATATGACATAAAGTATCAGCATATGAATCTCAACATGCTGGGTGGGAGTCATGATTTTTATACTATGGTAGCTTCCAGGATGCATTGCGGCATGAAACACCATTGTTGAGATTCATATGCTGATTCTTGATCATACAAACCTTTAAATAACATTCTAGTAAAATTCAGGAAATGGACCTTTTTATTCCCTTTATTCTAACATTCTAACAGAACAGCGCAGTCTCATCCCAAGAAGTCATATAATTGACGTCTTGGGACGTCTTTTGACCATACGTCAATATCCGCCTTTTTAGGGTACCCTTAAATGTCGGTTAGATGACGTTATCGGATCCTAACTCTACCCCAGACCTAAACCTACCCCGTCACCTAACTGACGTTAAAGGTAAAGCGTCAGTTGTATGACGTCCCAGGATCGTCATATAACCGACGTTTAAGGGTACCCTAAAAAGGCGGATATTGACGTATGGTCAAAAGACGTCCCAAGACATCAGTTATATGACGTCTTGGGATGAGTTACCCAGAACCAACATTGAATATTTGGAGAACGTTCTTATAACAAAAGTTTGTTAGCTGGGTTAATCCCTAAATTTACTCTCCTAATGCAGTCTCCTGCAAAGCATGCTGGGAACTACAGTTCACCGTTTAGGGATTAAATGTTATTTATGGGTTTTTCAGTAAAGGGAAAGATGTTGGTAGTTTATGTCGATGTTTAAAGTTTAGTTGGGCATTTGGAGGAGTGTCAGTTATTGAACGTTGTGCTGAAGAGTAGCACTTGTGTTCAGACTGTGGGAACTCAGAGATTTACATTCATTACTGACTCAAGTCTTTACTTAGTAGTTCATTAAATACATTGACCATGATGTTGAGTGACACTGTTGACCCAACTACACTCATTTAATTTGGAGTAAGCTAAGTTCTGAAACATGTCTCCAATAACACAAAGGTAATTAATTATGTTTTGAGTCTATTTCCATTAAGGTGGAAAAGGATTTTCATCTTATAAAACAAAAAGAAGATACAAACTTAATTAATTTCACTCATGTGGGAAATTAGGTTATATCAACTGACAGTTATGCTTCAGTAAAACTTTGTTTTTTCAGGTTGGTTGAACTCAGTTATAATCAGTAATCTTAAATCAAACACAGTAGTCAACATTTGAAGTGGATCAAAAAAGTTATTTAAAGTTTTACTAAGGCAAGAATTTAGATTGTTCAAAATTCATGTATAACTTTGATGAAAGGTTTTAATTCACTTTGAATGTTGACTACTGTACCTCATTTCAACAAACCCAGTAATTGTAGACATTAGTCAGTTCTAAGTTGAACTGACTAAACCTTTTCTTTCAGAGTATAATCACAATAATATGGGCTTTGAGACTATATGCGTGTTTGTGGCGTGCCAAACAGTGTTGTCATGATATCCATGATTTTCCTGAGATTAATGGGATTGTACATTTACAGCTCTCTCCAGGTATTTCTACACACACAGCTTTGAGCTTGCACTGCCATCTGTAGTCAGGACAGAAGCCAATATAGAAATCAGCACTAACCAAACAGAATTCAACACTGAATCGTGTTTAAAGGTGCTGTATGTAACTTTTTTCACTCTACTAAAGCATACAAATCTAATATGTTTGCATTTATTGAGTAAAAAATGCTAAGTTCACATAATTGTTTCTCTGAAAAACACCTCTAGAGCCAGTTATTATTATTATTATTTACTTTGAAATGTACGTTTCCAGGCTAAAAATGTTTTTTTTTGTCAATTATTGCATTATTTATTATTAAAATATTGCACTTCGCCAATTTGATTTCCGATATTTTGAATTTGGACTGCAGTACCTATTTCAACTCTAGTTATCAATCTTACAGACTGCACCTTTAACTATATTCATCAGTATGTTCCTATTATTATTATTTTTTTTTTTTGAGTATCATTTTGTACATCAGGCTTTTATATATCAATAAACCTATATATGGTTAATAATTCAAACATAATTTTTGTCTTTCTAAAGTTGGAGGGGGGTCCGACTGCCGGATGAATTTTGATGAATGTTTATGTTCATAGTTGATAATACATACAGCATCAGAGTTGTTTTGGCATCATGCCATCAACCGTTTTTCTGTACAAAAACAATTTTGTCTATCGACACAAAATCCATAACTTTTTGTTGGCATGGTCTGAAGATGATAGAATGAATTTGTGAAAATCAGTGCAATGGTCTAAGAGGATTTAAAAAAATAAAATAATAGGCTTTTAAAGAAAATCAAAATGGCGGACAGGAAGTTTGGCAGACAATGCCAAATTGGTATCTCTGTTCTCAGCATGACCCAAGGAATCTAATAAGACCAGAATCATTACAATAGGCACAATTAATCAAAAGCTATTAGCATGTTTTATAATTTCATTACAATAGCTTCCCCAAAACTTTTTGAGTACCTTCAGGGCATGGTTCTGAAGACACATGCCAAGTTTTGTAACGATACGCCAATGCATTCGTAAAATATAGCAGATTATTAAAGGTGCATTAAGTGATTTCTGTCCACTCATGATGGGGGAGGAGAGAGATAGAGCAAGAGGGAGATTTGAAGAAAGACTATTGAAAGGGAGATGGCTGAGAGACATTACAAAAGAGAAAAGGTCAGAGAAATATCATTGGAAAAAGAAGGGTTATGATCAGACAGGAGCTAGGACCAGCGTTTATATTAGAAAAGCTTTCCAGCGCTGGAGAGTCCGAAGCGGGAAGTCCTAAAAACGGACACAGAGGTTGCGTTGTTTCTGCTGCATATTTAAGTTACACTAGTTTTGAGTGTTTGCTGCTGGTGACTAACAACAAACTCTTGTTTGTACTCATGTTCTCTGTAAAAAAAACTGTCTTCCTCGTCTTTTTTTCGGCATCTTCGCTTTATTTTTCGCAAAGCTTTACATTGCGGATATAGACATCCAATCTTGCATAGCGCGTAGAGATTGGCATGGTAATGGATGCAGAGCAAGTACCGAGATTTGCTACTGCGAATACATTGCTGTGAGCATGTAAGACATGCTGCTGCACATCTAACATACATGAATTAACCCTGTAGCAGATCTATACAGGTGGAGCTGGGGAAGTGGGAGGGTTCTGAAAGCGCACAGTAAACAATGCCAAGTATTTGAATGTTTGAGCAGCAAGCTCATTGGCCGCTGATGAAACATCAACCAATCAGCTGTGCTATGTAGATAACGACATGATTGCTACCAATAAGTTAAAGACCCATCAGACTGCAACGTTCAAAGTTTCATGCCAGAAATATGTAAGACTCCCTGTTTCAAGCAACCTATTTCCTAGTTGAATTTTATGTGGTCACGTAATGTTTCATTCAATTCTTTTATATTGCATTTTACACCATACGCTAAATAAATAAAAAATCCACTCAACTGGCCTAAAACATTATGATGACGAAATATGGAAAGGTTTGAAAAACATGATTTTTTTTTATTTAAAACTTTAATGTGTAATAATATTAATAAAGGGTCGAGCATATTCTACCCCAAATGCCCAATAAACATATGAAGATATATAGGTTATTCATTTCCAACATAAAAACAATAAAAGTAAATCCCCATAGCCTTTATTGATGACACGGTTAATAAAATTCCTCAAATGTGTAAATTAATATGTACAATTGAGTATATTGTTAAAAAATAAAAAAAATAAAATATGCAAAGGTTTAAAGACGACATAAAATCAAATTCTGTTTCATGGAAATCGCATACAGAAATTATATAGATACAAATCACCAATGTCAATTTTGCAAAAATAAAATCAATATATTGTTTAATAATAACCTTCATATTCTGTGCCGTTGTCAAAATATGAAGCAGGACCAACAAATGAAAAAGAATCATACACATCGTCTTTAACCCATAATTCCTTCTTTTTTTCTTGGCACAAGTCTGTTCTGGTAATAACGACAACAACGATGATATAAATTATGTCAAAGAGTAAAAAAAAACAGAAACAGATTTTATCCAAGAGATCTACAAAAGACTCGTTGCTGTTTGCCACTTGCTGTTTTTGGTCAATGTTTTCCAAAAAGTTCACTATTTTTTGGAGGGAAGCCATCTCTGAAGGAAGATCACTGGAATTTGTTGTTGCAATCACCCCAGCATCTGCGAATGAAAAAAACAAAAAAAAACCACATATATGTATGTATGTATGTATGTATGTGTGTATATATATATATATATATATATATATGCATGAACACACAACAAGTCTGTATCAAGCTATTAACTATTTATGTTTGCTGTATTTAGTATTCTCTTACCTTCATCCTGACCCAGGCTGGTAGTTTTTTTGTTTTTGTTCTTAGAGCATTTACAAGACAGGATTCCGTCATTCAACGTCAGACGTGTCAACAAAATTGACGTCACCATGCTCAACACCAGATTGACCAGACAGAAGCAGAAATGATAATCTTTGGAGCAAAATACAGAGCAATTAATAATTTACCTGTGCAATGCATAATTGTCCCAGATAGCAACATTGCCCATATCCGGCCCACATCTGGCACTTATGGAAATATGATCTGCTCACTCCTGTTTGCCAGATCTGGGCCACAAGCAGGCCATAGCAATGCCACATGTCAGCCAAGAGCAAAGAAATAAACCATAACTGGACCTTATATGAGCCCCAAAGTCTGTGTGTATTTAAAGGGGGGGTGAAACACTCAGTTTCACTCAATCTCATGTTAATCTTGAGTACCTATAGAGTAGTATTGCATCCTTCATATCTCCAAAAAGTCTTTAGTTTTATTATATTTATAAAAGAAAGATAGGCTGTACCGAGTCTTTCCGGAAAAACCCGAGCGGGTGGAGGCGTGCCGTGTGGGCGGGGGCGCGCAAAGCTTTTGCGCGTGTTGTAAACAGACAGACTCGTGGTTTATGAGGACATGATTTATTTTTACAATAAACAAACTGACACCTACAGTGGCCAGCTAAACAAATGTATTTATACACACACACACACACACACACACACACACACACACACACACACACACACACACACACACACACACACACACACACACACACACACACACATACACACACACACACACACACACACACACACACACACACACACACACACACCCCCGATCACTGCATAACAACATGAAGATTCTTCATCAGAGATTCACTGATAGTTCATCGCGTTTTAGGGATGGAAGCACGCTAACGTTACTCCTTCAGAGGATTATGGACAAATGGGAATAATTCACCTTTTCCTCAGTGGAATTTGAAACTCAGACGAGCGGTTGCATTTTGAAGAACGGATTGACCCCGAGGATACAAGTTCGGAGTAAGTTTAGTGTTTTATAATTCCTTTTCTGATCATAGAGCTCAAATGCATTTTCAGACTATAGTAAATATTAACTCACAACGTTCGTGTAGGCCTATACGCTCGTGTAAACTTTTTAAATAACTGCTTAGTTTGTAATGATTTAGTGAAATATATTGATCTGCAAGTTTTGTTTGAGTTCTCTTGTGGTCTAGTGGTTAGATCAATTGCCAAGCGTGTTAGAGGTTACAGGTTCGAATCCACCACTAGCATATTTTTTTTCTCTCATCAAAACCGAATATGTTCATCAGTGGTTACAGTCTATATCAAACACACACGTATATAGGACACACGTTTGTGTGCATTTTATTTTGTGATTTCACCGGAATGAATAGTGTCCGCAATGGCAATAGATTGAAAAGCACGTTCTGTGCGCGCGCCGCCACAAGAGACTCACTGTATCCATGACACTGATAGCAGGACACGAGCGCTCAGCTTGAGTTCAAAAACAAAACATTTTAGCTCTAGATCTCTTATTTAAGAGCGGACTAAATGAATGATCTACTAGTTAACTAGAGATGTTTTATTTGTATTAGGTACAGCCGTTCATTGAGTGTATCAGTAAATGCGTGCGGTCGATGAGCCATAAACAGATACTCGCGGTTACGCAGTCTACCAATCAATAGATGTTTCTCTGTCCATCAACATATACATTGTGCATCTATAATCATAATAGTCCATCAGTTTACTTTGGATAATGTGCTAACAGTTTTTTGCTTTTGTTTTGTTGTGTTTACATCGTCACCATCAGCCTTCAGAAATCATTCTGATATAATTTTTTTTTTAAATCAATGTTGTAAACAGTTATGCTGCTTAATTTTTTTTAACCTGTGATAGTTTTTTTAGGATTCTTTGAATGCACTTTTTTTATTTATATAAGCACTATATAAGCAATATTTTATATATTTTTTTATATAAAAAAAAAACAAGTTTAGTCTTTTTTATGTTTTTTTTTTTTTGAAAGGAAGTGTTAAGTGATATGAATGACTTTAAGTCTTTATGTTCTTAGGAAAGATTTCTATTTTGAATAAATGCTGTTCTTTTTAACTTTTTATACATCGAATCATTCTTAGTTCAGGCTGCCTCACAGCACCTTGATGGGGCATTAGCACATTGGGGGAGTGTCTTTAGTCTCCCCAGGTGTAAATCACATTAATATTCATGGGCATTAACACTCCCACGCATACAGCAGTAATGACCCAAAAACTGATGTAAGAAATTCAAATCGTTATATTGATCTTTCTGAAAGAGTGGTCAGAATGATTTTCACTTCATTTTGAAGTAAAAGTTCTATCCTACAAGAATAGTAACTCAAAAGTATTGTTTTCAACTATTCAGTATGTGTTAAATGGCCTTATTGCGGTGACATTTTTTTTCCCAAAACGTACTAACCACGCATATTATTTTTTTTCTATAAAATGCAAACATGTACATCCATTTTGCTCACATATTATTGTAGCAGAGTTTGTGCTGAATACAGCAAATTTATATGTTGGCAAATGGTATGTTTTAAGTAGCTGAAATAAGCACAAATGTCAGGGCATACCAAAACACAGAAAGAGCCCGAAAACAGCTCAGACCCCAGAGGGTTAATTAATGGAGCTCCTGTGGGAGCGGGGTAGATGGCACTGCTGCGGCAGTGGAGCAAGTTAGCATGGAGTAACGGAGCGGAGTTCCTGATACTGCTGCGGCAGTGGAACAGACTTGCTTGAATTAATGGAGCTCCTGTGGGAGCGGAGTAGATGACACTGCTGCGGCAGTGAAGCAAGTTAGCCCGAAGTAACGGAGCTCCTGTGGGAGCGGAATAGATGACACTGCTGCGGCAGTGGACCAGACTTGCTTGAATTAATGTAGCTCCTGCGGGAGCGGAGTAGATGACACTGCTGCGGCAGTGAAGCAAGTTGGCCTGGAGTAACGGAGCTCCTGCGGGAGTGGAGTAGATGACACTGCTGCGGCAGTGGAGCAAGTTAGCATGGAGTAACGGAGCTCCTGCGGGAGCGGTGTACCTGACACTGCTGCGGCAGTGGAACAGACTTGCTTGAATTAATGTAGCTCCTGCGGGAGCGGAGTAGATGACACTGCTGCGGCAGTGAAGCAAGTTGGCCTGGAGTAACGGAGCTCCTGCGGGAGTGGAGTAGATGACACTGCTGCGGCAGTGGAGCAAGTTAGCATGGAGTAACGGAGCTCCTGCGGGAGCGGTGTACCTGACACTGCTGCGGCAGTGGAACAGACTTGCTTGAATTAATGGAGCTCCTGCGGGAGCGGAGTAGATGACACTGCTGTGGCATTGGAGCAAGTTAGCCTGGTGTAACGGAGCTCCTGCGGGAGCAGAGTAGATGACACTGCTGCGGCAGTGGACCAGACTTGCTTGAATTAATGGAGCTCCTGCGGGAGCGGAGTAGATGACGCTGCTGCGGCAGTGAAGCAAGTTAGAACACAGTTATGGAGCTCCTGCGGGAGCAGAGTAGTTGACACTGCTGTGACAGAGGACAACTTGCTTCCGACTTGCTTCCAAGTATCCTATGGTGAGTTGAATGGAGAATTGAGCACCTGCTGGAGCAGAAGAGATATTGGTTCCGTGGGAATGGTGCGAGTTGGAGGAAGAAACGGAACTCCAGCGGGAGTGGAGATGACACTGCTGCGGCAGTGTGTTAAACTTGCTTTCTGAATCATAACTGTCCAAGTGGTAAGCTGGACATGGAACTGGGGCTCCTGCGGGAGCAGAAAAGATAATGCTGCTGCGCCAGAGGATCAAGTTTGGATGGAGAAATGGAGCTTCTGTGGGAGCGGAGTAGGTTATGCTGTAGTGGAAAGACTTGGTTCTGACTTTCTTTCGTATTATCCAATGAGCCATTTGGCTGGAGAACAAGCTCCTGATGGGAAGGAAGAGATGATGCTGCTGCGGTGTTGGAGCCAACTTGCTTTCAACTTGCTTTCCAAGCTATCTGAAAGGAGAGTTGGACAGAGAGCTGAGCGGGAGCGGAAAAGATGGTACTGCTGTGGCAGTGGAGCAAGTTGGAATCGGGAAACGTAGCTCCTGGGGGAGCGGAGTAGATGACATTGCAACGGAAGTGGAATCCAAACATGCTTTCCAGCAGCCTAAGGGCGGATTGGAGAAAAACTGAGCTCCTGCGGGAGCGTGAGAGAACATCAATGTTGCGGCATGAGACACAGGAACACTCTGTTGTGGAGGTCTGTGTCCAGGAAGATGAATCAATGTCTGCACCAGAGAGGATCTGTGATCTGATGTTGTTGGCTATTGGGGTTGGTTCCAAGACTGTAGCATTTGGAGGGTAACCCGCTGGGAGACCCATGCTCACTGGACGTGAGAAAGTTAGAGATAAATACACAGTATGTCCAATGGGAGACCAGTGCTCACTTGATGGGAGAGAAGAGTTAGAAATAAGTAGATAGTACGTCCAATGGGAGACCAATGCTCACTTGACGGGAGAGAGAGAGTTAGAGATAAGTAGATAGTACGTCTGCTGGGAGACCAATGCTCACTTGATGGGAGAGAGAGAGTTAGAGATAAGTAGATAGTACGTCCGCTGGGAGACCAATGCTCGCTGGACGGGAGAGAGTTAGAGATAAGTACACAGTACGTCCAATGGGAGACCAATGTTTACTAGACGGGAGAGAGAGTTAGAGATAAGTAGATAGTACGTCCGCAGGGAGACCAATGCTCGCTGGACGGGAGAGAGTTAGAGATAAGTACACAGTATGTTCAATGGGAGACCAATGCTCACTTGACGGGAGAGAGAGTTAGAGATAAGTAGATAGTATGTCCGCTGTGAGACCAAATGCTCGCTGGACAAAATAGAGAGACCCCCGGTGGACGACCCAGGGGGTTTTAATCAATGAAGGTTTGGTGGGCTTTTTAAATGTGGAAACCGGTTGGTCCTGATATAGCTTTGGAAAACATCTGAGGACCATCTCCCAAGAGCTTGGATCTGCTGTTGGGAGAGGCCTTTTTTGGCTGCTGAAGTTGCTGCCCCGATGCGGAAGGAGTGACTTGAGAAATTCTTTGCTGGAATTCCTGAAAGTTGTAGAACAGATCTGAGGTATTTCTGGAACCAAAGCTTGTCACGGGTTCATTGGATTCGTCTATGAACAGGGGTTCCAGAGGAGATTTAGCCAGAGAACTTCTCCGTAGCAGATATGCCCGAATGGACTGGTATGGTTGGAGTGGTGATGAGAGGTTAGAAGGAACGAGGAACTGGGGTTGGGAATTGGTCCGCCTCTGGAGCCAGTGTCCTGGATTTCTGAGATGATCTGAGCGCGGATGCTTTGAGACACTGGGGGTGGTTCCATGGCGACGGCGTTGGACGGAACGCTCATCGGAGTTGCTGTGAAGAGAGAACGTTGTAGTTTAGTTTGAATGAGAGAGCTGGGAAGGGTATAAGCCATGGCTGCGAATGTCGGCGGCGGCCTCACGCTTAGATTACCATGTGTGGCTTGGAAAAGAAAATTAGTTTGAGGATAGAAAGGAAAGGAAGGTTGATAGAATGAAGTGTGGGCTTGTGCTGCAAGCAGGCTCACGCTTGTTTGAGCTACTGGAGCTGCAGGCCACGTGAAGTGGGCGGGGTTATAACCTGTAGGGTAAACTGTTGAAATGGTTGAGCCTGTGCTGCTAGTGGCGATAGCCACGCACTAGTGTCTGCAACGGGGACTGGAAGCCACTGAAAAGAAAAAGGGGTTATGAACAGCGGGACTATGAAACTGAGAGGCTGTGGGGAGGCTGCTGGGCCCGGCTGCATGTGGCGCTGTGGCCACAGAAGCCACAGTGAAGGGCTGAGCCTTGTCGAGAGGTAGGAGTGGACCTGCCACGGCAAATTCTGGGGCACGGCCCCGGCTCGCTGAAGGCCTGTTGCTGCGGCTCGATGGGTGAAGCAAGTCGGATCTTGTGGGCGAGGATGGCGGTGGTGTCTTGGGAGGCGGCTTTTGGACCCTGCGGGCTTTGCTCTACCTGTGAGTCGTCTTAGGAGTTGGTGTGGACTTTGGAGAGAGATTGGCTGACTGTAAGGTAACGTACAGATCACATAGTTCCACTTTGTTCTTTTTTCCGCAAAGCCAGTACATCCAGATCACATGTGCTACTTACAGGTTATGCGCATGTGCAGACTCAGTTTTCTTCTGCATAACCACGACCATAAATCTATGCATCCTTGCTGTGGAGACAGGTCAAAGATGAATATTTTATGATAATTTTTTACTTTTCCCACCGTTTTATCAATAAAAAACAGTATACAATACTAATAACTTCGAATTTTAGTATAATTGTATTTCATATAATACACAATAATGTAATTTTTTACTTGTAAAATGTGATAATTGCTAGTCCCTTTAAAATATCAAATATGCTCCCCATACACTTACCCTGCTTTAAATTAAATAACAATGTCATAATAGTATGAGATTTACACCATTATTGAAAAAGAGAATGAATCAACCTTCTCTGTGATCGATTCTCACTTGAGTAGCATTTTGTTTTTGACGAGGCAGCACAAATCGTCAGACTCTGCAATCGATTCGTGCAATGGTAGCATTTTTTGACAATGCAGCAGAAATGATCAGAACAACAGCGAAAAGCAACGGCGAATCCCTGGGAATGTTTGTTTCCTCGTCAGATGAAGAACTTTGGTGTGACATGGTAGCAAAACAGCGAGCCGAGATGCTGAAAAACTGTAGAGGAACATTGGTGAGTCAAATGAGTGTATATATACAGGTCTCCAACTCAAGCTGATTGGATAGACATGTTAATTATTGATTGTCGACAGCTGGTTCGAATGATGTGATAATTGGATCAATTATTTGAACGTGCTCCTCCCGAACTTTGTTTATAAAACATCATATAAGGAAATTCCGACGCCTCTGACGTAACACACGCCCGTATTCGAAAAAAACTTTCCGAAACTTGTGACAAACCGGAAGGAGTATTTTTGGAACAGAAATACTCCATCAAACTTACAACTTCATTTTTGAAACTTTGTCCATGTTTAGCATGGGAATCCAACTCTTTAACAGTGTAAAAAACTCACAGCATTTCACCCCCCCTTTAATATTGAGTCATCTCAGCCTTAATAAGCCTGTTAACAAGAAGAATTACTGAAGAAAAGAGGAGAACAGAAAAAGAGACGAGCAGAAACACAAAAACTTCAACTGACTTCAGCCACAGAGCCATTTCTGTTGTACTGCATCACAATATGACTGCCGCCCAGGACTACACTAACAGGTGTGCAGGAGGCCTGTTATTTTTGTTCTTTCACTTACGAAGGATAGGACTACATCGTCCACCACTGCTTAGGTGATCATTGAGGATGAGGAGGAACATGGTGAAGCTCAGGACCAAGGTGACCTTAAGGTTGTTGCGTTCTCCTCCTTGAACGGGCAGAGAAAAGGTCACCAGGTCAGCCAGCATAATTAACACACTGGGAAGGATCAGGGTCACAACAGCACTGAACGGACTGATGGATAAAGAAACCTGTTAACAGATGACAGGAGAAAGAATACTAATCAGATTTATATTTATGTCTTCACTTTAAACATACACAGATGAACACCTAGCAATATTCTGTGCACTGAATTAGAAAAAAAGTACATTTTAATACTCAAAAGTTCCTCTGTAGACCCCCCCAAAAAAAAAATGTCCACAATAACAGCAATGACAGTAAGTAAATATTATATTTTTTTAATAATTAATTAATTTACCAGTGTTTGTTAGGCATGTAGAGTCATGGTGAAACTCAGGACTAAGATTTGTTTGGGGAAATATTATTATATAGTTTATTTTAAGATAATAAAGATACTATCTTTTATTTTGTACTCATTAATTATCTTAGCACCAACTGCCATGCAAGCTTTAATTCTATGGATAAGTGCTTTTGAAGGAATCCATACACTGATTTGGGATCAGGTTCTCTCTTAAACATATATGGATGGAATTCTGCTGTATTCTGCTAAAGATGTTAGCCAATAACAATAGTGGGTGTTTATTTTGAAGTCATTCAGAAGGTAAAAGACATGGTAGAAAATGCTCATGTCATATTAAATTTAAACATGGGAATTCATAAGAAGTACTCTGACCAATCAGAGCAGATTAGACCAATCACAATAGACCATCTGACAATTAAGGGCAGATTAGATCAACCACAACAGACTAGGCCATCTGACCAATCGGAGCAGAGTAGACCAACCACAACAGACTGGGCCATCTGACCAATCAGAGCAGAGTAGACCAACCACAACAGACTGGGCCATCTGACCAATCAGAGCAGAGTAGACCAACCACAGCAGACTGGGCCATCTGACCAATCAGAGCAGAGTAGACCAACCACAACAGACTGGGCCATCTGACCAATCAGAGCAGAGTAGACCAACCACAACAGACTGGGCCATCTGACCAATCAGAGCAGAGTAGACCAACCAAAACAGATTGGGCCATCTGACCAATCAGAGCAGAGTAGACCAACCACAACAGACTGGGCGATCTGACCAATCAGAGCAGAGTAGTCCAATCACAACGGACTGGGCCATCTGACCAATCAGAGCAGAGTAGACCAATCACAACAGACTGAGTCATCTGACCAATCAGAGCAGAGTAGACCAATCACAACAGAATGGGCCATCTGACCAATCAGAGCAGAGTAGACCAATCACAACAGACTAGGCCATCTGACCAGTCAGAGCAGAGTAGACCAACCACAACAGACTGGGCCATCTGACCAATCAGAGCAGAGTAGACCATTCACAACAGACTAGGCCATCTTTCCAAACAGAGCAGAATAGACCAACCACAACAGACTGAGCCATCTGACCAATCAGAGCAGAGTAGACCAATCACAACATACTGGACCATCTGGCCAATCAGAGCAGAGTAGACCAATCACAACAGACTGACAACAAAATTAGAGGCATTTCGCATTTCATGGAAAGAGAGCACGGTTGCATACAGAGAGGCCTTAAAAACTGAAAAATTTTTGTTCAACCCTATTAGAAGAAAATAAACAAAACCCTAGGTATTTATTTGAAACAGTGGCTAAGACTCCCGGTTGGGCCTCGAAGGGATGTAGACGTGTCTAACTGAGCTCTCCCACACGAACCTTAAAATCCGTCAACACAACACTTTTTTCATTGATTGAAGCCATACAGTCATTGTGTACATTGATAAAACGGGTAATGCTATTGAGAATCTGGAGCAGCAGGTGGCTGAACTGAAAAAAGAGGTGGTGAGTTTGGCGGCAAAGGCTGATGATTTGGAAGCGAGATCGCGGAGATGTAATCTACGCATCTTTGGGGTTAAAGAAGGACGAGAGGCAGGCGTTTCAGCGAGCACCTTCGTTGCAAAACTTCTACAAAAAGTGATGGGCCTGGACGAACCACCCGTTATTGATAGGGCTCACCGTACTTTGCAGCAAGCCCTGGGAGATGGGCAGCCACAGAGAGCTCAAGTTTCACTACTATCAAGAGAAGGAAAGCATTCTACGGAAGGCCGTTACATCTCCAAAACTTGTATCTGAAAATGGCGACACTATCAGAGTGTTCCCTGATTACACGCAGAATGTGGCGCGACAGAGCGGCTTTCGGTCAGGTGAGACAGTTATTACGGCAATGCGAGGGAGTAAAATACGGGTTGTTGTATCCTGCAAACAGGGGCGTCGGACTGGGGGGAAAAAGGGTACCGAGTACCCAGGGCCCGAGGCAGGGGGGGGGCCTTAGAAGTCAGTTTTCTATACAGACATATACATGCACTAACATTTGTATAGCATTAATTTACAAATAAGAAAGATCCTGTGCAAAACTAAACTTGTAGTTAGGCACTGGTTTGGTATAAAAAAAGTTATTTTCATGCTGTGCAGGGCCCCACCACCCCTCTCGAATCAATGTAAATGGTACGACCCGCAGGTTAGGTGCTTCTGCTGACCTGCGGTGAATCAGTTGATGAGACAGGAGCTGGAGTGAGCCGTCTGATACTAGGAACTAGGAAGATTCATGTCTTTCCTTAAGAAAGGAAAATCAGGGGCCCAAAAACGAAAAGAAAAGAAGATTAAAGAGAGAAAGGCAAATGAGGGCAAGCAGTTGCTCACTCAGTTTTTTTTAAAAGAAAGGTGAGCTCCAAATGCATCATCGAGCATTGACATTGTCTCCAGCTTGTCTCCTCTTCTGCTGCAGTTCTCCTCAGAGTCAGAAGTTTACATGCAGGCCTATATTTCCCTTTATTGTCAAAATCTAACACCCGCGATAACACAGATCGTTAGCGCCTATTTTACCACATTGTTATGCAAATCAGCTCGCGCACGCTCTTACATTATAAGTACGATTGTTCTCAGTTTAATGCACATCTTAATGATTGAAAATGACTTATTTTAAAACGTAATTCAAAGACTGAATGTCTAGTTTGGCGGTTAGTGTACCCTGTGATTCTATAGTCTGCATTTATTTTAAACAGACAAATAATCGTCAATTAACTTGTACTTAGCCTACAGTTTAAAAGGTATTGTGACAATAAAGGATATTAGCAACCATTTGAAGCCATATATTTCAGTTTCAGACCTGCTAGACCTTTTGTCATCTCAGTAAGTAGTACTTTTGACAATAAAACAAAAATATATTAATCAGAGTGTGGCTTATTTTGTTTACATTTTAAGTGTTTTTATGATAAAAATGCAATACCCCACCCATTGGTATCACTATGGTATTTGGTACGGGGGCCCAGCAAGATGGTTTTTACCCAGGGCCCAAAATTTGGTGCTACACCCCTGCCTGCAAAACTGAGGATTACGACTCGGGACGGCCAGCAGAAGAGCTTTACTGACCCTAAAAAGGCAATTACCTTCGTCAGGGGACTTATGAGTGATTAATATGGGAGTCTGTTTGGCTACATAACGTTACCTCGGTATATTTGGTGGGAGTATTGGAGAGATCAATATCGCTGCAATGTAATGTCATGGGACATTGGATCAATGGATCAGTTCAGTGACATTGGTTAGTAGGTGTACTGATGGCTAGTTGCATTCGGACTGAGGAGGATTTTTTTTTTTTTTCCCAGAACGGTCTTCTAATATATGTAGAAAACAAGTATGGATAATTTGACTGGTTTAAATTATGCCTATTATTATATATTTAGGGGCCAAGCACCGAAGGTGCGGAGGCACCTATTGTATCTGTTCCCGTTCTTATTATTATTATTCATCTTCCGCTCTTGGAGTCTATGGCAGCCCATAGAACCGATTGCGGGAAAGTTGTTTTGGTTTGACATTCTGATAGAGGACAGTCCTAACATTAAATACACCAATTTTGGTGTCTCTAACTCATTCCCTCTAGCGCCACCACCTGTCCAAAGTTTCACTTTTATTATGCTAATAACTTTTGAACCGTACGGCCTATCATCAAAATTCTTTTTTCCCCTTGTTCCTGAGCTCATGCCGATTCGATTGCACCCTATGACGTCATTTTCCGTCATAAAAATATGGCCGCCATTTTGAATTGTTCAATAAACGTACTTTTTCGAACTCCTCCTAGGCCGATGCTCCGATTTTCACCAAAATTGCACCAAATCATCTTCAGGCAGTGTGGACAAAAAGTTATGGAATTCAAGTTGATTCGTCAAATCGTTTTTGATAAACGTGCAAACTAATTTTACGTAGTGCTTGCGAAAATAAACTTAAGGCTGTATCTCCGCAACGCTTTATCGTATTCAGACCAAACTTGGTACAAGTCATCACAAGCATGACCTGAGGCAACATGCAGCGTTTCGGTGCAGCGCCACCTACTGGTCCGGAGATATGAAAAATTGCTATTTTGGCTTATAACTTCTGAACAGTTTGTCCAAAAATAATAAAATTTCTTGTTAGATTCAGGGCGGCATGCCGAGTCGACTGATATCCAATTTTCCCATATCGGCCATTTTGTCTGTCGGCCATTTTGAATTATGTGCTAAAATTGTCACGGTTCATGGATTCATTGACTCGCCCTCGCTAGGTGTGTGCGTGTTGTGTGAATGGGCGCGGCTCATCAGCACGGCTCGTTATCTCCGCTGATGAGCTGATCAGCGCCAGCTGTTTTGAATGAGAATGTCCTATATATTGTTTGTCATGTTGTCTGGTCTTTGTCAGATGGTTGTTGAGGTTCACGGATTACTCACCGTCCTTTCTCCTTGCCCAGTGTCTGTTTTCCTGTTTTGTGAACTCTGCCGGTTCTGGGAAGCGTCAACCGTATCCAGTCTGTTTCCTGTTCTGGTGTTTCCACCTCGTTCTGAGAAGCAGCAGTTGTATTCCAGAGACTGTTCCTGATCTGTGGACTCTGTCCTTGTTCTGTGAGAGTTCTGCTGTTCCTGCCTCGCTGTCTGCCCACGGAGTCCTGTGTTACCGAGCCTGGGGGCATCAGTCTGTCTGTCATCTTCTGCACTGTTTGCCACTACTCTGTGTTTAATAAACACCTGTATTCACTCGCTTTTGAATCCACGACTGTTCTTTCGAGCCGTGACAGAACCATCTGACCACCTACATGGATTCAGCGAGTGCAGCCGAATTCGGGAAGATGGTCGCCGATAACCACGCCCGCATGGATCGACAGGATGAACAAATCGGAGCCTCGGGTCGGGCGATACAGGCTCTGGTAACACAGGTGTCCGAGCTCACCTCTCAAATACAACGTCTGAGAAGTCCCGCTGCGCCAGCCCCGCCCCCGCCTGTTCCCCCGGAGCCTCCGAACTTCAACCGACCAGAGCCGCGCATCCCCACTCCGGAGAGGTATTCTGGGGAACCAGACCTGTGCAGAGCTTTTTTTAACAAAATGCTCAATCTTTTTCTCTCTCCAGCCTGTGACGTTTTCCTCTGAGGAAAGTAAAGTGGCACTCGTGATGACGCTGCTGTCTGGACGCGCGGCTCTGTGGGGAACAGCAGTGTGGCAGAATAAACACGCTTGCTGCTCCTCGTTCCAAGAACTCGAGAAGGAGATGAGGCGCGTGTTCGACCGCGCGGTTGCCGGGCGGGAGGCGGCCCGCCAGCTTGCCGATCTCCGACAGAATAACAGCTCTGTTTCCGACTATTCCATCCAGTTTCGGACGTTGGCCGCCGAGTGCAAATGGAACGAGGAGGCGCAGTGGGACTTATTCCTGCATGGGCTGGCTGACCGTGTTCAGAGGGAAATTTATACACTGGAATTACCCAAGACTCTGGATGGACTAATTGAACTGGCACTACGAGTTGATACACGTCTACAACAGGGAGGTAATCGACAGTTCCAGACGCCGATGGTGGAGGTCGCGGAGTTTCCCTTCTTCAGAGTAACGAACGCGGTCAGTTCCTCGAACGAACCGGAGCCCATGCAGGTGGGTCGAGCTCGGCTCTCCCGGGAGGAGAGAGAACACCGCCGCTCGAGAGGTCTGTGTCTTTACTGCGGGGAGGCCGGCCACTTCGTTTCCACCTGTCCTTTAAAAGGCCAAGCCCGGCGATAGGACGGCGACTACTGTCGGGCGGATTTTCCTTGACCAGACCCTCGAACGCCACCCTCCTCCCGGTGAGACTCCAGTGGGCAGATCATTCCTTCAACGGCCAGGCGCTGGTGGATTCAGGAGCGGAGGGAAACCTGATGGACTCGTCATTGGCTCACAAGCTTCGCCTCCCCATCACTGCCTTGGACCACCCTATCACCATCCACGCACTCAATGGAGAGGAACTCCCGGGCATCACGCACATCACTGGGCTCGTCACACTCATCACTTCGGGTAACCACACTGAGAGGATCTCACTCTACCTCACCCAGTCACCTCACGCTCCCATTGTCCTGGGTCATCCGTGGTTGGTGAAACACGGACCCCGGATAGAGTGGGGACAGAACTCTGTGTCCAGTTGGAGTGAGAAATGTTATGCCTCTTGTCTTTCGTCTGCTGTTCCGTCTGTTTCTCGTTCTGTGTTGCAGGAGGAGCCAGTGAATCTGTCTAACGTGCCACCGGAGTATCTAGACCTGAAGGAAGTGTTCAGTAAGTCTCGGGCTGCTTCTCTTCCTCCGCATCGTCCTTACGACTGTGCTATAGATTTACTGCCAGGTACGTCTCCGCCTAAGGGCAAATTATATTCGCTTTCTGTTCCAGAAAGGGAGGCTATGGAGAAATATATTTCTGATTCTCTAGCAACTAAGTTCATTCGCCCTTCCTCTTCTCCAGCGGGGGCGGGATTCTTTTTTGTAGGGAAGAAGGATGGTTCTCTGCGACCTTGTATTGATTACCGGGGGCTGAACAGCATCACGGTAAAGAATACTTATCCTTTGTCGTTGATGTCTTCAGCTTTCGAGAGGTTGCAGGGAGCATCAATTTTCACAAAATTGGATTTACGTAATGCATATCATTTGGTTCGCATCAGGAAGGGGATGAGTGGAAGACCGCGTTCAACACCCCCAGGGGGCAATTTGAATACTTGGTTAGGCCGTTTGGGCTTTCCAACTCCCCAGCGGTCTTCCAGGCACTCGTCAATGATGTGTTGAGAGACATGGTAGATCAGTTCATATATGTTTACCTGGATGACATATTGATTTTTTCTTCGTCTCTCCAGGAGCACGTTCAACACGTCAGACGAGTGCTTCAGAGGTTGCTAGAGAATGGGCTTTTTGTCAAGGCGGAGAAATGCGCGTTTCATGCACAGTCTGTTCCTTTCCTAGGGTACATCATTTCGTCTGAGGGAATACGAATGGATCCTGAGAAGGTTAAGGCTGTGGTGGAGTGGCCAAGTCCAGATTCCCGTAAGGCCCTACAGAGGTTTCTGGGGTTCGCCAACTTCTACCGGCGTTTTATTCGCAACTTCAGCCAACTAGCCGCACCTCTGACTGCCTTGACTTCCCCCAGAACGGTGTTCAGGTGGTCAGACACAGCTGAGGCTGTGTTTGCCAAACTTAAAGGCCGCTTCGTTTCAGCCCCCATCCTTATAGCCCCTGATTCATCACGTCAGTTCGTGGTGGAGGTCGATGCGTCAGAGGTGGGGGTAGGAGCAGTGCTATCCCAGCGTTCTCCCACAGACGACAAGATGCATCCCTGCGCGTTTTTTTCCCGCCGTTTATCGCCTGCCGAACGTAACTACGATATCGGTAACAGAGAGTTGTTGGCAGTCAAGTTAGCGTTGGAAGAATGGCGTCACTGGTTAGAGGGGTCGGGGGTACCTTTTATCGTCTGGACCGATCACAAGAACTTAGAATATATCAGAACCGCCAAAAGATTGAACTCCAGGCAGGCTCGGTGGGCACTTTTTTTCGGTCGTTTTGATTTTGCTCTCTCGTATCGCCCGGGTTCCAAAAACATCAAACCCGACTCTTTATCTCGTATTTTTGACCGTTCCGAACGCCCGTCTACTCCCGAGTGCATTTTACCCGAGACCCTATTTGTCTCCACACTCACATGGGAGGTCGAGTCGAAGGTCAAGTCGGCCTTAGAAGGGGTAACGCCTCCGCCCGGCTGCCCACCGAATCGCTTGTTTGTGCCGGAGGGATGACGGTCCGACGTTATCCAGTGGGGGCATTGTTCCAACGTGGCTTGTCATCCAGGAGTTAACCGTACTAGTTATTTAGTCAAGCAACGATTCTGGTGGCCACTTATGGCTCGTGACATCCACAGTTTTGTTTTGGCTTGCTCGATTTGTGCCATTGGTAAGACCTCCAATCGACCCCCAGATGGGTTACTTCAACCGCTGCCTGTCCCTTCGAGACCCTGGTCCCACATAGCGCTAGATTTTATTACCGCCCTCCCACCCTCCCAAGGTAACACGGTCGTTTTAACCGTGGTGGACCGGTTCTCAAAGGCGGCTCATTTCATTCCCTTGCCCAAATTACCTTCAGCCAAGGAGAGGGCGTTGACAGTCGTAGACCACGTCTTCCGCTTACATGGCCTCCCGGTGGACGTGGTCTCCGACAGGGGACCCCAGTTTGTGTCCAAATTTTGGCAAGAATTTTGTAGATTGCTGGGGCGACTGTCAGTCTGTCCTCAGGGTTTCATCCCCAGAGCAATGGCCAAACCGAGAGAGCCAACCAAGATTTGGAAAGGGCGTTACGATGTTTGGTCTCCAAGAATCCTTCTTCCTGGAGTCAGCAACTCTCTATGGTGGAGTACGCACACAATACGTTACCGGTGTCGTCAACGGGCCTATCTCCGTTTGAGTGTAGTGTAGGTTACCAGCCACCAATTTTTCCCAGTCTGGAATCCGAAGTCGCGGTTCCCTCCGCCCACGCCTTTGTCCAGAGGTGTCAACGCACATGGATCAGAGCCCGTGAGACTCTGCTCCAGGTGGGTGCACGCACCAAGGCTAAGGCCGATCGCCACCGGTCTAAACCTCCCGTATACGTCGTTGGTCAAAAAGTGTGGCTTTCAACCAGGAACATTCCGCTCCGCTCCGTTTCTAATAAACTTGCTCCCAAATTTATTGGCCCATTTACTGTCACCAAGATCATTAGTCCGGTGGCAGTCCGCCTCAACCTTCCTCCAGCGTACAGAAGGATTCATCCCGTTTTCCATGTATCTAAAATTAAACCCGTGTTTCATTCACACATTAATCCGCCTGCCCCGGTTCCCCCCCCGCCGCGACTCGTAGATGGGGAACCAACGTATTCGGTTAATCGTATACTGGATTCAAGGCGGAGGGGACGTGGATTCCAGTATTTGGTGGACTGGGAGGGTTACGGTCCGGAGGAGAGAAGTTGGGTTCCTACTAGGGACATCCTGGACCACTCCCTTATCGATGATTACAATCGACAGGTAAGGGGGTCTGGGAATGCCAGGCGGCATTCCTAGGAGGGGGGGTACTGTCACGGTTCATGGATTCATTGACTCGCCCTCGCTAGGTGTGTGCGTGTTGTGTGAATGGGCGCGGCTCATCAGCACGGCTCGTTATCTCCGCTGATGAGCTGATCAGCGCCAGCTGTTTTGAATGAGAATGTCCTATATATTGTTTGTCATGTTGTCTGGTCTTTGTCAGATGGTTGTTGAGGTTCACGGATTACTCACCGTCCTTTCTCCTTGCCCAGTGTCTGTTTTCCTGTTTTGTGAACTCTGCCGGTTCTGGGAAGCGTCAACCGTATCCAGTCTGTTTCCTGTTCTGGTGTTTCCACCTCGTTCTGAGAAGCAGCAGTTGTATTCCAGAGACTGTTCCTGATCTGTGGACTCTGTCCTTGTTCTGTGAGAGTTCTGCTGTTCCTGCCTCGCTGTCTGCCCACGGAGTCCTGTGTTACCGAGCCTGGGGGCATCAGTCTGTCTGTCATCTTCTGCACTGTTTGCCACTACTCTGTGTTTAATAAACACCTGTATTCACTCGCTTTTGAATCCACGACTGTTCTTTCGAGCCGTGACAAAAATGCTGTATTTTCTGAACGCATGAACGAATTGTTACGAAACTCGGTATGGGTCATCAGTACGATGCCCTGAAAGAGCCTGAGAAGTTGCGAAACAGCGCCACCTAGTGGTGAATTTTTTTTTCAAATGCTTATAACTTTGGGTGTGGTCGACTTATTTTCACGAGATTCATCTTTTTGAGTTCCTGAATCGTTGCCGAGTCCAACGATACCAAACATGCTGGGTTTCGTCTTACAGTTTGTGTAGCGTTGCGATTTAGCGCTTAAAAAACATTTGGCTATATCTTCGAAACCGCTTGTCCGATCGAGACGAAACCACCGTCAGAAGTTTGGAAACATAGGTCGATAGGCTAAACGCTAATGCCCAAATGCGAAAATATTGATAGTAAGGGGTAGTAAAATTCAAACAAAGTCACGTGTCAGTCATTTTTTACGTGTTTTTTCATATAAAGGTCTATAACTCTGAAGCGAATTGAGATATTTTTACCAAAATTGTCACACACATGTAAGGGCTCACAATGAGGACACATAAAAAAAATTGTGGGACTGAGCCTCTTGGTGGCGCTATAATAGAACAAAACGTGAAATTCCCATTGACTTCAATACAGTTTTGTGAAATAAAATGCTATACTAAACAAATGCATTGGTGTAATATTACAAAACTCAGAATGTGCCAACAGCACCATCCCCTGAAGGTAATCAAAATATTTTGAAACAGTGGTCAAAAGTGGTCAAAAGTTATAACAAAATTTCCAAAAAGGCTAATAACATTTGGATAAATCTGCCTGTTGAAATGCCACTGGCCTTTATAGATTCCTTGGGTCACTACGAGAACATAGATACCAATTTTGCCGTATTTGGCTGAACTTCCTGTCCGCCATCTTGATTTTCATTCAATACCTACTTTTTCGAACTCCTCCTAGACCGTTTGTCCGATTTTCACTAAAATCGAATCGTATCATCTCCAGACCGTGCCGACCAAAAGTTATGGATTTCGTGTGGATAGACAAAACCGTTTTCGTATACCGCAGCAGCAAAGTTGAGGCATTTTGCAAAAATGACTATTCTGGCGTTATATCTGCAATGCCTCAACATATTGACACCAAACTTTGTATGTGTCGTTGTCACTTCACTCTGACCACATCACATCGAGTTCGTAACTGCGCCACCTATTGGTCAAAAGTGATAAACCATTAGATCATCTTATAAGTTACTGCATGTATGATTTTTTCAACCATTTGCCGAAAATCCTCTTAAAATGTCTTTAATTCATCATTGTTGCAGTTGGTCTGACTCTCCCAGCCATGTTGGCATGTCTTATCGTCTTCAACTGCTTGGCCCCGTATAATGGCTGCTTGCAGCTATATTTATTTATGCAATTATTTATGTTATATTTTTCCTTATACAATAATTCATATATGTCTGCTTGTTTTTTTTTTCGCGTTTCATTTAGGACCGTTTTCTAACACATGCTGAAATCAAAGTAGGCTACTGAATTTTATTTTTTATTTATTTTTATTATTATTTTTATTAATTATTATTTTTTTCTCCCAGGTACACAGGGACATTGAGTAATGGTTCTAAACAGTCGTGTTAAAGTTATTGATGTTCAGCTAAATTGTTATTATAAGGTTTATGTGGGGCCTCAGCTCCATTTGGTAAGTTTTATTTTCTTTCTTTCTATGAAACTTCATAGTGGCTTAGGAGGTTGGGGGGTGCAGTCTCTTATTTGGGGAGGGACCAGCAGGGGTTTGTGTTGTTAATGGGTGATTTAAAAGTTTTCTTTTTACTCTGCACAGTTGTCTTTTCTGTATTTGTGCCTTTGTTCCTTTTTTCTTTACTTTCTTTCTTTCTCTTAGAGTTGGGGATGAGTTTTCACAATAGCATTGAGTTGGACTTTATCAGCCATGGGTTCGGCAGATGGAATGGATAGACCTGCGACTAAATTTGTGAGCTGGAATGTGAGGGGACTCAATCATCCTGTAAAGCGAAGTAAGGTGTTTTCACATTTAAACAAATTGAAAGCAGAGATAATTTTCCTACAGGAAACACACCTTCGCACAACAGACATTCCTAAATTAAAGAGAGGATGCGTATCACAGGTCTACCATTCTGAATTAAATTCTAAATTTCGCGGTACAGCCATCTTGATTGGCAAAAATGTACAATTTATACAAACCAGTGTTATTAGTGATAAATGCGGGCGTTTTGTGATTGTACAGGGCAGACTTTATAATGTGCCGGTGGTCCTAGTTAGTGTGTATGCTCCAAATTGGGATAACCCAGACTTTTTTAAAGAACTGTTTGGCCGTATACCAGAGCTAGGCACACATCATCTGATTCTAGGAGGAGACTTTAATACGGTTCTTAAACCTTCTCTAGACCGTTCCAAAGTATTTACAGCCCCTCCTTCCCCCTCTAAATCTGCAACTATTATAAATGCTCTTTGCGGTTCTAGTGGCGTAGTAGATCCATGGAGATTTAAAAATCCTACGTTAAAAGAGTTTTCCTTCTCCGCTGTTCATCAAACATACTCAAGGATAGATTTCTTTTTGCTGGATCAAAAAATACTTTCATCAATTAAATCTTGCAGTTATGAAAGCATTGTTATCTCTGACCACTCTCCGGTCACTATGGAGCTTTGGCTCCAGGTTAAAAGGCCAATTCAATGTAATTGGCGATTTAATACATCTTTGTTGTCTGATGAAACATTTGTAGATTTTATTTCAACACAGATTGATTTCTTTATTGAAACTAACCAGCTGCCAGACACCGATATTTTAATACTTTGGGAAACTCTTAAAGTATATATTAGGGGTCAAATAATAGAATACACTGCCCGTCTTAATAGAAGCAGGTTTAGACGCTACAATGAGTTGATCAATCTAATCCACGATGTTGACCAGCAACACTCCTCGGCCCCTACAGCTGACCTCCGCAAAAAAAGAATAGCATTACAAACTGAATTTGATCTTCTTACCTCTATGGAGGCAGGAGAGAAATTTCTGAAATCTAGACAAAACTTTTACGAGCATGGAGAGCGGGCAAGTAGGTTCAGTATGGTGTACCACAAGGCTCAGTACTAGGACCGATAATAGGAAGCATGGAATTACTTTTTACTGTTATGCTGATGATACTCAGCTCTATATTTCTTCACTCCCTGATGAAACCTACCAATTCACAAAATTAACGGAATGCATAGCTGATAAAAAACTGGATGACAAGCAATTTTCCTTCTGAAAAAACAGAGATTCTAATTATTGGACAAAAAACTTCCTCACGTAATAACCTAGAATACTGTCTAGCACTTGATGGCTGCTCTGTCAAGTCTTCGTCGTCGGTTAGGAACCTGGGTGTGTGTGCGCGTGCGTGTGGGTGTGCTCTTTGATACCAATGTTTCATTTGAAAGCCACGTGTCTAGTATCTGTAAAAACGAATTTTTTCATTTTAAAAACATATCTAAATTACATCATATGCTCTCAATGAAAAATGCAGAACAATTAGTTAATGCGTTCATGACATCAAGGCTAGATTATTGTAATGCTATTATGGGTGGTTGCCCTGCACGCTTAATAAACAAACTACAGTTAGTTCAAAACGCAGCCGCATGAGTTCTTACCAGAACCAGGAAGTATGACCATATTAGCCCGTTTCTGTCAACACTGCATTGGCTGCCTATTAAACATTGTATACATTTTCAAATATTGCTGATTACTTACAAAGCACTAAATGGTTTATCTCCCCAGTACTTGAGCGAGCTCTTAACGCATTATAGTCCTTCACGTCTATTGCTATCTCAAAATTCTGGCCAGTTGATAATGCCTAGAATATCAAAATCGACTGCTGGTGGTAGATCCTTTTCCTATTTAGCACCAAAACTTTGGAACAGTCTTCCTAACATTGTCCGGGAAGCAGACACAGTCTGTCAGTTTAAATCTAGACTAAAAACACATCTCTTTGGCTTAGCATACACATAACACATTATAGATTTCTATAATTCAATGTTAGGCTGCACTGTAACGAATTGCTGTAAAATTTACAGCAACTTACTGGCAATTTTGGTTGCCAGTAAGCCTGTAAATTTTACAAGAGTACTGTAAATCATAAACTACAATTATACTGTAAAAAATACAGCACGCCTGTAAAAGCAGGAAAACAAGAGCAGCTGTAAATTTACAGTTCTTTACTGTATAATTTACAGTATGTTACTGTTATTAATAATGCGTTGAATTAAAACCTGAGATGACTCATTTCATTTGAGGAAATTGATTGGTCATTTTCCATAAAAAAGTTATACTGTGAGCTTTTTTCATTTGAGTTCACTAAGAAAAAGACTTTATGACTTAAAACATACATTTAACTAAATTCTACTAGACAACATCACACATGAATAAGTTGAATGATGTTTATGCATCAGCAAATACAAAGTCATCACCTTTAAATAGAGCAACACACAACATATCATCAGTGTTTCTTAGCTCATCCTGAAGTGAAGCACAGACTCTACTCTTCAACACAATGGTGACACACAAAACTCAGCAAAAACACTTTAAATCCCAACAGAACATTAAACACTAACAGATCTCCACTATATCATTATTTGCAAAAACACATAAAATCACATAAATTAATTCACATAATTTTACTTTTTTGTTTAGTACATTTGACTGTGCGATTTTACAGGAAACAACTGACTTCAGACACAGTCTTAGAGGAAATCCACTGAAGATAAAAGAAGACATTAAATCTGTGAAGATCTCAGCAGAGGAGGATTAAACAATTCCACAAACAGCATTACCAGCTTTACTTATTACTAACCAGACTCACTTTATTTCTGTCATAATCAGACTTACTGAGAAATAACTGAGGGATAGATGTTGATGATTTATTGAAATTTTTCATTTGAAGTTACCATGATCGTGATTAGTGTTTACTTTAGTTGGTCTCTTGACTCTTGAATAAATTAAACATTAGTTTTACGTTGGCTGTTATAACCATTTCTTGATAAGACAAATGAGTTATAGTCGGAAAAGTCAAGTAAAATTATGTGTAAATATTGGTGGGTGTGTATTGATATCACATACACAACATATATTGGCTGATTTTGATCAGAACATTTTCTAAAATATAAAATTGAGATTGTCATAGATTTTACTGTTTGTAATAGTGTTAATTCTACACCATGATATACAGTTGTGATGTTATCAGGAAATCAGTGACTAATATAAGATTCAAGAAAACCTTTTAATTAACCGGAACACATGTATCAAGAATCAGCATATGAACCTCATCTATGGTGACAAACAAAATATAAATAAACAGATCAACTCTGAATATCACAAATCAAGCTCCTAAAAAGTCACATAAAAAACAACAACAAAAATAAAAGCACATGGTAAGAATAAAAGAAAATAAGACAATTCAGCTGCATAATTTATGCGTGCTGCAATGCATGCTGGGAGTTCTGTATTAAGCTGATACCCAGCATGCATTGCAACATGAAGCTTTTCATTTGAGTGTCACCATTGTTGAGATTCATACGCTGATTGTTGATGTCTGTGTGTGACTTAATAACATGCTGCATTTTTTAGTTTTCTATGCCATAATATTTACAAAAAATTTGTAATGTATGATTGTCAAATGGAAACTGACTGAACTTTAATAATTGATCACATGGAAAGAACCATATGTTTCAGAAGATATTAATCTCTGAATGAACTGAGGCACTATCAATCTATTAGCTCTATTGATGACATCATCAATATTGAGCTATACTCAGCAGATTTGTTTTCTCTTGGCTTTTATGCTTATAACTATTGTGTTTTATAAACACACAGGTAAAGCAGCCAGAGAAAAACCAATGTTGCAACGTCAAGGGTAAGAGCCCAACTAAAGCCAACACTTATCACCATCATGGTGACTACAAACTAAACAATAAATCATCAACATCTAAACCTCTGTTAGTTCTCAAAAAGACCATGACAAGTGAGGGTGGAGTTATTTACTCCTCTGCTGAGATCTTTAGATATTTATTGTCTTCTTTTCTTTTCAGTTGATTAAATATATGGCTGTGGCTGGAAGTCAGTAGTTTACTGTAAAATCTAAGTCAAATTTACTAAACAAAACAAGTTATTCTCTGTGAATGTATTTATTTGACCATAAATGTGAAATGTGAATATATATTTATGTGAATGACTGCTCAGGGGAGAAAATGCTGAAATGAAATGTGATTTTATGTGTTTTTGCACATAATGATATAGTGGAGATCTGTTAGTGTTTAATGTTCTGTTGGGATTTTGTGTTTCTGTTGAGTTTTGTGTGTCACCATTGTGTTGAAGAGTAGAGTCTGTGCTTCACTTCAGGATGAGCAAAGAAACACATATGTTCTGCTGAATGTTGCTTCATTTAAAGGCAATGTCTGCACAGTTGTTGATCTATTGATCATTTTTATGTTAAGTTCTTCAAATCAGGTGTGTGCTGCTGTTGTTAACAATTATCTGCTAGAAGATTGAGTTAAAAATATGTTTTGTTAACTAGAGGTGTGCGATACCGCTAGATTTGGTATCGATCCGATACCAAGTAAATACAGGGCCAGTATCGCCGATACCGATACCGATATCAATACTTTTTAATAATTAAGGTGGATGCGTCTTCAACCTAAATCTAAATTAATTTTCATGACTTTTAATTTGTTTTTGTGATTTGCATTTTGGATTATTAATCAGTTAAAATCAGTACTACAAAAGCTTTTGTTCAGAAACAACTTTTGGTTACTTCTGTTCTATTTAAATAAACAAAGTTACAAAATGATTACTTCACAAATAAAATAAAAAATTTAAAAACAAATTCTCTTTTCAAGTAGCATGTTTCTCCTCTTTAGTGCACTTCTTTTCAGGATTTTTTTCTTAAATAAACAAAGTCACAAAGTTTTACTTCACAACAAATATTATAAAAAATGTAAAACAAATTCTCCTTGTAAGATATAATGAGAATAAAATGACATTTCTCCTCTTTAGTGCACTTATTTTCAGTATTTTTTTATTAAATAAACAAAGTCACAAAGTTTTAATTCACAACAAATATTATAAAAAATGTAAAACAAATTCTCCTTGTAATAAGATATAATGAGAATAAAATAACGTCTTCTCTCCTCCTCTCTCCGTTTTTGCAGCTCTGCATTTTCTGGTCTGTGATTTTTCATATGTTTGTACAAATTAGTTGTATTGCCACTGTATTTTAAAGACTTTCTACAAATGGTACAAGTCGCTGTTGTCTCATTTTCGGCCTGAAAATACAGCCATACAACACTCCTCTTTCTCTCTGCTGCCATTCTCCGTCTCTGACTGTGCTGCTGTAGACTAGTCTGACTGAAGACTGCTGGTGGTAGCGGTAGCGCGCTAGTGGTGAGTCACGTGACAGTACAACACAGAGGAGAGGGGGAAGAGAACAGAGCACTCTTCGAGGAGGATTACAGATAGCTTGCTAAGTTGCTCTGCTCTGTGACAGCAGCAGCATTTTGACAAACACGGCCAGGTAGCAAAAGGAGAGAAACTGAAACTTAAGTATCGATATTTTCACGTTGGTATCGATCAATACCGATACCAACGTTGGTATCGATATTATCGATATTAGTATCGATCTGCCCACCTCTATTGTTAACTCTTTTAAATTTATTTTATTAAAAAGCATTTTTTAGTGGACTGAAATGAAATATGATCACAGAATAAATATGAAATGTCAATTGAACAATTTAAGATAATCGGTTTCCTCAAATTAATTAAACGAGTTTACACAGGTTTTAATTCATACTGTAAATAATACAGTAAATAACAACCAAAATTGCCAGTAAGTTGCTGTAAATTTTACAGTAAATTTTTTACAGTGTGCATAATTTAGATCAGCCAGAACCGGGAACACTTCCCATATTCCCAATGTACTTTGTACATCATAAGAAGGATGGCGTCTACGCTAATATAAGTCTCTCTGTTTATCCCGAGGTTTACCGTAAACCGCCGGATCCAGGCCATATCCAGATCTGAGGAAGGACAATCACATGGACACGACGACAAAGCATCCCTGAAGTGCCAGCCTCATCAACACTGTGAAGACCTCACGGACACCTCAACAAACTCATCTCCACACCGGCGTGATGACTCCGACCCCTAACCAGATGAACTGGATAAATATTGTGAAAGTTCTGATCCCATCTGACTTCTGACCTATTATGCTGCCTAAATCATAATCATACACTGTTCGTTCGTTGGCCAAAGGAGGACTGGCCCCCCGACTGAGCCTGGGTTCTCCAAGGTTTTTTTCACCTGATGGAGTTTTGGTTCCTTGCCACTGTTGCCTTTTTCACCTTTCTTCGCCTTTGTCGCCATTGGCTTTTGGCTTGCTTAGTTGGGGACATTTCATTTTGAATTTAACAATACTATTATAACATTATTTTCCTGTTATCTCTGTAAAGCTGCTTTGAAACAATTTGTATTGTAAAAAGTGCTATATAAATAAAGGTGACTTGACAGTAAATAGGGTATTTCATGTCATGTTGCCTTTAAGAGTTTAAGGTAATACTGACATCTGGTTTCACAGTCAGGGTTTCGATTAAGCCAGGATCAGTGATGCCGGTAACGCGTTACTTAGTAACGCATTACTCTAATTTGACCACTTTTTTCAGTAACGACTAATCTAACGCGTTACTATTTCAAAACCAGTAATCAGATTAAAGTTACTTATCCAAGTCACTGTGCGTTACTATTTTTGTCATTTTCCTTAGTAAAAATATAGATTTATTTCTTCTTGCATCTCGGGGAGTGTGCGCGACAAGTCACGTTTTCAGCATGAGGTTCACGTCACGTGTACGTACCACGCAGCGACACAAACGTAAACAACAATGGAGGGAGGAGAGAGAGGCGCTTTTTCTAGCTGGAGTCACTATTTTGAGTTTGTGTCTGTCAGCTAAAGATGGCAACATTAAGGTCCGTTGTAAACTCAAAGTGTTAACACTTTTAAGTGTTTGCGACAAAGTGTTATCTACCTACAGAAACACTTCGTCGAATTTGAAAAAAACATTTGGAGTCGCAGAACCGCACAGTCAAACTTACGCCCGTTTCACACATACTCCGTCTGCAGTGCGTATGCGGTTGCGGTGCGTATTTTTTCCCGTACCCATGTTAACAGGTTAGAGCTTTCACACTGCACACGGGTGCAGTCCATCGATCCGTTCCAGGTGCGGTGCTTATACAGCAGTGCAGAGATTGTTTCCGCACCGTCCGAGTCTATTTTTGATGTGCTACACCGCACAGCACAAAGTGGCAGCACATTGTTCACATTAAAATATACATAAATTGACAAGAAACTGTATTGATTTCATCATATACGCAAAATTACAGTACCCGTGTGGTAACACTTTATTTGAAGGGGTGTGCATAAGACTGACATGACACTGTCATAAACATGACATAACACCTGTCATGAACATGATGGAGTCTTTATGAATGTTTATGACTGTTGTCATTAAGTGTCATTCGGTAAATTATGACACTTTTAATGCAAAGTTGACATTGTTTAAAATGTCTTTGTTATGACTACTTGACATTAACAAAGACAAAAATGTCTTTGTTATGACAACTTGACATTAACAAAGACAAAAAATGTCTTTGTTATGACAACTTGACATTACCCAAGACAAAAATGTCTTGATTATGACAACTTGACATTAACAAAGACAGAAATGTCTAATTATCAAACTTCAAGCATTTTGCAGTGTAATAACCCTTAATGACATCTTTATAACTAGTACAATGTCTTCCACTTTACTTGAGGACAGGTAATATTCATGACACAGTTATAATGGTGTCATGACGGCCAAAGTTGTGACAGGTTGACAGGTTATGATTTCTTGGTTAATGTCAATTTGTCATAACAAAGACATTTCTGTCTTTGTTAATGTCAAGTTGTCATAATCAAGACATTTTTGTCTTGGGTAATGTCAAGTTGTCATAACAAAGACATTTTAAACAATGTCAACTTTGCATTAAAAGTGTCATAATTTACCGAATGACACTTAATGACAACAGTCATAAACATTCATAAAGACTCCTTCATGTTCATGACAGGTGTTATGTCATGTTTATGACAGTGTCATGTCAGTCTTATGCACACCCCTTCAAATAAAGTGTTACCTAACGTGTTCTACAGTTACTAAATTACAGGGTCAAGAAAAACAAAAAAACAATATATATTTTATTAAAAGTATTTATATTAAGTGAAGTCAAGAAAGACTATTTTTTCAGGAAATAGTTTTTAAGTTCAACTTTAAATGTCAGGAGATAGATTGTTGATGTTAATGTTAAAAATACACTTCCAATAAAGTGAGTGTTGGCAAAACCGGTTGTCATTTTTATGTTGAGGTGGCGGGGGTGTTGTCGGCAACTGCTGAATGTAACTAATAAAAGTGTGCTTATAAAGTAACTTAGTTACTTTTAAAATCAAGTAACTTGTAAAGTAACTTAGTTACTTTTAAAATCAAGTAACTTGTAAAGTAACTTAGTTACTTTTTCAAAGTAACTGTGGCAACACTGGCCAGGATTAGGCGTTAAATTATGACATGCAAGTAGCTTTTTAAAACATGCCTTAGAATAAAACATTACTGGTCTGCATCTTGAGAAAAAAATCACACTGACATATTTTAAGATATGCCATGCAAGTTTCTTCCAATTAAAACAGCTCAAACATGCATTTTAGTCTGGGACTAGCTTATGCCTTGTCTGTGAAACCAGGCATAGAAGTAAGAATCAGAATGAAGTCAGTAGTTACCGAGAGATATCTGCTGTTTTGAAACCCTTGGTCTTGTTTTATTATCACATTCACAGTCTCCCACTCTCCTTGAATGCCTCCAACTTTAGATATGTTAGGTGGATGGATGAGGTTAATCTCACATCCTGTAGATCAACACAAGCAAAAGAATGTTTAGCACTTATTCAGATCTTCACATTTTTTACATGTTGTCCTTATAAATCATTTATTCTGGAAGAATGTCCCTGGTTAACAAGTTATCAATTTCTGTTCTCTTAAAATGTTTATCTTACTGCTTTGGTTCCATCCGTTTATGGCCACAGAACATTCTCCACTCACAAAGGGGTAGTAGAATAGGTTGATATCACTACAGCTCACTGATATGAACAAGATAATGGCATAGTCCACGGTCCCGTCCTGCCTCACCTGTACATCATCAGTGTAATGCTTCACCGTTACATCTATCCTGAATTCATAAAGAGAGAGAATATGACTTTCACCCAAGCTGGGAACCAATCATGAGTTTGTTGTCATGTTTAGCTTTGGTTCATCTGTACACAGCAAAATCCCCAGAGTTAAATTAACTCTGCTCAGAGAACATTTGGTCCCTCTCAACAGAGAGTTAAAGTAACTCTGAATCCGTGTCAAAAGTTAATGAGATAATAAAGTGATTCATTTTAATAATGTCAGGGTTTATCTGTATTTGTTTTGGGTGAATGTGTCACATGTTTTTGTTCTGTGACCTAGTTTTCAGTTTCCTTGTTACTCATTGTTTGATTTAATTTGCACACCTGCTGTTCGTTTCTTTAATTATTTACACGAGAACGATTCCAGGTGAAAACGTAAAAATATTTTATTGGATGTGCCTTTCGTTTTCACGGCGACGGTGTTTTGGGGGCTTAAAACCGCAAAAAAGTGAAACCACCATCAAGAGTGGAAATCTTAAAAACGTTCCACCGTCGCGTTCCCGTCTAAAGGGTAAAAACGTCTCTGGTTACTTACGTAACCTCGGTTCCCTGAAAGGCAAGGAACGAGACATTACGAATGTCGTATATGGGAACTCCTCTCATCCTTCACTTCACTTCGCTGCGGTCATCGCCGCTATGTGAGGGTTATTGAACGTGACTCTGCGCTGCTCGAGGGCAGGGCGGGTAACATAGTGTGTGGTGCAAGAGGAGAAAAAAGCTCCTTTTGTGAAGTAGTTGCTTGCTTTATTGAATGAGAAACACCATTTACAGCATTTACAACACAACTGCACGTGTCACTCGCAGAACGCTGAGGGACTAAGTGCTCTCGAGCACGTCGCTTGGACGCGGGGCCAACCTGGTGCTCTCTTCTCCTCTTGCCCGAGCGGTCAGGACGATTGCTTGGGCCTCGCAGGGGACGCGGTGGGTTTTCTGCGCAGGCTCCACTGAGCCGTCCTCTTGTTACCTGCTCCCTGCCACTGGCCGCTTCGGCCTCTACGGGCATCCGGTCCCGGGCGGGGCGCTGACTGACGTCTGGCCGCAGCTTGAGGTCGGCGGCCCGAGGCGGAAGACGAGCGAGAGCGATGCTGTGGCGGAAGCGGCGGCGGCATCCTCCGAGGAATCACATGGCTCATAGCCTTCGCCTTCTTCTGGGTCTCGGAGTAACACTCTGTGACCTGTTCCACGGCGTCTCCGAACAGACCTGCAGGGGAGATCGGTGCATTTAGCAGCGTCTTCCTGTCGGCCTCCTGCAGGTCCGACAGGGTGAGCCACAGGTGTCTGTGGAGGAAACCCCATCGAACGGCCAATCGGCTGGGCCGAACGGAGTATCAGCTTTCTAGCACACGATTTGAGAGTGAAGAGAGAAATTCTGAAGGGAATTGATGCTGCACTTGCATTTGTACTGCTACGGTGTTTCAGTATTTGCATATTTTGCGTCAATTGGCCAGCTCCGCTGGCGTTAGCCTATAAGATTTCAGCGGAAGTGAAGGATGACAGGAGTTCCCATATACGACATTCGTAATGTCGAAGTTCCGTAGCCTTGATAGGGAACGCAAATCTGCTCACAGTGGCTCTCGTCGCGTACGCATTTACGTCACAGGCATGCGCCAGTACAGGAAAATAACAACCAACATGTCGGATTATTTCCATACGTCGGACCTTCAAGTTGTTTTTGCAACTGGGTTGTGACAAATAGTGTATTTGCAAATGTTGAAATGAACATTTATCTAAGATAAATAAATGCTGTAGAATTATTGTTCATTCTCAGTACGTTAACTAAAGTAACTAAAGTTGTTAACTAATATAACCTGATTGTAAAGTGTAACATTAATAATATTTTTCTACTTTTAAGTGGTTTAGAATTTGACTAGGAAATTATAGAGACATTTACAAATATATAGCCAGTATGAAGTCTCCTTCACTCACCCAGCAATTGAACTGCAATCACTTTTACATCAAGCAACCTCAGTTCCCAGCAGGCACAGGATATAGTCTACAACGTCAGTCAGACGTTGGATTTTGGTTGAATATGAAAGTTGGGTTGACGTCTAAATCCAATGTTTGTTTGACGTCAAGCTCCAACGTTGGGCAGTCATAGAATTATGTTTGGAATAAACCAAACAAAAAGGTGAAATGCATGGCCGTACACTTATTACCAGCTTCACTTAAAACTAACCAGATTTACTTTATTTAATTTCCGGTTTAATGAAATCATATTTAATTTCCGGTTTAATGAAATCATATTTTGTATTTTAAAGTCACCATGGTGGTGGTTAGCGTTTGCTTTAGTTGTGCTCTTGACCCTTGACACTTTAATATTAAATGTTCTCTGGCTGCTTCAAGTGTGTATTTATAAAGCAAAATTGTTGAAGGTAAGAAAGCCATGAGATCAGTTGGTGTTGGCTGTTTATTGATGATGATATCATCGTGCAATTGCCTGAATCCCTGATCTTATTCAGTGTCTAATGCTTTGATTATATAGGGCTTTTTTACTATTGGATTTAGTATTGCTATATTCAAAATATAAATTTGATTCTACAGCATTCTTGTTGAACAGCATTGTTTATCAAATAATATACTTGTTTTTTGAATACTATTTAGTGCACAAAAACATTTAATCTATGGTATTACTTGGATGCACACAGACATCAAGAAACAGCATATGAACCTCAACAATGGTGACAATCAAACAAAATATCCAGATAATCAGATCAACTCTGAGCATAAAACAAGCTACAAAAAAATCCAGCTGCATAATTTATTCATGCCACAATGCATGCTGGGCGATATGGGTGAGTTTTGATTGGTGGTACCCAGCATGCACTGCAGCATGAAGCATTTCATTGATTGTCACCATTGTTGAGAGTCATACACTGATTATTGATGTCTAAGTAATTATGTAGAGGAAAAAGTGTAATGCACTAAATGTTTGTAAAATCCTTTATATTATTTGATAAAAGGCATTGCTCTCATGCTGTAAAATTAAATGGCTTCAGTTATAAAACAGCATTAAAAACACAAATTCAATATAATCTAAGCATTAGACACTGACTTAGATCAGGAATTCAGGCTTCATCATCAATAAACAGCCAACATCACCTGATCTCATAGCTTATTTGCCACAATAAATGTGCTTTATAAACACACAATTATAGCAGCCAGAGAAAATTTTATAATAAAAAGTCAAGGGGCAGGAGTCCAACTAAAGCAAACACTAACCACTATAATGGTGACTTTAAAATACAACTATTAATTTCATTAAACCGGAAATGAAATAAAGTATATCTGGTTAGTAATAAGTGAAGCTGGTAATGCTGTTTGAGTTGTTTACTCCTCCTCTAGTGAGATATTCACAGATTTAATGAGCTGACATGTATGTCACATTTTTTTGCGGTGCTTATTCCAACCTAAATTCAACATCTGTCTGACGTTGGAGTTTGACGTCAAACAAACGTTGGGTTTAGACGTCAACCTGATTTTCATTTTCAACCAAAATATGACGTCTGACTGACGTTGGATTAGTTGGAGGCCAACGTCTTCCTGACGTCACATTGACGTACTGTGCCTGCTGGGTTGCCATGGGGTATATCTAAATATCTAATTAAAATAATAATGAAAAAATATTGTTAATATTTTTTTTTCACACAAAACAAGCATGTAAATTTGTCTGGAACAAAATCCAGTTTTTTTAACTGTCCTTTTCTCCCTCACAATGGGAGATCTATAAATTATTTGAATGTTTGAATTTTGAATTTCAGAATTGTGAATTTATGAACTTCTGAATCTCTTCATCTGAAAATGTTCTAATATAAATATGTACAGCTAGTTTCACATACAAAAAACAAATCTGTTTAAAGACACATAAACAAGTATGTGAGGGTGTCTATTCAATATGTTGTACTGAGTGTGTGAACCTGTCACAAACTGTCAGTTTTCGTTCTCATGGACTTTTAGTTTGCTTATCATTATTTCCTGTTGTCCTTGTTCATGTTTTTCCACCACTTTTTTGTTATCATGGATATTAATTTAATCATCACAGGTGTTGGTACTTGGGTTCGTTATTAGTGTATACTTCAGTTATTTTGTTTCCTCAGTTCTTGGTCGGTTGTTGTTTGTTTCTCTACATATTGTAACAAAACCTGAATACTGTTTCATTCAATAAGCTAACAAAATGTTTTATTTTTTTCACCCTAGGTATTTAATTTGACTTTTGATATCATCCTTATGAATAATTATATATATATATATATATATATATATATATTATATATATATATATATATATATATATATATATATATATATATATATATATATATATATATATATATATCAAGTGTCATTATTATTATTTATATACAGTAAGTGTTAACAAAAAAGAGATTCAATAAAAGAGATTAATCTGAATGTTAGATTTATTTTAGTTTTATTTTTGTATTGTAAAAGCGTTATATAAATAAAGGTGACTTGACTTGGTTATTTTATGACTTATTCAGGCAAATGAGTGTATTTACTTATTTAATATTTTAATTGAAGATGTGTCATAAGAGCAACACTTAAAATCAAATGATTTTACTCAATGAGGTATAGGTTAATGAATGTGTCCACAAATCCCTCATTTAGAAAAAAAAACTTTGATATTCAACATAAAACAATGTCACAGATCACTATTTTCCAGAGAAACAAAATTAGATCAATTAACCCCCAAAACTGTTTCGACTGGCTACAGATGTTCTCACAAATGTTGATATTCAGATTACAAAATTAAAAATATCGTAGCCATTCATCAAAAGAGTTGAGATGAAATGTTGTGCCGTCTGTTGTCAAGAGTAAAAATTAAAGTAGGGTCATCTTACCCTACTGGACAGACTGTGTTTGCATATACTAAACGGAAAAATCCATGCCATGCAAAAAAAAAAAAAAAAAAGAGGTCACTTACGCATTGTCCAAAACCAACGCAGGAGTCCAGATTTTGTCAACTGGTAACATAACGGCTGTAGCATTAGATGTTGTTTCATTCCACTGTAGTTCAAGATCCCTCCACAACTATGGAGAACAAATAAATGGTAACAATTTATTTCAATGGTCCACTTTAGACATTCTTCTAACTACTATAATTAACTTTAGTCTAGGATTAGTAGACTCTCTGCTTAATATCTGCTAACTCTTTATTTTGATTCTCCGGACAAACATTCTACTTCTACATTTAATGTAATATTCCAGCCCGATCTCATGAAAGTGCGTATCAATACCACATTTATACCCCAAAATCAGTTTTCGCGTGTATATGATACACAGTTTTCGCGTGCATATGATACGCACTTTGTGGCATGTAATACGCACGCACCCCCTCTCCCCTCCTTTCAACTGAAATTTCGATTTAAAATTCAACATCCTAGGAACGTTGATTTCTAACATTCCAAGAACATAAAAATGTCCAATGTTATTTAAAGGTTAGTATAATGTTCCTGAAACATTCTTTCAATCATTCAAACACCGGATGTGAACAAGCACTGAAAGAAAGAGAAATAAGAACACAAACTAAAACTTTCTTCAGTGTTACAAATGACTTTGATCACATTAATTGAGTTTTTTTTTTACTTTCTTCTCAAAAAAAATTCCAAAAGTGAGCCAAACTACAGTAAAAGCAGTTGTTTTATTGCAGTCCTTTGTCTGTTATTAAAACAGACATGTTGATCTGCTTTATCAATGCAGAAATATTCTCCACAAACACCTGCAATTGCTGATAAAGCACAAACATAATTAAAGATAAGGGTCAAGAGCCCAACTAAAGCAAACACTGATCTCCATGATGGTGACCTCAAACGAAACATTTCGTTAATAAGAAGTGAAGCTGGTAATGCTGTTTGTGGAGTTGTTTTATCAGATCTTGAGAGATTTAATGTATTTTATCGTCAGTTTATCGAAGGCTGCGGCTGAAGAAAGTTGTAGTTTGTGTTCTTATATCTCTCTCTTTCAGTGCTTGTTCACAGCCGGTGTTTGAATGATTGAAAGAATGTTTCAGGAACATATTCCATACTAAATAATAAATTGAATACTTTAAATAACATTCTAGAAACACACAGGAAACTGGACATTTTTATGTTGTTGGAATGTAAGAAATCAACGTTCCTAGAATGTAGAAATTTTAAATCGAAATTAAGTTGAAAGAACGTTTGAGGAAAATTATACCTTTTAAAACACGTTCCCCTACGTCAAGAAAACTAGAATTTTTTACATTTCCAGAACCAACACTGAATATTTGGATATTTGAATACTGTATATTAACGCTCAATAAAAGTCTGTTAGCTGGGTTAAGTTCAGGTGTAAACAGGGCCTTAGTTAGGAGACTGTCCAATGGATCATCGAAATAAAATGTATCTCCTCTAAAACCTCATAAAGCAGCAATAGAAGTAATTACAAGTTTTTAAAGTAAACATCAAAAATGTATCTATACTTACCATGTTTACCTTGATACGGCTGTTCATTTGCATGTTTTTTGTATCCTAAACATGGTGACAAGGTTATACATTTTAAACATGGAAAAATTATTACATTGAAAAAAATGAACATAAGATTTACTTTGAATTGAAGTCAAATCAACTTTTTTGTCGTATGGAAAAAGCGAGTCATTCTTAAAGCATTTGAGTTTATAGAATATGTTACACTTTATTTCAATGGTCCACTTTAGACATCTTTTTGCAAAGTCTTTTTACAACTACATGTCATCTAACTCTCAGAGTATTAGTAGACTGTTATAAGGTGTTAGGATTTGGGTTTGTAGAATAAGTTGACATTTATTTGCAAAGTTATAGTTAGTAGAATGTCTAAAGTATAAATCATTGAAATAAAGTGTTAGAATATACATTGTTAACAGTGGCATTTGTGTTATACTATTAATTACATTTGTTTTTCGAGCATGAAAAAAGACAGAAATTAGAATGATAAAACAATAAAAGCAATCTGCTACTTACAAAAGACATTGTCTCATACTTAATTGAAGTGATGGTTACGTTGACAGAACAATTATTACCCTGTGGTGCGCTCTTCACTTTCTTAGCAATTATTATATTTGCCAGACATCGACTGTTACATGAATCTGTCAAGACTGTTAGACCAGATAAACAAGAAAACATAACACATTACTTAGAAACATTACTTTTTAAATTAAAAGGTATTGCAGAAATCGATATAAATCCTTTAAGAATCCTCAACATGTCAAAGAATTGTAAAATTTTAACCAAGAACATAATGTCAAAATTACATTAGAAATAGATTACCAATCAGACATGAAAAGATGAGGAGCAACAAAGTGATCCTGTGTTGAAGAACCATTTCAGACCCTACAAACAAACAATGAAAAAGTCTTTTATTCTAACGTCTCTTATATGCATACATATCTTTAAGAAACATTTAAGAAACTGATAAACTTTACCTTTGCTTGCCAATGTGAACAAATGATTGAATTCTCCAAAAATGTCACAAACTTCAGCGGTCACCACTTTATATTAACTTTTTAAAGGCTAGGAGCTCTTTGAATACCATGTCAAAGTACAGAAGAACAAACAAAATTGAGCCAGCTCATATTACATTTCATCCCACATTTTGTGTAAACTTTAGTTTTTGAGATTCTGATAAGCCTCTGAAATGGCTTCAAGGCTATGAGAACAAAAGCAGTTTGCAGTGCAGCGTCAGCTACTGTCCCTCCAGGCCCTTCATTCTCGTCTCAGACAAACACATCTATTAGCAGCGTCATGAACGAAAAATCGTTCAGTAGAGGCTGTAATCCTCATTTGCAAGCTCTTTGTTTTGCCGGAGCTTTGAGATGTGCCTGATGTTAACAAAGACAATAATCACTGAGCCATACTTGTATGTAAACCCAACTGTTTTTAAAAGTCAGAAGAGGTTTAATTACCTGAAGAAGCTTAAATTGCCTGTTGAACCACACTGTTAAAAAAACTGTGAAATTTAAAGTAAAATACCGGCCCTTGACTTTCTAACATTAGTTTTTCTCTGTCTACTGTAACTCTGTGGTTATAAAACACGATTATAGCAAGAAAATCAGAGAGAAAATGAATCAAGTGATGTTGGCTGTGTGTTGATGAGTACATTATCATCATGTAGTCGCCTTAGTCTCTGAATTCATTCAGAGTCTTATCTTTGATAATGTAGTTACATTATTGATTCTAATAGCTCTATAATTTCACTGCAAGAGAGCCACCATTGTTGTTATGTTCTTGAGACTTTTGCACACAATATAGTTTAGAACTAGAATAATTTTCAGACACACACAGACATCAATAATCAGCGTATGAATCTCAACATTGGTAATGATAAAAGTGCAGTGCATGATTGGATCCATCAATCAAAACTCACCATTATCTCCCAGCATGCATTGCAGCATGAATAAATTATGCTGATTTGCCTCAGTATTTTCTTTTATTATTATTATCTGCTTTTATGTTTGCTGTTGTTTTTGTTGCAACTTTTTAGTAGCTTGTTTTGTGATGTTCAGAGTTTTATCTGATTATTTTGTTGATTGTCACCATTGTTGAGATTCATACGCTGATTCTTGATGTATGTGTTGGCCTAGCCCCAGAGCATGCAGTTTAAATTTAAAATCTTTTTTGAACATCATGTGTTTTTAAAGTTCTTCAGATTGACGTTTTATCGCTGGTAGCTTGCACGCATAGTGTCACAGAACAATTATACTCATTAAGGTGAAATATATTGGTATTTAACATTCCTCATACAGTGAAAGATAAGACTCTGTATGAGATCAGTGAATTACACCACTGTATGATGATTTTTACATCACCAATAAATAGCTAACAACACTCGATCACATTTTCTTTCTGATTTTCATGCCCTAACAAATGTGTCTTTTAAATTCACAGTCAAAGCAGTCATTGAAATGCTATCATAAAAAATCCAAGGGTCAAGAGCGAAGAGCCCAACTAAAACAAACACTCATCTCCATACTGGTGACTTCAAACTTTATTATTTTCAATATTACATCAACGTCTAAACCTCTGGTAATTCTCAATAATATATTTTATTACAAATTGTACATACAACATTTTTGAATTACAGGCAACCACAGCTGGCAAGTTTTTATTTTTTTTTTTTTAAATAAACTGTAACCATAAACTGAACATCAATGCCATAAAAACTAAAATATCACTACCGTATTGTTTACGGTAAATCACTTGCAACCAGCTGCCAGTAAACTTTGTACCATAAACTTTAGTTCAGTGCCGTAAAGACAAAAATATTTCTACCATATATTTTACAGTAAAGTACTGGCAACCACAGCTGCCAGCTTTTTACCGTAATATTTAGATCCCTGCCGTATAACCTTAAATATTACTACTAGGGATGGCCCGATACCATTTTTTTTCAAACCGATACGAGTACGAGTATTTACATTTGTGTACTTGCCGATACCGAGTACCGATACCGATATTTCTACAGCAAAAGTAACTAAAGGCTCCCAGAAAAGAAGACAGAAGACTATTTTAGAACACAGGTTAGAAGACTGTTTTTATTTTCTTCTCCTACTTGTTTTAACAAGTCTAAAAATAAATAATTATGAGTAAAATAATAAATGTATTAGCAAACCACTGTTAATTTAACATAAAAGCAAGCAGGCTACTGCGTGCATGATCTGGCATGACTGAATGCGCGCAATTGTGCGCTCCCATAAATAATCCCTAAAAAGCTGACAGATCATCGCAATCTCACACATCTATATAATTATCAATGAAGCTGACTGCACAATGAATCTTTCATAATATCCACAATTTGTTTGTTAAAAATCTATAATTATAAAATTATTATAATTATAATTTGCCAGCATACAGAAATCAGCACTGAACAAAAGTCCGTTTTGAGCATTGAGGGGAGTCTATCATAAATGCTTCTGATTGGCCATTGCGTTCAAGAAATCAACACATATGTCTGTGATTGGCTACATCGCTCAAAGCTGCAGACATGTTATGAATAGAAACTCTGGCCTGTAAATCGTTTCTATTTTGTTTTAGTTGTTCTTGTTGCTTTTCTGCAACAGATGAATAAAAATCTATTTGTTTTTATACGTTTTATTCATAGATATTTCTAGTTTGCGGGACTCCCGCGAATCGTTTTTCTCTCCCACAACCCACACACACAGAGTGAGTGCATTACCGCCCGCGCTCGCGCTCGGCCATCAGATCTAGTGCCGCGCCGCACTATTGCGTTGAGAGTGCACGTCACTCAAGGGCCCGGCCCGGGCCGATGATAGTGTCGGGAAGTATTGGGCTCGGGCAGAGAATCTAAGCTCTAGGTCACTCCTTCTACGCTAAGGAACCAAGAGTTGTCATCCAGGCTCTAGAGAGACGAGGAAAACAAACAAGCATGCAAATGGAAATTATCGCGGCCGGAAAAAATATCGAGCTCATTTTTTTTTTATCGTGCGATTTATTTATTCACTATTGATTTGACTATTGATTTACAGGCCTAGCAATTCCTTCTGTTATTGTTAGTGCCCATGGATTATCTCTGGACATCTTCTCGCGCTTCTGTTGGCTGGTGAGTTGCTTTAGCTTTACTAAACTGTGTGTATTCAGATGTTTAATTAGATTGCTTCCCTCCTGTCTCGACACCTTAGCTAAACATAACTTACACTCTGCCTTGCTGTTGTCATCATCCTTTATCTTGAAATGAGCCCAAACTGCCAACATTATACTCTCCTATATGCCTCAGTTCACCTCGACAAAGCACTCGCGGCGGCCAGTTTCGTTTCGCAAAATGTACGTGGTATCGGTGCGTTGTATCGGCAATTTTTTATGAGTACGAGTATATGAGGACAGTATCGGCCCGATCCCCGATGCCAGTATCGGTATCGGGCCATCCCTAATTACTAACATATTTTTTACGGTAAAACGCTTTAAACTGCAGTTTTTTTACCGTAAACTTTAGTTCAATGGGGTAAAACATAGATATTTCTACCATATTTTTTACGGTAAAGGACTGTCAAATTTAAATAAAATGATATAAAACATAAAAATTGCTACCGTATTTTTTACGGTAAGTTATGGTAAATGCAACGATAAGGATTTTTTTACAGTGTACTTCCAAAATCTGTACATTTAACAGTATTTTACTGTAAAACTACATGAAATGTCCTATGAGAGCAATTACAGTTTTTCAGAGTATAATAAGGGTACATACTGTAAAGCAATTAACATGTCTTTTCCGTTGCTTTTTTACAGTATTTTACCGTTAAAAAAAAAACATTTTTTACAGTGCACGTTACATAGATTGCACAGATGCAGAATATTATATTTTCAATTCATACATAATCAGTAACTCATTGGGAATAAATGGACAAATGAGTAGTACATTAACTAATCAATGACTATCATATTGATGACTAAGTTAACACCTACAACCCCCTTCATTTTTTTATATTTTGTTATGTTGCATCCTTATGATTACATGTGTTAATATTGTAATGAAGTGACGTTGGATAAATGTATTGTTATGACTGTCGTGTGTGGGGGGAGGGATTTGTGGGAAGAGTGGGTTGAGTTACGTGAGTGTTCGCACCTGACCGCTGATGAGTGTGAAGGAGCGTGAGCTTTGGGACAGTGATTATCGTGAGTTTGAAGGAGAGGGCGAGCAATAAAAAGACGAGCACAGTGACGGGGAGCAAGACTGAGAGGCGGTGTGTTGTTTCTAACGCCGAGCTGCACTCAAGGTTGGGGGGTGGGTGCCGTTCATATGCTATTTAGGGCTGCCGGCGGCGAAGATAGCTTAGCGGGCTAACCTGTAGATAAGGCCGGGTATAGGAGTGCGTGGGCGGCGCGGCTTCTCAGCAAGGGGTGCTCCGTTTCCGCTATAGTTTGGAGTCCTCACGAGCGCTGGACTGGTGTCTGCTTTCTCCCTTTGCCAACCAGCGCCAAAGCCTAGACCCCGGGGGAGGGTCTCGCATCCTGGGAGAGTTAAATGTTGAACTTTTTGTGTGTGTGTTCACTACTCACTACTCTGCTCCTAATGTGTGTGCACTTATGGATGGGTTTGGATGGGTTAAATGCAGAGGTCAAATTCCTAGTACGGGTTACAATACTTGGCCATCACGTGTCACTTTCACTTTCACTTTCACTTTCACTCGGCCATCAAATCTAGTCCCGCGCCGCACTCTATTGTGCACGTCTCTAGATCAAGGGCCCGACCCGGCCCGAGGATAATGTTGGGAAATATCGGCCCGGTCAAGTTCAGGCTCGGGCAGAGAATCAAAGCTCTAATCCATCGGCTGGCTTTGACGAGGGGGCGGAGAATTCGCATCAGCTGTGGCATTTCAGACTGGACGTGCTGCGATGATGATAGCTCAGTTCACAACTACAAAACACACAGATCACTTTGGTCTTGTCAATGGAACCATTTGGCAACTTTTTAAAAGTAAACTTTCCATTCAGAATCTTATTGGCATCCATTTCGGCGTCTCGCGCTCGCCATCCACTCAAAACACTAGTTACTCTTTGGCCGGCGCGTCATTCGTGCAATAAAAAAATTTACACCGTTAAAATGGGTTTGCGTTAACGGCGTTAATAACACATTTAACTGACAGCACTACTTATTAATAACCACTTTGAATTTATTTCTGCCATTCATCTTTAGTTTTAGTTGTTGATGATTTATTAAAAATGTTTACCATTATGGTGATCAGTATTTCTTTTAGTTCGGCAGTTTGACTCTTGGCTTTTTATGTGGACTTGGTGTTTGTGGTCTTTATAAAACAGTGTTTACCAAAATACATAATTTGTTGTAAAGGGAGCCAGAAACAAAGATGATCAGGTGCTGTAGCTTTTATCAGCATAAAGTAGAATAAATCAAATCTTATCCCTGACCAAAAGTGGTTATTTGTTCTTAAAGTCCCTGTAAAGTCAAAATTAAGTATGTGTTCTGAGTTTGTCACACCACAGAAAAATGTGTTATCAATTAGTCACCCAGCCAAATTTGAATGATAAAAAAAGCCAGCAAGTACATAAAATAAGCTATCAAAATCTTGAAAAAATGAGCAGTAATCTCTGCTCTCAAACGCTGGGGGCGTGTCCGCTGGCAGCGCTGAAACTACGCCCACTCGCGGGAAAGCTGCCGTCGCCTTACTGAACTCTACAGCCGGAATGGATGCTCGCACGGTGGGCACGCACTGCCGATGATGGCACCAGTTGTCGGCGCGACGGGAGGATGAATGCCGAGGCGGGAGTCGGTTCGGCCCCATTCACCAGTAACAGCGGATTATCAGTGATTCCCAGTTGTCTCCGACGAAAGTTTATAAAACTATCCCGTGTAAAATGAGCACTTACAGAGGTGGGTTTTGGCAGTGATCCTCAGCTCTCCATCAAGGTGGCTCTTCACAAAATGAATCCACTTCTTCTTGATATAATCGTTTTTTGGAAAATTTAAATGAGGACACCGATCTGTTTTGTACGTGATCCGGTGATCGCATCCAGGTAGTACGCATTTCCGTGACGAAGGCATAGCTAGCTAGCAATCTGTAGGCTGTTACTAATAATAGCACTGACAGTAACTCGCGATTGAGAGGCAAACTGATGTGAATGTGCTCTATTGTTAGGAGCGGCCACGGCAAGCCTCAGCGGCTCCAGTGCGTCATCAAGTAGGGGCGTGTCCAGGAGCTCAAGGGCTCCAGAGCATCATCGAGTCCTGTTTTAGCCCCGCCCAGAAAATCCGGAAAATAGCAATGGTGAAAAACTGTTTAACAGTCTAACTCCACAATTCAGTACTTCACAGTTCACAGTCTTTGTAATATGTTTTAGCAATACATTTCTAACATTTATAATGTGTTTAGAATTTTTTTTTAAAATTGCCTTTACAGGGACTTTAATAGATTATATTCACCAACAATACTTTCTTGCAACAGACCAGACATTCTGAATTTTTATTTTAAAATAGATAATGGCAATTTTTTTTTATTTTGACACACACAGACATCAATAATCAACATATGAATATCAACAATGGTGACATGCTTCATGCCGCAATATGGTGGCTCACAGCATGCATTGCAGCATGAAACATGTCTTTTAAAAAGAAATAATCACTTTTGGTTTATTATTAGTGATTTATTCTACCTCACTAAAGAAGACACTGATCACCATAACGATGACCAAACATTTACAATAAAACATCAATATCTAAACCTCGGTTAACACTCAATAAAAACTTCTGTAGTTCTGAAACAAATAAAGTCAGTCTGGTTATTAATAAGTGTGCTGTTACTTATGTTTAGCTGTGTTTCGTTTCCGCCTCCCACTGGACATTTAAGGTACTACACTATGTTTATATAGTTTACTTTCGGTTTCCCTCAGAAAACGCGATCAAGAACAACGTACACGCAGGTTCAATCGGCTATTGATTTCAGCGTTTAAACCTTGGAAATATATGTCTGTAAGTGCAAATTTTACACTAAATAGTGATTTAAAGTCTTTAAGGATACTTAGATTGCTATATTTCTGTTATACGCACTCTTTATTCATGTTATTGGTAACATGCTATGTTGTAGCATACTGACATGCTAATTTATCTTCTGTTTGTACATAATCTCATTTGAATATAATTCCTGTGTATATTACTTAAAATTATGTAAAAGGAACTATGTACAAAATCAAACCGTAATGTTAATCTGGATATGTGAATGTAAATGTGAACATGAATGTTCATACATATTTTTTTCTTCTTGTTTGTAGTTTTACAGAAATATTATTGAGAAGTGAATCACCAGTAAAGTCACTAAAGTTATGAAGACTGCTTTCTGGAGTTCTTTTTTCAAGTTGTACGCTATCTGTTAAGCCTTTGCTCAAGCTACGCAATTGGTCAGAACAGAATAGTAAAAAGACATTGACACAGCGGGTGAAGACAGCGGAACCACAGCCATTGTTACATTGCATTGCTCAACTCTTCAGAAGCAAGTAAGATATGGAGTCACACAGTGTTGAGAAAGATAAATCTCAAGCCTTTGAGATTAAATCACAATCTTCTAGCTGCAAGTCATCTCAAAGATCAAGTCGGTCATCAGCAAGTGTGGCAGCGACTCGGGCTCGAGCTAAAGCCGAAGCAGCTCGAGCTAAAGCATCTTATGCAGATAAAGAAGCAGCTATGATGAGGAAAAAAGCAGAAGTAGAAGCAGATCTATTTTTGCTACAATCTCAAAAAGAAGCAACTGCAGCGTCTGCTGAAGCAGCGATTTATGAGGCAGCAGCTGACATAGAGGAGGGAAATATAGACGAATTGGACCATGAGACAAACTTAGTTTGCACTCAGCGTACTAAAGAGTATGTTCAGAAGCATACAATGGAACAGCATCAGCAGCGGTTTCCTGATACTCCGATTCTACAGTCATCCATGATGAGCGCTGAACCTCTTCAGTGTGAAGCTACAGCAACATCTCCACATGTACATCCATCGTATGGAATGGAGGAATTAAAAATAAAACAGGAGACAATGGATAATCAGAGAGGCGAAGACCATGGACAAAGCTCTGCTTTTCAAGCTTCTCCTATTCCCAGCTCAAGAGCTCCCATGGTTAACCTGCCATACACATCTGATTTAGCTAACTACATGGTAAGAAAAGAGATGGTGAGTTCTGGTCTTGTGAAGTTCGATGATCACGCTGAGAACTACTGGGCCTGGAAATCCTCTTTTCAAGATGTCACAAAAGACCTCGGATTAACAGCCAGAGAAGAGCTCGACCTTCTCACAAAATGGCTTGGCCCAGAGTCATCCATGCAAGCAAAACGTATCAGATCGGTTCATGCGCACTATCCTATAGCAGGTGTCCGTATGCTTTGGCAGCGATTGGAAGAGTGTTACGGAAGCCCAGAAGTAATTGAGAATGCGCTGTTGAGAAAACTGGAGGAGTATCTAAACATTTCTAACAGAGATGGGCAAAGACTCAGGGAGCTAGGAGCAGTGGTGTAGTCTACGTGATACGCAGGTATACGCCGTATACCCACTAGAAAATGTCAAGGATTTCCGTATACCCACTAGGAAATGTCAAAGATCTCCGTATACCCACTTTAAAACGCGTGAGGATTCGTAACAACATCGTTTTGTGAAAGAATTTTCATTCATAAATTCACCCCGCCGTGACGTCTGTGTTTGCGCAGCGACACGGATCGAATCGCGGAAGCCAGCAACAAATGTAGCTAACAAATAACCTAGGCTACTGTAAAGCGGAACGTCACGCAATTTAGCCATTTTTGAATGAATAAATCAAAAGTAGGCTAATGATAGAATCAAATCTCGATATTTACTAAGTGTCTATGAATATTAAAGCTCAAAAAGACTGCTATTGAAATAAACTCTGAATGTTCTGCGTGTTTCTGTGAATGAGCGCTCAATGTGTGCTCTAGCCTACTACACACTGAACACTACACACTGAACACTACACACTGAACACTACACACTGACGCGCGCGTGACACTCGTGGTGTTATCAGCGTCTATGAGGAGAACATGCACACATTTGAACTTCATTGCAGAGCTTTTATGAGAGTCACTTCACAAGAATTTTACCATTTCATTTGATAAAACTACCGTCGTTCATTCGTATCATATACACACTCACAAACTTTAAAGTCTTCATGACAACCTTTCAAAATCAAAGTTTTGTATAACTTAAAATATAAAATATAACAGAAATATTTTACTATTGCACAGTAGAGTATACTTCAAGTAGGCCTAATAATAATAATAATAATAGTTTATTAAAACACAGAAGCTCAAATGTCTTTAATTTACAACCCACCAAAATAAAAGTTTGTAGATAAATTAAGTAACTAGAGGGAATTATGAAAGAAATTGCATAGTAAGATGTACTTTTTAAAATAATAATAATAAAATCTATTAAAACACAATTTTAAAGGAATATCACACAAGTTTTTAAAAAGTACATTTTTATTTGTGCTTACAATGTTTAAGTATTGTAATTGTCAGCTGATAAAACCTGTGCTTCAGGGACCATATTCATATAACATCTAAGGCTAAATGTGAACTAGAATGTAAACTAGACTACACCACTGGCTAGGAGATATGCTTATGGAGTTGGAATCTGTAAAGACAGGTGGACATTTATCAGGTTTAGCCATTCTTGACACTGCAAGGGGAGTAAATCCCATCGTTGAGAAGCTTCCTTTTAATCTGCAGGAAAGATGGATCACTCATGGATCTAAGTATAAAGAGGATTATCAAGTCTCTTTTCCGCCATTTGGCTTTTTTGTGCGGTTCATTTGCGACCAAGCAAGAATAAGAAATGATCCCAGTTTTTTGTTATCTATGCAGAGTCATCTTAAACAGGAGAAATTTTCACGGGTCAGCAACAAAATGCCTGTGTCGGTAAGAAAAAAGTGCTAGACACAGTTTCAAGAACCAGAACCAACCAACCTCCAGAACTAAAGATTTTGGACCCTAGTAAGCAATGTCCAATTCACAATAAGCCACATCCGTTGTCAAAGTGCCGTGGTTTTAGAGGAAAGACCCTGGACGAAAGAAAAACTTACCTCAAAGATCAGTCTATCTGCTTCAGATGTTGCGGTTCCACCAAACACATAGCCAAAGAATGTGGGGCAGCTGTTAAATGTAGAGAGTGTAACAGTGATCGCCATGTCTCTGCATTGCACCCAGGGCCTGCTCCATGGGCCGAGGAAGCTCCAGTAACAGAGCGAGAGCAAGGCGGGGAGTCTGAAGGAGATACATCATCTGATGTTACTTCTAAGTGCACAGAAATCTGCGGCAAAGCTCCCAGACCTAGATCATGCTCGAAAATCTGTTTGGTTGACGTTTATCCATCTAACTGTCCTAAAAAGGCTCAGAGGATGTATGTAGTTCTGGACGACCAGAGTAACCGGTCTCTGGCAAGGTCTGACTTTTTTGAGTTGTTTGGGATCAAAGGAGACTCTTTCCCATATACTCTTCGTACATGTGCTGGTTCATCAAAGACGATGGGAAGGAAGGCAGACAATTTCATTGTTTGTTCACTTGATGGGAAAACGCAAGTGCCACTTCCCACTCTCTTGGAATGCAATATGTTGCCTGAAGATCGTGACGAAATTCCGACACCAGGAATAGCACAATACTTCCCTCATCTCAAGCCAATGGTTGACAAAATACCACCTTATGATGCAAGAGCTCCCATTCTTCTCCTTTTAGGAAGGGATATCCTAAGTGTGCATAAGGTTCGAGAACAGTATAATGGACCTGGTGACACGCCATATGCTCAGCGTCTTGATTTAGGATGGGTCATTGTGGGAGAAGTGTGTATGGGAGGAGTGCATAAGTCCGAGACTGCAAATGTTTTCAGGACAAACATACTGCAAAATGGACGTACCTCTTTTTTCTCACCCTGCTCTAAAGGAATTCAGGTCAAAGAACAGTTTGGCACTCTGCATAATCGTTACCAGTCCACTCTACCTTGTTGTCCAGTCACAGGCTGTCTTACAGATCACCTGGGTGACAAGGTCTTTCAGAGGACTCCTGATGATAATAAACTTTCTCTGTCTGTTGAAGATGAGATCTTCCTTCATGTTATGAACAGAGAAATGTACATGGATGAGTCGAACCACTGGGTAGCTCCATTGCCATTCCGTTTACCTCACAGCCCACTGCCGAACAACCGGGACCAAGCTATGAAGCGTCTTAATGCCCTGCAACGCACCTTACAAAGGAAACCTGAGATGTCTAAACTAGGGATGCACCGATACCGATACCAGTATCGGTATCGGGCCCGATACTGAGCTCATGTACTTGTACTCGTACTCGTAAAAATGCCCCGATACCAACAACCGATACCAGGCAGCATGTGTACAATGTCAGAAATTATAATGGGGATAAAAAAAGAAGGCTGTATATGAAATAAATGTATCTTAACAGTGGAATATTAAACAGAATATATTAACGCGTCGTCTATATAACTGTGGTGCGCAAGCTGATAAGAGAAAAACACGCAGAGGATTGAGCGCGCTACGACACAGACGCGCGAGCTGGTCGAGCGCATCCCTTTTTCACAGACGTCAGTGGAAAGTTTGTAGTTCAGTCGGATGTCAATGGCAAATCAAGTAAAACGAGGCATGTAGCTTATTAATAACGTTAACTGACGAGAGAGAGGAGAGAGAGAGAGAGAGAGAGAGAGAGAGAGAGAGAGAGAGCGCACTTCTGTTGAATGCTGTTGATTGCGGATCATTCACTCAGCACGTGTTATTTGGATTAAAACTAAATCGTATATGTAAGTAAAACATGAACTGTTACCTTACTTATGTTTAACGAGTGGTTGCCTACATTATTACAGGACATTTGCAGGTCAAGAATTTCCATGAACTTCAAACATCCACAGCGCGCGCCCCGAAAACCACCAGACAGCGCGCGAATACTGAATGGAAGTCTTTCACGCATTGCGCTTGTACGGAGGAATTCACACAAAACTATGTAAAAACACATTGGCGAGTATCCTAGTAAAAGTCTGTTATATATCTCAAGTGAACGTAGACAGTATAATTCAAATGGCGTCAGTGCGTTTGTGCGTTCGGCCTTAAAGGGGCGGCACTTTAATAAATCTGCTGCTGTGTTTTAATGTTAATCAAACAAAGGACAAATAAATTACTCTCTGCTCTTGGCTAAATAGGCTACCTCTATCAACTTTACAAAAAGATCCATATATATTTAATTTATGCAGTAATAAATATGCAGTGCATGAAATATATATTTGTTGAACTAATTAAGTTGAAATTTAATAAACAACTAATATGATTGATATTATTTTGGTTTCTCTACCAATACATTTAAAAATTACAAATGCATGAATTGAAAATTAATTGAAAATTAAAAATACAGGTATCGGTTACGGTATCGGTATCGGCGAGTACCAAAAATGAAAGTATCGGTATCGGACTCGGTCTGGAAAAAGTGGTATCGGTGCATCCCTAGTCTAAACACTTTGTGGAGTTTATGCAAAACATGTTCATCAACAAACATGCTGAATTAGCTCCCCCACTGCGGCCTGATGAAGAATGCTGGTATTTACCAATATTCGGTGTATACCACCCTATGAAACCTGGGAAGATTAGGGTCGTCTTCGATTCTAGTGCACCATGTGAAGGCATCTCTTTGAATAGCACGCTTCTTAGTGGACCAGATCTAAACAACAAGCTACTCGGGGTCCTGATGCGCTTTCGTAAGGAGCAGATTGCAGTAACAGCTGATGTAGAACAAATGTTCTACTGCTTCAAGGTCAGAGAAGATCACCAAAACTTTTTGAGGTTCTTGTGGTTCAGGGATAACGATCTGTCCAAAGAAATTACAGAGTACCGAATGACGGTTCATGTTTTTGGGAACAGCCCATCTCCAGCTGTGGCAATCTTTGGAATGAGACGTGCAGCTGAGTTCGGAGAAGAGGAGCATGGTAGAGAAGCCAAACAGTTTGTCCATCAAAACTTTTATGTGGACGACGGCCTGATTTCGGTATCCAGTGCAGCTGAAGCCATCAGTCTCCTGAGAAATACCAAAAATATGTTGGCTGAGTCGAACATCAAGCTCCATAAAATTTCATCAAACAGTCATCAAGTCATGGAAGCATTCCCTCCATCCGAAAGAGCAAAAGACCTGAAGGATCTGGATTTGAGTGTCGATCCTCTACCTCTCCAAAGAAGCTTAGGGTTGAGTTGGAACTTAGAGACTGACTGTTTCACTTTTCAGGTATCTACAGAGGTGAAACCATTCACACGTCGGGGCATACTTTCAACAGTTAATAGTCTCTACGATCCTTTGGGACTTGTTGCCCCTGTTACCATGCAGGGTAAGGCCTTGGTAAGAGAGCTATCATCAGAGCAGCTTGACTGGGACGCACCGCTCCCAGCCGATAAAGAGGTTAAATGGAAAGCATGGACAGATTCTTTAACCGATCTCAAAGATGTTCAGATTCACAGACCCTATGTACCAGTCTCTATGTCCTACACTTCCAAGAGAGAGGTAATCATTTTTGCTGATGCTTCCACTTTGGCCATAGCAGCCGTTGCTTACCTCAGGGTTGTAACTGTAGACGGTCAATGTCACATTGGGTTTGTGATGGCCAAATCAAAGTTGGCCCCATACCCCGCTCACACAGTGCCACGTCTAGAGCTGTGTGCGGCAGTTCTTGCTGTTGAGCTGGCAGGACTGATTAAAGAAGAGCTGGATTTGGATTTGACTGCCGTAGAATTCTACACTGACAGCAGAATTGTTTTAGGATACATTTATAACACATCTCGACGGTTCTATGTCTATGTTGCTAACAGAGTGGCGCAAATCAGATGTTTTACAAAGCCGGAACAGTGGCATCACGTTGATTCAGGCCTGAACCCAGCAGACCTTGGTACCAGATTCATTCCAGCAGCTGTCCTACCTCACAGTAACTGGTTCTCTGGTCCAGAATTTCTCCATCAGTCTATTCTCAGGGAGACACCTGAAAATGAATCGTTTGAGCTTGTAGAGCCAGAGGAGGATCAGGAGATTCGCCCACAGGTGCTAACGTTGGCCACTAAGATGACAGAACTGTCTCTAGGATCACACAGATTTGAACGCTTCTCTGAGTGGAGATCCCTTGTAAGAAGCATAGCTATGCTTGTCCATGTTTCAAAATCATTTTCTCGAGAGGGAAATGCAGGGGATTGTAAAGGCTGGCATTGGTGCAAAAAAAGTCTCCAGACTGAGAGCACACAAGCAAAAACCTTCATCATTAAATGTGTGCAGCAAGAGCACTATAAAGATGAACTCAAAAGCTTGGAGAAAGGTGAAGAAATCTCACAGCAAAGTGCTCTGAAGAACCTATCTCCCTTTGTAGACAGCGAAGGACTTATTCGAGTGGGAGGTCGCTTACAATCAGCAGAAATGTCTGAACAGGAAAAGCACCCACTAATTATTCCAGCGAGTCAACACGTAGCCACATTGTTGGTCAGACACTACCATGATCGAGTGGCACATCAAGGACGTCATCTAACTGCCGGTGCACTACGATCAGCGGGGCTCTGGATTGTTAAAGGAACAAAACTGATCAACCATGTGATTCATCAATGTGTTATCTGTAGGAAGTTAAGAGGAAAATTTGAAGAGCAGAAAATGTCAGATTTACCTTCGGACAGAGTGAAAGTGGATCCTCCATTCACTCATGTGGGCCTGGATGTTTTTGGGCCATGGAATATAATATCACGCCGCACTAGAGGGGGCAGTGCTGAAAGTAAAAGATGGGTCGTCATTTTCTCTTGCTTAAGTACTAGGGCTGTCCACCTGGAAGTCATCGAGTCCATGTCAACCTCAAGTTTCATTAACGCCCTCAGGCGGTTCTTGGCAGTTCGCGGACCAGTCAAACACTTCAGATCTGACAGAGGGACTAATTTCATCGGAGCCTGTCGAGAACTGAACATCAATACCGATGATCCAGAACTAAGAGGTTACTTACAGGAGCATGGTTGCGTATGGACGTTTAATGCGCCCCACTCTTCCCACATGGGAGGAGCTTGGGAAAGAATGATCAACATAGCACGACGCATTCTGGATGCATTGCTGCTAAAAACCGGTCTTTCCCGTCTCACCCATGAGGTTTTGACTACTCTCATGTCAGAGGTCATGGCAATAATGAATGCTAGACCTTTGCTTCCTATTTCTTCTGATCCTGATACATTGAAAGTTCTATCCCCTGCAATGCTTCTCACCCAAAAGGCTAGCACTATACCAGCACCTCTTGGGGACTTTGACATGAAGGACCTCTACAAGAAAGAATGGAGACAGGTTCAGTGTCTGGCAGACGCTTTCTGGAAGGCATGGGGGAGAGACTATCTTGCAACATTGCAAGTACGGAGGAAATGGACTGAGAAAAGGCGAGATCTTGAGGAAGGTGATGTTGTCTTGCTTAAGGACTCAAATGTGAAACGTAATGAGTGGCCGATTGGACTCATCGTGAAAACCATACCCAGTAGTGATGATAAAGTGAGGAAGGTGGAGGTAAAGATAATTAAAGAAGGATCTGCAAAGGTTTACTTAAGGCCTGTCTCAGAGGTAGTCCTACTCATGCCGGGGAAGTCACAGAAGGATAAATAGTGGTATAATAATTTATTATACCAAGCGGGGAGTGTGCTGTTACTTATGTTTAGCTGTGTTTCGTTTCCGCCTCCCACTGGACATTTAAGGTACTACACTATGTTTATATAGTTTACTTTCGGTTTCCCTCAGAAAACGCGATCAAGAACAACGTACACGCAGGTTCAATCGGCTATTGATTTCATCGTTTAAACCTTGGAAATATATGTCTGTAAGTGCAAATTTTACACTAAATAGTGATTTAAAGTGTTTAAGGATACTTAGATTGCTATATTTCTGTTATACGCACTCTTTATTCATGTTATTGGTAACATGCTATGTTGTAGCATACTGACATGCTAATTTATCTTCTGTTTGTACATAATCTCATTTGAATATAATTCCTGTGTATATTACTTAAAATTATGTAAAAGGAACTATGTACAAAATCAAACCGTAATGTTAATCTGGATATGTGAATGTAAATGTGAACATGAATGTTCATACATATTTTTTCTTCTTGTTTGTAGTTTTACAGAAATATTATTGAGAAGTGAATCACCAGTAAAGTCACTAAAGTTATGAAGACTGCTTTCTGGAGTTCTTTTTTCAAGTTGTACGCTATCTGTTAAGCCTTTGCTCAAGCTACGCAATTGGTCAGAACAGAATAATAAGTGAAGCTGGTAATGCTGTTTGTGTAGTTGTTTAATCCTCTGCTGAGATCTTCAGAGATTTAATGTCTTCTTTTATCTTCAGTTGATTTCATCAAAGGCTGTGGTTGAAGTCAGTTGAAGTTCTTGTGTTTCTCTTTCCTTCAGTGATTTTGCTTGTTAACAGCAGGTGTTCATCACTAATGCTCAATCATCCCTTAATTAATCACTGAATTATATCATTACCTTTAACTGATTCAGTGTTACTTCAACATTCTGTAGAGTGGGGCAATATGTACTAGCAGAGTTAATTTAACACTGGGGATTTTGATGTGCACATTCTTAATCTTAATTTATACTACACTGTTTCATAGTAGTTTCAGGTCTCTGTTAAAGGAATATTTCACCTAAAAATGAAAAAACAATCAAACATGTATGCCTCTGAATGCAAAAGGAGGGGGGCACTAGTTGATTCTTTACAAAATTCTGTTTGTGTTCCCAAAATAAAATCTGGAACGACACAAGGGTGAATCATGCTTTTACTGCAGGCCTTCCTCCAAACAGAGCCGATTCACAGGAAAGATCAGAACAGGTGATTGATATTTGCTAACTCTTTATGTCAGTGAGGTTTTTTTCTGTGTGTGATGATAATGAAGGGAACAATAGTGCATTTGATCTTGTTATGATAGCTGCTTGCAGAACAACAGTCAGTCTTCTCAGATTACACATACTTTCCTCTGTATGAAAACATACTCATCAATAGAGAGTTGTGTACATTAGATTTCGCCCCGTGCATGTTCTGTTCTGAGTGTTTAATGTCAACTTAATGATATACAGTGAAAGTATGGTTAAATAGTACATTATATATATATATATTATATATATATATATATATATATATATATATATATATATATATATATATATATAATATATATATATATATATATATGTTATAGATGCAAAATATAAGAATAGAATAGAGTAAAATTAAGTACAAGAATGATAATAAACCAACTGTATTTACACAATAACCAACCTTATGTAAAAAGACAATCTATAAACACAAATAGACAAATAAATATGTGAATACATAGAGGTAATATTGCACAGTTGGAGGTGACACAGTTAATAAATAGATAAAAAATGTAGTGCAAAATATTGTCCAGTGCTACTCAAGTTCAGCTTCTGCTAACAGTGCTGCATTGTGATGTTGCATTAAAAGTTTAACTGCTGTTGGGATGAAGCACCTACGGAAGCACTCCTTCTTGCACTGAGGGTGCAGCAATCTACTACTGAAGGAGCTGCTCAGGGAGCTCACAGTCTCATGTAGGGGGTAAGTGGTGTTGCCCATAATAGATGCCAGCCTAGCTAGCATCCTTCTCTCGCCCACCTCCTCTATGGTTCCAGGGGGCAGATCAGAACAGAGCTAGCCTTCATTACCAGTTTGTTAAGTCTTTTCCTATCCCTTTCTGTGCTCCTAGCTCCCCAGCAGGCTACTGCATTAAAAATTGCAGACGCCACCACAGAATCATAAAAAGTTTTTAACAGAGACCTGCACACACCGAAGGAACTCAGCCTCCTCAGCAGGTCGAGACGGCTTTGGCCCTTCTTGTACAGGATGTGTTTGTGGACCAGTCAAATTTCTTGTTAAGGTGAACACCCAGGTATTTATAAGTCTCCACCATCTCAATGTCGACACCCTGGATGTTCACCGGTGTAGTACCCGGTGTAGTACCCGTCGGCCTCCGGCGAAAGTCAACCACCATCTCCATCTCCTTTGTCTTGCTGTCGTTGATGTGAAGATGGTTTAACTCACACCAGTTGACAAAATCCCTGATGACCTCCCGGTAATCCTGGTTATTCTCCTCTGATACCTTCCCAACAATGGCAGAATCATCAGAGAACTTCTGCATGTGACAGCTTCTTGTGTTATGCCTGAAGTTCGCTGTGTACAGGGTGTAGAGAAAAGGAGCGAGCACTGTCCCCTGTGTATATATTGACATTGACAGATCGTCTGCCTCTCCCTCGTAATTAGCGCCACCCGTCCCTTAATTCACGACCCTTCGCCAGGCTCCCGCCTGGAGTGAAATCTGTGAAGACGCCGTGATCATCGGCACTTCCATGGTCCGCCATGTCCGTGCTACCTCGGGTAAAGGTAAGGTGCGCACTCACTGCTTTCCTGGTGCTCGTGTTCTTGATGTCGCTGCGCAGGTTCCCGAGATCCTGAACGGTGACGAGCGCGTCGGAGCTGTCGTGCTGCACGCGGGGAAGAATGACATCAGGCTGCGGCAGACGGAGGTTCTGAAGAAGGACTACCGAAGCCTGATCGAGACGGTACGCAGCACATCGCCTAGAGCAACGATCGTCGTGTCTGGACCGCTTCCCACTTACCGACTTGGACAAGAAAGGTTCAGTAGATTATTTGCTTTAAATGAATGGTTAATGTCATGGTGTAATGAACAGAAACTGCTCTTTGTAAATAATTGGAATCTGTTTTGGGAGCGACCTAGGCTCTTCCGTCCTGATGGTCTGCACCCCAGCAGAGTCGGAGCGGCTGTTCTGTCGGACAACATCTCCAAGAGGCTACACACCATCTGACTAGTAAGTCAAAGTCCAAATCATAGTCTTTGCTGTCCCAACTTAATTGATATAAGTACCAATGTAGAACATTATATAGAAACTGTGTCTATTCCTCGCTTAGTGAAGCCAAACAACAAATCTACTGTAAGATCTAGCAAGAATATTATTGTAATTAAACCAGAAAATCTAAATATCAGTGAACAAAAACAATTTCTAAAGCTAGGTCTTCTAAACATTAGATCGCTCACACCTAAGGCGGTTATTGTAAATGAAATGGTCACAGATAATAATTTCGATGTTCTGTGCCTTACTGAAACCTGGCTTAAACCAAATGATTATTTTGGTCTAAATGAGTCTACTCCACCAGGATACTGTTATAAGCATGAGCCCCGTCTGATCGGTCGTGGCGGCGGTGTTGCAACAATCTATAGAGATATTCTTAATGTTACTCAGAAAACTTGTCATAGGTTTAATTCGTTTGAAGTACTTGTGCTAAATGTTACGCTCTTAGATGTAAGAAAGAAATCCTTATTATCTCTAGCCTTGGCTACCGTATATAGACCTCCAGGGCCATATGCTGATTTCCTAAAAGATTTTGCAGACTTTCTCTCAGACCTATTGGTCAATGTCGATAAAGCAATAATTATTGGCGACTTTAACATACACGTAGATAATACAAATGATGCGTTAGGGGCTGCGTTTACAGATCTATTAAACTCTTTTGGGGTGAAGCAAAATGTCAGTGGTCCCACTCATCGTCTAAATCATACACTAGATTTAATTATATCATATGGAACCGATCCAACCGATATAGATATTATACCGCAAAGTGACGATCTCACTGATCATTACATGGTAACTTGCATAATACGCACTGCTGAAATTTGTCATGTTGCACCACGTTATAGACCACACTGTTAGACCTTACCAGGTTTTTTTACAGTAAAATACTGGCAACACTGTTGCCAGTTATTTACTGTAAAAATGCACTAAAACTCGAATTAACTAATTTCACTTGCAGAAACCGACTGCATTAAACTGTCATTTAAAAGTATTAACTAAAATTTATAATGCATGAATAACGTGAGCAAAGTATTATTGTGAACTTATTTAATTAGAAACCACAAAAATTAACTTTTGTAAATAAAGAGATTTCCACTGGACCAGCAACTACACAGTCACTGCCTTTTAAATAAAGCAACATGCAGCATATCATCAATGTTTGTAGATCTTCTCCTGGACTGAAGCACAGGCTCTACTCTTCAGCACAATGGTGACCCAAAAAACAAGATTTTACAGTAAACTACTGGCAACAGTGTTGCCAGTATAAACCTGTTTTATAACTTACAGTTTATTGCTGTTAAAATACATTTTGTGGGTGTGTCTTTTTATCTTACACTGTTAACCCTTTCAACCCCACAGGAAAATCCACACTACAAAGAGTAAAAGTAACATTGACAGTGTTGCAGTGAGATAATTAAGTGATTATGTAAGTGATTGTTGAGCATTAGTGATGAACACCTGCTGTTAACAAGCAGAATCACTGAAGGAAAAAGAAACAACAAGAACAGAAAATAGAGAAACACAAGACCTACAACTGACTTCCAGCCATTATACATTATTACACTTATTATTAACCAGTATGGCTTTATTTCTGTCATACATCGATATAAGTTGTTATTGAGATGTTTAATTGACAATGTTTGGTTTGAAGTTACCATTATAGAGATCAGTGTTTGCTTTAGTTGGTATGCTGATGCTGTAACATGAATTTTTCTTTTGATGCTTGAGCTGTGTTTATGCAAATCACACTTGTGCACACACACAGTTTATGAATGATTGAATTTGTCAAAATATCAAAATCATATTGCCTGTTCATTCACTAAAGAATTCATTCTCACTCATTCAGAGTTTAATCCTCAGTCAAAAGTGTCACATTACCACCACCGTAATAAATTGCAATGACTCATTTTTTAACACATCATAAATAAACCAAAAAAAAACAGAGCTACGCAGTCTTGTAGAAACACAGAGATATCAAAATTTAGCACATTGATCTCAACAATGGTGGCAATATTTTTTTTATTCATGCAGCAGTGCATGCTGGGAGTTTTATACTATCCTGGAACCCAGCATGCACTGCTGCATGAAACTTTTGATTGTTACCATTGTTGAGATTCATATTATAATTGTTGATGTCTGTGTGTGTCTGACTTCAGCAGGATATTTTTTAAATACAATATATGATTATAATATTCTTCAGAAGACATGATTAACCAAAATATTGCTTTCATGATGTAGATTCACAGATTTATTTTATCCCCATAAATTAATGAATGTTTCATATTAAATACCCATATATTCAAAGAATATATACAGATCTCAAAATCAGAAGAGTCCAGGATGATTGTGACATCACAAAAGCCAAAAATACCAGATCAACTTCCTCTTGACTTTTTCTTGCTACAACAAATGTGCTTTTTAAACTTACTGTTACAGCAGTCAGAGAGAGATGAATGGTAGAAGTCCAGGGACAAGAGACCATCTAAAGCCATACTGATCTCCATTATGGTGACAACAAACTTTGTTAAATTTACTTTATTATCTGTTAATTCGCAACAAGAACTTTTGTACATGTATGACAGAAATAATTATAAACTGGTTTGTAAACTGGTTTCACACTCAGTGTTGCTGGAAGTCAGTTGTAGTTTTTGTGTTTCTCTTTTTCGGTTCTTGTTTCTCCGTCCTTCAGTGATTCTGCTTATCAGGTGTTCATCAGTGTCTCAATTCACTCTTTTATTTTCAGTCAAGTGGACTATATTAGTGAACTAATGTAGGGAATAGTGAATGAGGGTATGGGGTGTGATTGTGAACACAGTCTCTGAGTGTCGACTTTGAGAGCTGTAAATTCACAGTATATTCCTGTAGGCTAGTTTTGTTTTCTACGGTATATTACTGTTTTAATGGAAAATGGTATGATATTGTATTTTATACAGTATTTTACTGTAAAAAACCTGGTAAGGTCTAACAGTGCAGGCAGAACAATCCTTCCAACCACTATAGATAGATTCTCAAATAGCTTACCTGATCTATCTCAGCTGCTCAGTAAACCCAAACAAACAGATGAACTAGAGGAAATGACTAGCAGTATGAGCAACATTTTCTCTAGTACACTAGATATTGTTGCACCAATTAGATTAAAAAAGGTTAGAGAGAAAACTAAAACACCATGGTACAACAGTGCTACGCATGCTATCAAGAGAGAAACTCGTAACTTAGAGCGTAAATGGAAACGAACTAATTTAGAGGTCTTCAGAATCGCGTGGAAAGACAGTATGTCACGTTATAAAAGGGCTCTAAAATCAGCCAGGGCTGAGCATATCCGCAAACTAATTGAAAATAACCAAAATAATCCAAGGTTTTTATTTAACACTGTGGCTAGACTAACAAATAATCAGACATCTCCAGAGCAAAATATTCCGTTACAATATAGTAGTAATGATTTTATGAATTACTTCAATGAGAAAATAGAAAGCATCCGAAACACTATTGTAAATGTACAATCCTCTATGGTGTCTTATGACTCAGCCTCAATTATGGCCCCTCTAGAACAACTAAACCGCTTTACAACTAGGACAGGAAGAACTAAATAAACTTATCATTGCATCTAAACCAACAACATGTTTATTAGATCCAATACCCACTAAACTACTTAAAGAAGTGTTACCTGTAGTGGAAGAGCCTCTTCTCAATATTATTAACTCGTCTTTATTTTTAGGTCACGTTCCAAAAATATTCAAGCTGGCAGTAATAAAACCTCTCATTAAGAAACCGCAATTAGATCCAAATAACCTAGCAAATTAAAGACCCATCTCAAATCTTCCATTTATGTCTAAAATACTAGAAAAAATTGTGTCCGCTCAATTGTGCTCTTTCTTGCAAGAAAATGATATCTATGAAAAATTTCAGTCGGGATTCAGACCGCATCATAGCACAGAAATTGCGCTAGTTAAAATTACAAATGATTTACTCTTAGCCTCTGACCAAGGCTGTATCTCAATACTAGTTCTACTTGATCTTAGTGCTGCGTTCGACACTATAGCTCATAAAATACTCTTAGATCGACTACAAAACTACACTGGTGTTCAGGGACAGGCATTAAGCTGGTTTAGATCGTACTTATCAGACCGTTACCATTTCGTCTGTTTAAATGGGGAAAAATCAAAGATAACATCAGTAGACTATGGAGTGCCGCAAGGATCTGTCCTAGGCCCTCTGCTATTCTCAATATATGCTGCCACTTGGTAATATTATAAGAAAACATGAAATTAATTTTCACTGTTATGCTGATGACACTCAATTATATATCTCATCACGACCAGATGAAAACACTAACTTATCTAACTTGAAAGAGTGTCTAAAAGATATAAAATGCTGGATGACGTGTAATTTCCTGCTATTAAATTCAGATAAAACGGAGGTATTACTTATTGGTCTAAAAAACTACCC
>CM070821.1:48451288-48538689 GCA_036326025.1 Chrosomus eos | reverse complement strand
TTTGAACAAATATAAAATAACCTTTAATAATGTATAATTATGACACACGTCAAGCTTTTTTTGTACTTTTTACACACGAGAAGTTCAACATGGACTCAAGCGGTCGCCATGGTAACGAACACCACCTGTAGTTGCCATGGTAACGATGGTAATCATTTAAATACATAATTAAATAAGTGCAGTAACAGCAGCTCCTCTTCTCTTCTCTCTTCTTCTTCCCTCTTCTTCTCATCTTAGGAAAAGGAAAAGTTCATCATTTGACGTGAAGGACTTTCCAGGGATGAGGAACAGAATGACGAAAGAAAAGACTAATAAACCAAGAGTGAAATATGAGTCCATCATCTGTGGAGGGAGAGCGTGAGAAACCTTCATCATGAAGATGATAACCGCGATTACTTGCTTTTGCTCCGTGGATTATTAATGGATTACTCGCACAACTACTTCCAGGTTCAACTTAGTGCATATCGGGAGTTTTCGGTTCGAGCGTTCAGCGCACACACACACACACGCACGCACGCACGCACGCACGCAAAAGATTCCAGTCTTTTAAAATAGTTGAATGAATGAATGTTCCTGTAACGATGTTAAATAGGCTAAAGGATATTTCATTAATCTTAAACACAGCGTAGAGGAGAATGACAATCAACTACTTTGAATATTAATGAAGCATTTTGGGCATAAACATGTAAACAGTAAAAAGATTGACATTGAAAAATGACACAGAATGATTAAAATATTTAATCCAAGTAAATAAATGTTGGTGGTTGGTACTGATGTTATTCATGTGTTCTCACACACTTCAGTGTCGCGGTCACTAGTTTAGACGAACACACACCCTGTGCTGAAATAATGGTGTATTTTTAACAGTCGCTGCTTTCTCAGATCGGCTTGGATTAAAACTTCTATTAAAACTGTTCCTGAGAGGGTTTGGACAATTCTGCACACAGTAAACATCAGAATATCCCTTCTCCTGCCAATAAAAATGTCCACCTTTTTAAATCTTATTCCGGACACTCATTTTAGGTGTGTTTGTTCAACTCAATGCCCACAGTACATTGAAAGTAAACATAAACGGAAATAAGGAGATGTAATATTTCCAAACGGAAGAGCGTCACGAAGCTCAGAGCAAGTGTCCATTGACTTCTCTGGCAGATTACTTCACTCAGAGGAGATATGGGGGAACAATGACTGTTGTGTCACAAATAAAATACTCTGTCATTATTCTTTACATTATATATGTTGCCTGTGGGTTATTTAGTGCATTACATTGTACACATGGATGGAGCTTTTTTTAATATTTCTCACTTTGTGTTTTTTTTATATACTCACATCTTTATCTTGAATCAACACTGAACTGATTTCAGCTGAATAAAGAATTAATTCTGTTTGCATCTTTGATTTTGTTATTTTCCTGTTTATCACTGTAAAGCTGCTTAGAAACAATCTGTATTGTATAGACCTTATGTAGCCCCTCCCCTTTTCTGCACTGAGCTCATTGTCTTTTGACTTCCGGTCTGTATTTTCACAGCGATCTTGCGTAGTTATGAATGAATGGCTCATTAAAAAAATTCCCAAGGTCCATTTGTTAAGACATATGCTTTACAATGCTCATGATAATTTTCGTTAACTCTACAATAAGTAAATCAACTTCACCAGCTTATTACTCCTGGACAGCGATGCCATAGAAATATACAGAGCGACCGCAAAAACGGAAGTTCAAAGACAATATCCTAAAGATGGCGGCGCCCTCGTTTCTATATGCATAAGGTCTATAAAGCGCTATAGAAATGGGTACCAGCGTAGTATGAAACTCATCCATGGCTCCCAGCATGAATTGTGGCAAGAATAAAATGTCTAAAGCTGCGTTACATTCGACCGTAAGTGGACTGAGAAGTGGACTTCACGGGGTAATCCGGCATCTTAAAGAGTCATGAAACTCATTTTCTGAGCTATGAACAGATATACAGGCTGCACATCACTGAACACATACTAAAAGCACTCATAAATGTTATCAATAAGTGGAAATTGGTTATTTTTGAAGTTTTTCCAAGCAATTCCGGGTTGAAAAGCAAAGTCGAACAAGGGGGTAGAAGCGGCTTCGGAGTGTGTGACTGGCTTTAGCACGATTCTACATCAGAAGTTTCTGAGCTAATCTCTGGATTTATTGATGAGAAAGAGCTCGTTCAATCCAATCACTCCAATCAATGTATTACACATGAGATCGCATTACAGCGGAGAAGTAAAACAACACTCGGCGCATGCATGACAGCAATCGTAACTCCCATAATATAGTTCATATACGGACCGGAGCAAGCGTTTCAGGTTATGGACATATTTAATTTACTCTAGTGCTCTAAACATGAACCAGCACCATGTATGAGCACATGACTTCTTCAAATGAAATATAGGTGCAAATACGGACACTGATGCAGCCGTACATCTGATCATGAACGAGTCGAACACGATGGATTATTCTGATTCACCGAAGACAATGATGTAGACCGACAATTCAAAGAACAATGGACAAAAAAGTAACTATGATGAAGTCATAGTTACTTTTTTGTTCATTGTTCTTTGAACAAAATTGTTCTTTGTGTTTTAAATGGTCTTCCACGTTTCTCCCTCGTTTTGGAAGTCTGTTATAGGTAGGGATGTAACGGTATAAAAATTTCATATAATTTATCAGGATTATCAACATCATCATGGTGTTAAAATGAGATGAAAATGTCCAAAAAGAACTGATACGCACACTGAAAACATTTAACAAGTTTTATATTTGGAAATCAACAAACAAATAAAATTAAAAGCTCTATGCAGTTTATTTTAAGCATACACACCGTCGTCAATAGCAACGCATTGTAACACAGCGCACATCTCTTCAATCACGGAGGACGCGCTCTCTCGTTTCATTAAAATGCTATTATAAATTAGGTCAGTGGATAATTCAGCAGCAAATGTTATTATAGAGAAAAAAGTTTGGAACAAGTTAAGTTTTGGTATTGTTATAAAATACACTGATGAAAAACAAATAAAATGTATTTACATGTACTATACAATATAAAGACATTTATTTTAATAGGGCAGCTTTTTCATGAGGCAACAACATGTGATAAATAGGACAGAACAAGAAAGACCATTAATAATCTTAATCTTTCATTGGACAAAAGTATTATAGGCCTAATATGAAAGGCTTCAATATAGAGCGCCAGAGCGGCTTATGCGCAGAATGATGCGCTTGAATAAACATGGAGTCATTGAAAAGTTCAGAAAACAAGGGGAAGAGAATAGATATTGATGCTTAGTGTATCATATCTATCCTACCGTTTATTGAGCCTTTTCTTTTAACAGTTGTAAACTGCAGTTACTGTGTGCGTGAAGAACAATTCATAATGCTCTCTACTCAAGTGTGATCTGACACCCGGAGAAAGACTCATGATTTAGAGACAGAAATAAACTCCAGCGAGATAAGGTAACATTATTTTTATGAAAAACCATAGACCTGTTTCTACAAATAAAGTATAATAATGGGAACATTGATCTTGGAGTGAGTTTCCTCGTGTTACTGTCGTAACCGGACGTGATGCGCTGTTTAAATGCTGAATGGACGGAGAATGACTGAGGACAGATACATGAGAAGTCTTGGAATATAGTGCACGAAAACTTTATGGTGCTTTACAATATGTTTTATATCTTTAGTGGGGCTTAACAATAACACAGAATAGCACGTACAATACGGGACATTACTGAGAAGCTGCAGTCGCGGTGGGAGCATTTTTGGGGGATGAATCTCAGGAGCGCTGTCACTGCCTTCACCCGATTTACTGCGAGTTTTTAAAATCGCGATAAATCGAACATGGTTTCCGTGATAATTAAATTTAAACAATAATACTACAAACCGTTGTAATACTAATATTGTAATAGTAATACTAAACTAATGCTGACTTTTTATCGTGCTTTATCGCAAAACCGGTAATCGTTCCATCCCTGGTTATAGGGTTCGATTTTTAACCCTCAACTCAGTTTTTTTGTCTCCAAGGTCCAGCTGATGAGGGCGTGGATCGCCTCAGAGCATTTGTGTTTGAATAGAGCGCGCGCTCCGTGGGCGTGGTCAAATTAACTTTAATGAGCTGAGACGAGAACGACTATCATCTCTCTCTTTTCGTACAGATTACACAAAATGAGAAAATTAGTTTTTTATATAAATTACTTAATTTAAAAGAAGATAATTCAGGCTTCATGCCTGTGTGCCTGTATACCTGTTTGACTGAGTATTCGCGGAGTTACAGTTAATCTTAGGACGCGTTTCAGAATGGACTTCACTGACAGAGAGAACGCAGAACTCGCATCATGTTTGTTTTTCTTTATTTGGTGAAAAGCACAACACTTTGTTTTTATTGTGAGTATCCACAAATAAAATAGAAACTTAACAGGATCTAATGATGTTTAACACTTATATGTAAGATCAAAATCAACCGAGTATTTTGAGTCTCTTTTGCACTGATAAGAAAAAAAGCGAGCAGATCACGGCGGTGTGATTGCAGACCCCAGAGGGTTAAGTGACATTCCAATCCAAAGGGAGAGGACGTTTTTTGTCAGGACTGCTTGTCACTTTTTAACACACTGGGAACCCCTTCAGTGTTCAAAAACTATTAAAAACTCTCAGTCTCACATGAACACTAGACAGGATGACTCTTACTGGTCCACTTACTTGAGTTTGTCCAGTGTGCAGTCTGGATGGTTCATTGTATCAGAGAGCAGCTTCAGTCCTGATTCTCCTGGGTGATTGTAGCTCAGATCCAGCTCTCTCAGGTGTGAAGGGTTTGAACTCAGAGCTGAAGCAAGAGCAGCACAACCTTCCTCTGTCACCAAACACTGAGATAACCTACAAAAAACAGTAAGTGTTAATGTTAGTATGCTTCATTTTTAGAGAATAGACACTACAATAAACAGCACGGCTCTTCAACCCATCAATTATCTTTACAAGGACCTCTGATTGCTTGCTATTAGTGATGTTGAGACTACCCAATTTCAAAATTGACAGTGTTTACAATGGTCACATTATTAAACAGTAAGAATTTGTATGCTATGGTTAAAAAAAAGAAAACATTAAAATTAGTCTTTCAGACTTGCGTGTGGTGTGCCCTCTGTCTGGATAGTCTTTGAGGCTGTTACTATTGAGTTCACTAGGTGAATGTCTAGGTAAGGCAGACTGCGTGCAAAGCATGGACTTCCAGCGCATGTGAAACTCTCAAATTGAAAACATGGTGGAACAATGCAATCTCCTAGACTTGTATTTGCCGTAAAAGCAAATTAAATAAGCTATTGGGGCACTTTTGCCATCTAAACATGATTCAGGAGTAGTCGAAGACAGGTATGCAATTAGCAAAACATTTAGATGAAGTGTCAGCAAAAGCGGGGAACACGTCTAATTTGTACAGCACCTGTGGGATCATCACCATCCACACCCAGATGACGGTAATAATTTTACAAAGATAATAAATAGCCTAAACAAAAGGAAATTGGAGCGCTGCTGGTGCCCCTTGTATCCTCTGGTGCTCTTGGAAGGGTTAAATGTTCATAAAAAATTGGAAAAAAAAATCCAAGTCCAGGCACTCAGTAGGTTACAAAAGTAAAAAAGCCTTTATTTAATCGAGGCCTTTATTTAATTTTAAAAACCATTAAAAAACACCAGCGTGTATCAGCCCACTGGCCTTCATTAGGGTGTTGGTAACAAACAGATAAAATTAAGCAATACTTATAGTTGCATTGGTTTCAGGTGTGCCAGTCTGGCACTTGCAACACAATTTTTTTTTGGCCACTAGAGGCAATAGTTCGGGTCATGTCTGATGCCAAAAGTTAAACAGGGTATCTGCACATTTTTTAACAGCAAATTTAATGACTTTTAAGACCTTTTTAAGTCCAAAAAAAAAAAAAAACAGGAAAATGTTCAACACGACAATTTTGTTAAAAATTTGTGTTAATTTTGGCAGCCATTTTTGTTTTAGTCTTAGTCTTCAGATGAAAATGCTTATTGGTCACATTTTAGTAATTTTGTCTTTCATAGTTTTAGTTGACAAAGTCAAACTTCAGTTACCGACATTGATATTGGTAACTATTTTATATGTAGTCTTTACACAAAAAAAATGACATTATAATTTTTCGCTTTAGGCCAATTCAATTAAACTTATGAGACATTTGAATTAAGGTAATAGGCTGTATTGACAATTCACTCTTTAGCAGTAGCACTTGTGCAATTCTACATATCCCTGTTCCTTAGTTCAGTGGTTCTCCAATCTTTTAGAGGGCCGTAACCCCTCTTGCACTTAGACTGCAGTCACACCTTTTCCATTAAGGGACAATATCTGCCCCTTTTAATCGATTTTTTCCAGTTAATTTTTTACCTTTATAAATACTTTTATAAAATAAATAATGTTTTAAATAAAACAATGTTCAATAAATATGCAATGATGGTAAAAACAAGGTGATACTTTTAAACATTAAATTAAAATCGCCAGTAGGTGGCGGTAAGTCACTGTCTTTATGAGCGAGTCATCCATCATCGAGTTATTCATTCATTTAGTAACAAACATGGTAACAAAGCAAGTGGCTGTATTTATGAACGGGTCATTGAATCTCACGATTCGTTCAAAGCCACAGATTCGTTCTCGAATCACCGCTGTGTGCTGCAGTTCTGCCGTGGCTTTCGTTGCAAAACAGCAATAATATGCAATAATCAACATTAAAAACACTGCTGGATATCAGCCTGTATTCATTGATCGCAGATTTAGTCGCACAAACAGCGCAAGCGGCTCGTGACAGAATAAAGACCAACTGAATGACAATTTAATTAATTTAAGTAGAAAATATCAGATGAAGATCACTGAACTCCAGCTTACTTGTATGTTTTCAGATCATCCGCGCTTCTTCAGCAGTGTAGAGAGCGCGCGCGCGAGCATGGTTGCCAGATACTATTGACAAGACCGGCTAGAAAACGTGTTATTTTAACAGAAAAGCTCTGACTGGGGATTTAATTATTTAAATCTGGCAACCGTAAGCATGAACGCTCGTGAACACAGTCTGTAATGTCGGACAAGAAATTTAAGGTCCGTACGTGAAATTTAAGACCTCCTTATCGGAATTTCCAGATTTTAAGACATTTTCAGGCCTTAAAAAGCGAAAATTTTATTTAAGACGTTTTAAGACTTTTTAAGGACCCGCGGGGACCCTGTTAAATCATACAAGTACAAGGCAAATTAAGAGATCTCCAAGTGGAAAAAATTGGAGTGACACCACTACAAACATCTAGTGTACTACACACAATATGTGAATAGGCTAGTTACCCATCATAATTCTAATTTCATAGTCAAGATGGTTCTGAAACAACATTAACAAAAAAAAAAGGGCATTCCATTCAAAGACTAGTCAAAACACTATGACTAGGGGTGTCACGATTCTCCAAATCCTCGATTCGATTACATTTTCGATTCTAAGGTCACGGTTCGATTCGATTCTCGATTTTTACATTTATTTTTTTTAAGCACAGTTTGCGATGCCATTTTTAGACTAGACTTTTATGTAATATAATATATGACCTTTGTTCGCAATGTACCACACTACATTGTCAAATTTAAAACATTTATTAACAAAATAATGTTACAATAACTTATATCTTCAGTCAATTAGAAACTTAAGCAAAATAACCTGCCATGTAGTTTCTCTTTTGTAACTGCAGTCTTATTCACAGAAGATGACATTCAAGTTCACAACAAAACAAACAAGGTTTAACAGATACATATGTTTTCCTCGCTTTACCTCGGTCTTAAAGTACAAACATGACTGTGAAAAATTTAATGTAGAATTTAATTAAATGCATTTATGATGAAATTACAACATTTTCGCGTCATGTTCATTTTGACCACGAACTGTGCGCTGTCGCTTTAACTCGGCGCGTGCAGCAAAAATAGACTAGGTGCGGAAATGAACGACACTTGTCTCATTCGTGGAGGTGGAGAATCAAGTTATTTGTGACATGCTAGATTTATTGTATAAAGATTTATACTGTTCTGAGTCTGCTGTTTTTGTCAATTTAAAGTTTTAATTTAAAAAGTGGAAGAATGGTACACGCACTGACGCACATACAGTAGCAGAGCTTGCAAACTGTGGCTTTTTTGAAGCGCGAACTTTGAACGCGAATGTGAACGTTGTCAACATAACTCACTGGAAATCAGAAATACTCCCACTGTCCCACACCGGCGACTTTAGTGAAAGAGGAGGTCAGAAGTCCTGTCGATGGGTCTCCTGCATCTGCAGCCATGCTATCTTTTGACTGGCTGTAACTGAGGTAGAGGACTCGCAGCACTTCAACGCTGTTTTTTTTTCCGCTTTGCAAACCGACTGGACGTGACATGGGGGCGTGGCAGTATCGACGATTCCATTTTTGAATTCGATTATCGAGATTGTGACTTAATTTCGATCGATTTCGATTTAAAATCGAAATCGTGACACCCCTAACTATGACCATTGAAACACAACAATTATATGAATATGAATAATTATAGAATATGTCAATATGTCTCCCTTTCTTAAATCCCTTGAAGATTTTGACTGATCTTGTACCAATATACTACAGTCATGAATGTTTTTCTAAGGCATGTCGATTAACACATGCTCCCTTAGCTCACTTAGCTAACAACAGCTTTCGAAACAGTAAAACATTTCATCCACTACATGTTTTGCTATCATGTACTACCTGAAGATATTGTCTTAGGCTGGGGTTCCCAGTTCATATCTCGGGTCTGGACGGCCTTCCACCAATTCAATTTAAATATAAGCCTCACCTCAGGATATCACTCACAAAGCCTAAACCCAGAACTCACAAGGTTTCTTAGAATGTACTGACAGCAGAATCGGTCGGTCTGGATCAGCTTCTTACGCTGGGCTGAATATGCTCAAAATTCCCTTCAGAAACCCTCCACTGGCATTACCCCTTTCCAATGTGTCCTGGGATTTCAGCCACCTCTATTTCCCTGGTCAAGGGAACCCTCTGAGTTACTGGCCATTAATGACTGACTCCGACGGAGCAAGACAGTGTGGAACCAAACACACGTCCAGCTTCAACGTGCAGCAAATAGATAGAAGAAACAATCACCGACGTCCCAACCCCAATTATGGTTTTTATATATATATATATATATATATATATATATATATATATATATATATATATATATATATATATATATATATATATATATATATATATATATATATATATCTTGAATGCAGTCACACTTTTGTTAAGTAAAAAACTAAATTTTGAAACACTTGGAATATATGGCACGTGTCGCATGGGACCATTCAGTGATACTTTTGCCTCTTTTTTAGCTTGATCATGGTCGCTATTCACTCCCATTATGTGAATGTGTGTGAGCGGGAATTGTTTTTTAAATTTTCCTTCTATAGTCCAAAAAAAGAAGGGCATACTGCACTAGAACAATAACAGGGTGGGTAAATGATGACTTCATTTTTGGGTTAACTATCCTTAAGTCAGTTGCATAGAATATTAGAATAGAATATATATTATAATATATTATATTATATTATATTATATTATATTATATTATATTATATTATATATGACAGCTTACTGTTATTTTGCACAGACCAGTTGAAATCCCCTTAAATACCTCAATTTGTTGAGTTGGCAGTTTGGACTCTTAAGTCCAGTAGAGAGCAGCTTCACTCCTGAATCCTGCAGGTCATTGTTACTCAGGTCCAGCTCTCTCAGGGAGGAGTTTGATGACTGTAGAACTGAAGCCAAAACTTCACAATGCTGATCACTAAGATTACAGACTGTTAATCTGAAAAAAAAAAGAGGACACCGATTAAAAGGCATGCCGGTGTTCACACTTGATCGCTTGTTTAACCAACTTCAACATAAAAGATCATGCTGATTGACATTCTGGTCTTTTGGAAGCAAGATTCACCAATTAAAATAGACATGACTTCATATTTCATGAACATTGTGTATATAATGTTTTATTTCTTTGTTTAAACAATCCTTTAGTGAAAAAAGTCTTGTTAGCTGAATAGTGTCATTTTAAATGATTTTTTTTAGTTTTGTTGGACTTTGAGTTATTTATTGATAGTACTGTGGCACAAAGATGGGGGAGAAAGGAACAGGAAGGGACCTTGAATCAGCCCGAATCTCTGTTATGTATTTTTATTTGTATTCCAATTTTCACAATACACATTTTTTCAATGCTGCAATTAATCTCTGATTATAGAGGTTCTAAACCCTGCTTTTAACCCTTTGGGGGGGGGGGGGGGGGGGGGGGTGTTCACACACGCGAATAGTGCGTCAAATACGCGTCTGTATCGCGTCTAGTTAGACGCTTAAACATTCGCTCGAGTTAAAAAATTTCAACGTGCGCGGAAAACGTTCGCGTCATTCGCGACGCCCGGCGCGAATGATGCGTCTATTCGCGTCTTTGCATTGACTTTGTATGTAATCTAGTCGCGTAAATAATTAAATTTGCATTTGGTGTGTTAACCCCTTCACTCACACACACCCACACCCACACACACACGCACGCACCCTCGTCTCTCTCACGCGCCAGTCAGATCAATTGCGGCAATGCATCACATATGCTTAAACTTTTATGTAGCCACGCAACAATAATTTCAGCATGCCTTCACTGTATACACCGGGATGTGATGGAGGAACAAATATTGTATTGCAGTCTTTGCGAGACCTTGTTTATGTCACGTCTTCCAAATAGTTACAGACAACAACAAAAAATGAAATTCCCCAGCCTGCTTCTCCAAATCCACTTGTACTTTTGGGGAAGACATTTAATCGGCTACCAAAGTAATTGAGCATAGAACATTGTTGGCACTTATACTAAATGGGTAAAAATTGCAATAAATAGGCTTAGCTTTGGAGGCTGTTGGAGTTGGAATAAATACCAGAATTTTTTTTTTTTTTTTTTTTTTGAGAAATAAAAGCCTAATGTTTGATCATTTTGCAGCCACATCATTTTCGTTATGCATTATTTGTTTTGGTTGTTTAAAAACACACAAAAAATATTATCCGATTACTCGATTAATCGATCGATTAAGTGCTAGATTAATCGATTACAAAAAGAATCGATAGCTGCAGCCCTAATAGAATATTAGAATAGAATATATATTATATTATATTATATTATATTATATTATATTATATTATATTATATTATATTATATATGACAGCTTACTGTTATTTTGCACAGACCAGTTGAAATCCCCTTAAATACCTCAATTTGTTGAGTTGGCAGTTAGGACTCTTAAGTCCAATAGAGAGCAGCTTTACTCCTGAATCCTGCAGGTCATTGTTACTCAGGTCCAGCTCTCTCAGGGAGGAGTTTGATGATTGTAGAACTGAAGCCAAAACTTCACAATGCTGATCACTAAGATTACAGTCTGTTAATCTGAAAAAAAAAAGAGGACACCGATTAAAAGGCATGCCGGTGTTCACACTAGATCGCTTGGTTAACCAACTTCAACATAAAAGATCATGCTGATTGACATTCTGGTCTTTTGGAAGCAAGTTTCACCAATTAAAATAGACATGACTTCATATTTCATGAACATTATGTGTATAATGTTTTATTTCTTTGTTTATACAATCCTTTAGTGAAAAAAGTCTTGTTAGCTGAATAGTGTCATTTTAAATGATTTTTTTAGTTTTAGTACTGTGACACAAAGATGGGAGAGAAAGGAACAGGAAGGGACCTTGAATCAGCCCGAATCTCTGTTATGTATTTTTATTTGTATTCCAATTTTCACAATACACATTTTTTCAATGCTGCAATTAATCTCTGATTATAGAGGTTCTAAACCCTGCTTTTAACCCTTGGGGGGGGTGTATTCACATTTGTAAGTTAGAAGTGGGATTAGCACTTCTTACAATGAGTAATGAAAGCCTAGTCCGGAGAGGATTAGAGTCGCTTTTGTGCTGATAATCCCGCATTGCGGTGCCAAACTTGCACAGTGTGAAACGATACAGTGTTAGAATGTTACAGCTAGATGCTTAGCAACGGACAGCCAATCAAGTGCCTCATGTTCACATGTGTTGGACAGTCACAGAAATTGTATTAACAGTTGTTTCAGCGTTTGATGGGAAACATTTCAAATGGCAACAAAAAAAAAAACTCGCCAATTGGAGTCAAGAAGTGACCTAATCATTCTTACCTTTACAGTCCAAAAAGTCAATATAAAAAAAAAAAAACTTGATAGCATGCGGCAATATATAATGTGAGGACGCGCAAGGCAAAAGTCTTGATGTAAACACGTGGCATTCATCCAATCAATGACAATAACAACGCAAATAAGAACGGTAACCCAGGGTTTAGGAACATACAGCATGAAACATAGTAATGGGCGATAGAAACGATATGCAATATAAACAATACAAAATTGGCCTACGATAGAGATTTTAATTCTATTGCACTATCGCGATAATGCATTTTGACGCAATCTACCTGCAAAATTTAGAGCCACAAGCTGCAAACATCATCGTATTCGTCATCTTGAGTAAACATGGCTGAAAGCGAAATGGAGGAGCCGGTGAAAAAGGCCGGTGAAACATCCATTATTTGGACTTGGTTCAGATTTAAGCCGCCCGCCGAGCAGCAGCAAACTATACTCTGTAGGGGCAACAGTTCTGGCTAACGCCTGTTTCACACATACTCCGTTTGCAGTGCATATGCGGTGCGTATTTTTCCCGTACCCATGTTAACAGGCCTGCACGCGGATGCGGTGCGGCAATGCGTTCCAGGAGCGGTGTGTATACACCGACACAGTAACATTACCTCAACAACACAACATAATGGATGCACTTGTCTCTTCGTGGAGGTGGAAAAACAAGTTCTTTGAGACCGCAATATTTCTTGTAAAAAAGATTTAAAACAAAAGAAAGGGTATGCAGGGTCGGCGCCAGGACATACAGAAGGAGGGGGCCTCGATGCGTCACTGGGAGGGCCTACTTTTAATTTTTTTTTTTTTTAAAGATTCAAAAGCCCGGGGGGGGGGGGGGGGGGGGGGGGGGGGGACTGTTGGGGTCTGGGGTTGTTTCATAGGCATAATTTGCGGGATTTTCTCAGGATCGATATATTGTCCCCCACCACTTTTTGAAACATGGCACGGATGCACCAAATACAAATACATAAAACATCTCCAGTTAACTAGCAGAGCATTAATTTAGTTCGCTATTAAATAAGAGATCTAGCGCTAAAATGTTTTGTTTTTGAACTCAAGCTGCGCGCTGGTTGCTGCTGCTATCAGTGTCATGGATACAGTTTCTCTTGTGGCTCGCGCAGTCTTCACTCGGACACGCTCTTCAATCTATCGCAGTAACGGAGACTCGATTCATTCGGTGAGATCACAATATAAAATGGACACAAACGTGTCCCTGCTTGATAAAAACTGTAACCAATGATGAACATATTCGGTTTTTGATGAGACAGAAAAAAAAGTATACCGAGGGCGGATTAGAACCCGTAACCTCTGACATGCTTGGCAAATAATCTACCACTATACCACTGAAGAACTCAAACAAAATCAGCGGATCGATAGATATATTTACGGGTTGCAAAGCTGATTTAATCATGGTAAAACAAAATTAATTTACAAATAGTTATATGTAGTTATAGTTAAAATATAAAATATATATACTTAAGTTAATTATAATATGTCAGGAATAAAAGGGCACAGTGGTATCGTGCCTGTTGCCGAGTCTCAGCGGCTGAAATCGCGTTCCGAGGTTCCGAGGCAGGGTGGTGCGCTGACCAGAGGTGAGGGGGCACAGTGACCCAGGTGGCCGGGCCAGGCCCCCTGGGGCCCCCTCGTGGCGCCGACCCTGAGGGTATGAGAGAGCTGTTTTTGTCAATTGTGTATGTTTTCATTGAAAATGTTTGCGATGTTAACATAAACGTATGAGTCCCGCGAGTAGAAAGGAATAAGGACATTTAATTCTACCGAACTAACGTTACCCGCAAGTGCTGGATTACACACACAGGTCAGTTTATTAGACGAATTAAACTTGTGAGGTAACGCAGCGCTGCTTCACTTGGTCTAACGTTACACTATCGGCATTTAATTAAGTGTTGAAACTGAAAGTTATAATGTTATTCTATGTGTTAGTTCGTTTGCTATACGAAACTAGCAAGGTAAGCTAGATCAACATTGGAATAACATACTGACCATATTATAACATTTCATCATGTTGAGCTAACGTTAACATTGATTTGTTTTATGTACATTTGCTCACCTGTCTAATAAAGTTTAAGTCGTGACTCGTGAAGCTCTATCAAGTCCAAGTTAGTCGTGGACGTGGAGCTCTCGGCATCTCAAAAACGCCACGCTGATATTGATCCTCATTTTAGTTCTCCTTGTTTGTCCCAAAGTCTGCTTGCCATGGTCTATTTTTGAACGAAACAAGAACTGCGTGCCGCTAAACGTTACGCACTACGCAGTTGTCCACGTCTGTCACCATGGTTACGTCATGGCCATGGCAGTACGAGCGGAAACCGAGGATAGCGCGGATATTGCGTCATTGACAGGCGGCATTTGTTTCCGGGACTGCCACTTATTTAAAATTGGAATATCTCTGAAAAAAAAAAAATTGGAGACTTTTGGGATATTGTAAGTACACAACTGCAGGAAATATATCACACTGTGCAAGTGATTTTGGGATATTTTATTACAAAATTCTTACATATTGGACCTTTATTATATAAACCTATATATAAGTAATACGTTTTTAAGTGTATTAAGTTTAAAAGTGAATATAAGTCTTTTGAAAAGTGTAGACGTATTACTAGCTTACTGTCTGTACAAATAGAATCGCAATGCTGAAACTCTTTTATATTATTTTTTATAAGACACTAATAATAAAAATAGTGATTCGAAATAAAAATAGAGGATAAATGTTGCGTTTGTTGTACAGCCGTAGATCAGTTGCACACTGCAAACGCACTGTATGTGAAAGCACAATAGCGTGTGCTGCTCCTGCGCCGCACACCACCGCAACACACACTGCATATGCACTACACACAGAGTGTGTGTAAAACAGTCGTGCACTAAAGGAAAGAAACACAATACTTTTTCTTTTTCTTTGTTAAATCTCTGCAGCTAGTGTACTTAAATTTTATTTATCTGCAACATTATGTTGTATAATTAGTTTTGCATAAAAAAATGTTCTCAAAACTACGTATGTTTAAAAAAAAATACATTTAGCAGTTTGGCTTTCCTTATGGTCTATTTAACCTGTTAAGAAATGGTTCTATTATAATTTATATCTCGTGATGTATATCGTTATTGCAAGAGGTTGCAATGTATATTGCAATATGGATTTTAGGCCGTATCGCCCATCCCTAATGAAACATCGGTTTATAAACACACAGGATTAATTGTTAACCCTGGGTAAATTATGATCAGTGTGAATGTTTACAATGACAGAGGGTTAACCATTTCAAGTGTGAAAAGCCTTCTTGTGTGTCAAAAATTAGTTATAAAACAGATAGTTCTGGACCTTGGTTCTGAATGGTCGAGCCGTAGTAAATTACTCTACAAGGACTCAAGCCATCCAAGCCACATAACGTTTTCAGTTCTCTTATCACGCTTACAGTACCATTAGCATTAAGGCCCGGACTATTGGGCTCAGAGACAGTTTCTGGTCAGTCCTGTTCCTGGAGTACCCATAGCACTGCACATTATGAAATTCAACTTATCAGCTGGTTAGTAAAGACTCCAAGACCTCTAATGTGTTAGATAAGAGAGACATCAAAAATGGACAGTGCTGGGAGACTCCAGGACCAGGGCTGGGAACGACTGACCTAAATCAAGATATTTCTTATTTTAATTCATCCTCACCGCAACTTTTAAAAGTGTGACTTTACCAGGAAAAAAAATATATTTTTCTTAAAATGCATAATCCTTATCCAGTAAATTATGAACGATGGAAAAGTCATGCAAATTCATTGGTTGAAAAGACTGTAATTGCTGAAGAACAGTCAGCTTTTAAAACTTCAGAAATGTAATTACTTGGATTTTAATTGTAAATAAAAATTAAAATAATTAATTTAAATATTTTAATCTGTAGACACTTCAAATTCATGTAAATAAAAAAGCCATTACAGCACATTTAGCTAAACTATTAGCCTACATTAGAGGTATTATGTTCATATTTCAGATCAGTTGATATTATGTTCATATTTTCACACTCACAGAGCTTTTCTGCAGTTCCTCAGAGCCGGTAACAGTCTCCTTTGACCCTCTTGTGATGATATGATGTTGAACTTTTTAAGGTCAAACTCATCCATCACCTCCTCTGACATCAAGATAATGTTTGCCAAAGTTGAACATTGTGCAAGAGAAAGGTTTTTGTTATTTGTTTCAGATTTTAAAAATGCCTGCATTTCTTCAACAAGAGAACTGTCCTTCATCTCAATCAAGCAGTGTGACAGATTCATCCATCTTTCAGGGCTGACATTGTCTTTTGTGTTTAGTGTTTCTTTAAGGTTTTGGATTATTTTCTTGCTGCTCTCTGGGTTGTTCTCTGTGTGAATCAGCAGATCCTGTAAGAGTCTCTGATTGGACTCCAGCGAGACGCCATGAAGGAATCGAAGGAAAAGATCCAGGTGTCCATTTTTACTCTTCAAGGCTTTATTCACTACTTCTTTCAGAAACACATCCAGAGAAATATTTCTGTCAGGAACATTATCAGACTGTTTTTGTGCAAATAACAGAAAAACACAAACAGTGCTGCAAAAAACTCCTGAAAGCTGAGATGTACAAAGCTGTAAACCTTCCTGTGATAAATCACAGATTCCTCCCTAAAGATCTCAGTGCAAATCCCAGAATACACTGAGGCGTCAGTGACATCTATGCCGCTCTCAATCAGGTCCTCCTCATAGAACATGACATTGCCCTTCATCAGCTGATTGAAAGCCAGTTCAGCAAGTTTCACAATCACTTCTCTGTTGGACTGCAGGAGTTTCTCTGGATCTCTCTCTTCATACTTCTGGCTCCTCATATGAGTTTGAATGAGGAGGAAGTGTATGTACATTTCAGTCAGAGTTTGAGGGATTTCTGCACTCAGATCTTGTTTCAGGATGTTTTGAAGCACAGTGGCTGAGATCCAGCAGAAGACGGGTATGTGACACATGATGTGGAGGCTTCTTGCTCTTCTGATGTGTGAGATGATTCTGCTGGCTTGATCCTCATCACTGATTCTCTTCCTGAAATATTCCTCCTTCTGAGGGTCATTGAATCCCTGAATTTCTGTCACACGGTTGATGTATTTTGAGGGGATCTGATTGGCTGCTGCTGGTCTGGTGGTGATCCAGATGAGAGCAGAGGGAAGCAGATCTCCTTTCATGAGGTTTGACATCAACACACCCACTGATGAAGACTCATTTACATCAGAAACTTTCTCACTGTCTGAAAACATCAGTGTAATTCTGCTTTCATCCAGACCATCAAAGATCAACACAACTGTACATTCATCATAAATCTTTGAGTCTAGATCTTGTATTTCAGGATGAAAGTCCAGCAGAAGTCTGTGAAGACTGTACTGATGATCTTTAATCAAGTTCAGCTCTCTAAATGGAAGCACAAACATGAAATCTACATCCTGATTGGCTTTTCCCTCGGCCCAGTCCAGAATGAACTTCTGCACAGAGACGGTTTTTCCAATTCCAGCGATGCCTTTAGTAAGAACAGTCTTGATCTTGTCTTTCTTCTCTCTTCTCTTCTCCTCATATCCTAGTTCAGGTGAAGGATCAAAGATGTCATTGCAGTTGATTGGAGTGTCTTGGAGGGTCTTGTAACTGTTCTGCATCTGTATCACCTCATGTTCTTCATTCACTCCTTCACTCTCTCCCTCTATGATGTACAGCTGTGTGTAAATCCTGTTCAGGAGAGTCTGATTCTCCTGTAGTTTGATTCCCTCAAATAAGCTCTCATACTTGTTCTTCATGCTGGTTTTGTGCTGGTCTTTGACTCTCTGCAGATCATTATGCACTGGCTGGTGAGAATCGAGCTGCAGGGCTGCTTCTGTGTCATGATGACTGATGTGTTTCTGACAGGACACATCTCTGATCTGGTCAGCTCTCCCACCACTGAAAACACATTAAGAAGACAGAGACACAAAAACAAACAGAAAAGACTTTTGTGAACAAAGAAAATATTTAAATATGTTTAATATGAAAATCGTACCACATGTAGAAATAAGTGTTTGCTCTTTCAGACAATTTTATATCTATTGTAGTGTGATATGATTACATGTAATTAATTTACATGTAAATGGCGACTGATGACAGATGATTTATTATAAGAGACTGCAAACTCAGTTTGTTTCTGTATTTAGTTGCACATTAAAGTCCCCTTTGCCACAAGTGAAGCATTTGAAAATTCAGAGAAGATTATATGTCTAATGAAGCTGCCACCTTTCCTTTAGAAATAGAAAAATCACAGATTTTATACTGATCACAGATTTCCTTTTATCTTGATCAGCTGATATGAATCCTGATTTTTAAAAGTTCCTTCATATTTGCGCTCACTGTCTGGTTTGAGCAGTCTTGCAAAAATTCAAATGTCATCAACATATGATTGGCAAAAGATAATCAGTCTATTCATTGGAAGTTATTATTGGCTGATTATTGGCAGATCGATCAGAGTTTCCTTACAAAACTTACATTTATATATTGATATTAAAAATACTGGAATGAACAGATTTTGTGGCACCCCAAGCCATTCGTCACGACAACCAGTTTGGGAATCCCTGATTTTATTTTTTCCTAGACAGAATTTTCTTTGTTTCAGTTTTTATCAAAATTGATCATTTCAGTGCATCACAAATTTAAAGGATAACTGTCAATATAACACTGATGCAACACATGTAACAAAATCATTCCTGTGTAAATGTAGATCTAACAGAGAAATGTCAGAGAGAAGCATAATAAACCACTATTTAAGACACTTTAACAAAGTGAAAGGATTCCTTTCTTTGCATCTTGACTTCCACTTGTTACTTGTTATACATGTTAAAGTTACTTGTTAAAGTTTTGAACATTTGTGCATTCTGTGTTCATGTGTCTCTCACTCTACATGATGATACTCACACAGGGTCAAAGGTCACTGCTCCATCACTGAATTGTGTGGGCTCTTGCCTCTTCATGGACACACAGTTGGATACTGGAGAAGCTGCTCTCTTTCTCTTTCTGTTGTTGATACTGAGAAAAAAAAAAAAAATATATATATATTAAATTGTTTCTTTGCAGATTTTTTTAGGCAACTATACTGTAATTTATAGAGCATTATGTATATTATGCATAATTTTAGAGAGAAAACATGTTTTATTAATGGTAGGGTAAATAGGGCTAAAGGCGCACCGGGGTAAAAGGTGCGTTTTTTAATCGTTTTCACAAAAATTTCATTGTCCACAGAATATTTTGTTGTATGAATAAACTGAACATGCAATATATCAAAAGAAAGAACAGACCATTTGCGTTTCAGTTAGTTTGTATGAGTCGTTGTTGGTAGTGCAGTTTACGGGGGTTTCGTATGTTCCTGGTTTCCCTTCCGTGTTTGGATTATTAGTTTATGCTCTCAATTGGATTATTTGCCTTGATCTCTGGTCTGGATTGTTTATGTTTTGCCTTTTGTTAATAAATCTCTTTAAGCATTTGGATTCGCCCTGGCCTTATCCTTGCGCACCCGTTAGAGTGGGTAAGTTTCATGAAGAAAGCAACATTATGAGCAAAAAGCTGAGAAAGTGACTAGATGCCGTGACACCTGACCTGAATATTGCACGCTGATTCGCTAAAACTTATCGGGCTGTGTTCACAAACAACAAGGTTGCTTGTCAGTTTCTGCTGTAAAACAGGAACTTTCCTTAACAATAGGTGCTCTATGTATTTTTTAGCGGCCTCTAGCGGTGATGTTTCAGAGCGCTCGTGCTCGTGTGCGTTCTCGATCTCAAGAGCGAGCATTCACTATCGGCCACACGGAGACTTTCAACGCAACGGCAAAAGCATCACCCAACATGCTGGAAACTCATGTAAACTCCCACTGCAACGTTACAATAATAGGCTACTTTTATCAGCTTGACGTTGAACTAATACTCCATGCTCGTACCATGATAACTGCATTTAGCCGACATGTGATGTTATCTATAGGGGTGGTTAATCTCTCTGATTTCCCGATTCGATTCGATTACGATTATTGAAGTCCCGATTCGATTACAGTCGATTTTCGATTATTAACGATTCTCGATTAGCGATTATTGATTTCCCATTTCACAATAGTAAACGAAAATACACTACAAAGTGATTGCAGTATTAAAAAAGTCAGCTGCTGAATTACTTAACTCTTTTATTGAGTAACAACAACTCAAAGCACTTTCTGAGTCATGTAGTTATAACTTCAGAATTATTTATATGTAGCTTATGTTCTGTAGAATACCGAAATGAATACATTGTGTTGTGACTCATCAAGTTGAACTAAATAATAACAAATAAATGAAAGGCTTATTTCCTTTAGGAAGTAGATCAGAACCAACATAATGTAGAAATTGGACAATTTTCTTCTAGAAAGACAAGGTGTTGTTCAGGTGGAGGAAGACTGCAGGTTGCAGTCGAAACATGTCAAGGTAAAGAAAAAGTTTTTTTCTCCACCTGAACACCTAGTCTTTCTAGAAGAAAATTGTCCAATTTAATCATTAAGACGACAAAATGAACATTTTTGAACAACTTACTGTAGCTTCAGCTTATATACTGTACTGTAGAACACAGTGACAAAATGCAACACACTAACTTGTGAGTAATCAAGTTGTACTAACTTCACGCGATCGAAGAGATCCGCTCCGCTCAGTGTAATCTGTTTGGCTGGTGCAATGAGTTGTCAGCGCATTTAATTAATCATATCTCACTGAATATCGCATATCGCACTGTAATCTGCTCTGGCCCCCTTCCTGTTCGAAGGAGTGATGAGATAGTTAGTAGATTGTGTTTACTCAATGGCTGGTTGTCTAATTGGTGTCCACAACATAATATAGAATTCATAGACAATTGGAAAAGTTTTTGGGGCAAGCCTGACCTGTTGAAAAGAGATGGTATTCATCCCACCTGGGATGGTGCTGCTCTTCTCTCTAGTAATTTGGCTCATAGTCTTAGAGATAAAACATGACAATCTGGGGCTCAGGTCAGGAAGCAGACAGGCTGGCTAAACCGACCGTCTGCTAGCGGCCTCACGTCACCAAGGTCAGATAAATCCCATCATATAGAGACTCTTTCACCTAGATATCATCATATAGAGACTAGGGCTGTCACTTTTGTGAAAAAATCCTGTTCGATTTTTGAGACATAATTTTCATTGAATCGATTGTAAAATCGATTTTCCGTGTCTAAATACGTTTCCATTTTCAACACCAAATATAGGCAAATCCACGGACAACTAACAGGCATTAGGACCATAGACAGTAAAAGACGAACGTAAAGAGAGGGCAAGTCAGCAATATTCCTGATGCTTTATTGGCGTGAAGTTTCGTGCACAATGACAAACAGGAGTGCTACATTCAGGGATTGAAATTAACATCCTCAACTCGCCAAATGCAGGTAAAAATGAACTTTGGCGGCTAACGCTGTCAAATCAAGAGGCGTGCGTCTATGTTTACTCACTTTCTTTGCTGTGTTAGTTCGTGTAAGCCAAATCTGTGTGGATTTAGCGCGAATACGCTACTCGTGAGTCCTCGTGATATTTTAAATACGGAGTATTGCGCAGAATCTGCGCATTTCTGGCTTACTTGAACACACACGTCACTAAGCAACGGCTCTGGCAACAAATAACGGCGCGCTTGTTCACTTGCCTCGAATATTAAAAAGCATTTGGTTAACAGAAAAGACATTATTATTTTCCAACATCCTACATGTTCTATTGATCTGTCCACTCAAACACATTTTTGGTAAAAAAAAAAATTACAGTTAAAATCGATTACCTATTTTCGTTTCGATACTTGTTGTTGGTTGGTCCGATCGATTGTGCAATCGATTTTCGAACGTAAAGTGACAGCCCTAATAGAGACTGTGTCTGTTCCCCGAATTTGGAAATCCAAAAAACTGCCAAACCTTTCTAAGGTTAAAAATCTAATTGATGTTCAACAAATAAAAAACAAATATAATACAGATGAGCAAACGATAAAGCTTGGGTTGCTGAATATTCGATCCCTTAATTCAAAATCGCTCATAGTTAATGATAAGATTAAAGACTATAACCTAGATGTGCTGTGTTTGACAGAAACCTGGCTAAAACCAAACGATTACATTACTTTAAATGAGTCCACTCCGCAAGATTATTGTTATAAACATGAGCCTCGTCCGAAAGGCAAAGGGGGCGGTGTTGCTGTAATTTATAGTAATATTCTCAAAACCACTAAGAAATCTAGTTTTAAATATACTTCTTTTGAAGTGTTGGTGCTTAATGTAAATATTTATAGTGTAAACGATAAATCACGTTTGAGATTTCTGCTGGCTACTGTATACAGGCCACCAGGGCACCATAAAGATTTTATCAAAGAATTTGCTGACTTTCTATCAGAATTAGTATTGGCTGCAGATAAAGTCCTAATTGTTGGTGATTTTAATATACATGTAGATAATGAAAAAGATGCATTGGGATTGGCATTTAAAGACATTATAAACTCAATTGGAGTGAGACAACACGTGTCAGGACCTACTCATTGTCGTAATCATACTCTAGATCTAATATTATCACATAGATGTTGATGCCGTTGAAATTCTGCAGCAGAGCGACGACATCTCCGATCATTATCTAGTCTCGTGTAAATTACATTTAGCCAAGGCTGCAAAGCCGACTCCGTGTTATAAATATGTTAGACCTATCACTTCTGCCACTAAAAATTGCTTTATTAATAATCTTCCAAATCAGTTTCATAATCTCAGCATCCCAGATAGCTTAGAAGAACTTGATATTGCAACAGAAACTTTTAACTCTCTCTTTTCCAGCACTTTAGACACAGTTGCTCCGCTGCGCTTAAAGAAGATTAAAGAAAATAGTCCAACGCCGTGGTACAATGAGCACACCCGGGCCCTTAAGAGAGCAGCCAGAAAAATGGAGCGAAACTGGAAGAAAACAAAACTAGAGGTATTTCGGATTTCATGGAAGGAGAGCTCGATTGCTTACAGGGAGGCCTTAAAAGATGCTAGAACTAATTATTTTTCAACCCTATTAGAAGAAAATAAACATAATCCTAGGTATTTATTTGAACAAGAGACTAAACTAACGAAAAAGAAAGCTTCACGCCCAGAAGTTTCCAAGAAACACAGCAGTAATGACTTTATGAACTTCTTCACTTATAAGATTGATAATATCAGGGACAAAAAACTATGCAACCGTCTACTACAGTATCGCATCAGGGAGTATATTGTAGTCTCCGTGAGGAACATTTTGATTCATTTGTTGCTATAGGAGAGGAAGAATTTTGCTAAATTGTTAATTCATCTAAATCGACAACTTGTATGCTAGACCCTATACCGACTAAGCTACTGAAAGAGATGCTTCCAGAGGTCATAGATCCTCTTCTAGATATCATTAATTCATCTTTGTCATTAGGATACGTACCAAAAACCTTTAAGTTGGCTATGATTAAACCGCTTGTTAAAAAACCGCAACTTGATCCTACAGAATTAGTCAATTACAGGCCAATCTCCAATCTGCCTTTTCTGTCAAAGATACTAGAAAAAACAGTATCCTCACAACTGTGTTCCTTTTTAGAAAGAAATAATATCTGCGAGGATTTTCAGTCCGGATTTAGACCGTACCATAGTACTGAGACTGCTCTCATTAAAGTCACAAATGATTTGCTCCTATCATCCGATCGTGGTTGTATCTCTCTATTAGTGTTACTTGATCTTAGTGCTGCATTTGATACTATCGACCACAACATTCTTTTAAATAGACTAGAAAACTATGTTGGCATTAGCGGAATTGCACTAGCATGGTTTAAATCATACTTATCTGACCATTTTCAGTTTGTAGCAGTAAGTGAAGAGATGTCTTATCGATCACAAGTTCAGTATGGCGTACCACAAGGCTCAGTACTAGGACCGCTGCTGTTCACTCTGTACATGCTACCATTAGGAGATATAATTAGGAAATATGGAATTAGCTTTCACTGTTATGCTGATGATACTCAGCTGTATATTTCTTCAAAACCTAACGAAACTTACCAATTCACAAAATTAACGGAATGCATAGCTGATATAAAAAATTGGATGACCAGTAATTTCCTATTACTAAATTCTGAAAAAACAGAGATTCTAATCATTGGACAAAAAACGTCCTCACCTAATAACCTAGAATACTGTCTAACACTTGATGGCTGCTCTGTTAAGTCTTCGACGTCAGTTAGGAACCTGGGTGTGCTCTTTGATACCAATCTTTCATTTGAAAGTCACGTGTCTAGTATCTGTAAAACCGCTTTTTTCCATCTTAAAGCAGAACTTGGTAACTTTTTTAACTTAATAAAGCTGTCTAGAAATCATTTGGATGGTTAAACAACCTGTTCTGGTGATTAGAAGAAAATATTTAAATATGTTTAATATGAAAATCATTCCACATGTAGAAATAAGTGTTTGCTCTTTCAGACAAATTTTTATCTAGTGTTGTGTGATACGATTAAATGTAATTAATTTACATGTAAATGGCGACTGATGACAGATGATTTATTATAAGAGACCGCAAACTCAGTTCGTTTCTGCATTTGGTTGCACATTAAAGTCCACTTTGCCACAAGTGCACTATTTGAAGATTTAGAGAAGATTATATGTCTAAAGAAGCTGCCACCTTTCCTTTAGAAATAGAAAAATCACAGATTTTCTTTTATCTTGATCAGCTGATATGAATCCTGATTTTTAAAAGTTCCTTCATATTTACTCTGACTGTCTGGTTTGAGCAATATTGCAGTTTTTGTGTCATCAACATATGATTGGCAAGTTTAGAGATAAGCAGTCTATTCATAGGAAGTTATTATGGGCTGATTTATGGCAGATCGATCAGTTTCCTTACAAAACTTACATTTATATTAGGGATGCAAATTATCAATTAATTCATTAATTAGTTGATTAATTAGTTGATCGACCTTATCGATCGATTAACGATTAACTGATAAGCGGCTATTTTCCTGAGAATGTAAATTTCTCACGGCACCAATTTAACATAAAAAGCAAAATATTGCTTATATACTGAATAAAAATGCATGTTATATTGCTCAATTGATGTTTTATTGTAACAGTTGGGATACGGTACAGATAATGGCATTTATGTAGTTTAACAAAATAAAATATGCACAGAAAAATTAAATATATATAAAAAATAATTGTGCACTGGCTCACCCGTTGCATGTGAAACATTAAGTAACATAAAATACATTTTATATGGGTAGGCTTAGCCTACCAACACTATATTAAGCCTACATATAATAATCTGGTAAACAACTTGTATGAAAAACTTATAAAAACATTAGCAGCAGCACTTATAATATAGGCTGAGGGGGAGTCAAATTTACAACTTATAACGAGTGGAAATAAGGTGTGGCCCCTTTAAGAGCTGCGCGCGCCCTGTTGAACTGTCGGCAGTATTGTATTGTATGTGCCGTGCGCCTCGAACACCCTTTTTTACTGTCTATGTGAACACCCCATGTATGCGGGTAATTTTTGTTTGATGCAAATTTGTATCTTATTTTGTTTATTAAGTAACGATGTGGACAGTAGAACGTGTGAATGACAGTTAGGCTACACGAGTTTGATTTGGGAATAAAGTGCGAGTTGTGAGATCATGATGCTGATCGCCATGATGCCAATCGCCTTCTTCCTGAAGAAACGTGTTACAAACTGTACTTCAGTTTCTTTGCGGGGACACCGCCTTCACCTGCCATCGTTTTGACCGCCTCATGTTTGGTTTCTTTTTTGCCACCTCAAGTTTGCGTCGGGTCTCTCGCGTAAGAATCTCGTGTCACGTTCGCAATGTTCAATTAGCCGACAATTACTTTAATTTAATCTAGGGATGGGACGATTACCGGTTTCACGATAAACCACGATAAAATGTCCTGACGGTTAGTATTATCGTTTAAAATTTAATTATCATAAAAACCGTGTTTGATTATCGTGATTTTGAAAACTCGCGGTAAATCCTGTCCAGCCAGAATCAGTCTTACGCAGGCGCGCGCATGCAATGCCGTTTTTTGCGCGAGAAGACACGGCGGAAGGCAGTGACAGCGCACGGGAGATTTTTCAGCCATCCAAGAGGACAAAATCGGAGGTATGGTCGTATTTTGGCTATTACAAGAGTCCCGAGCGCAATTTAATCGAGGATGGGCACCCTCTCTGCAAATCTTGCAAGAGGAAAGTCGCTGCAAAAGGGGGAAACATGTCAAATCTGTCAAGTCATCTAACCTTACGTGACAACCACCCACTGAGTTAACTTTTACCTTAATACCACAACTAACTTAAATAATTAGACAAAAAAATATTGATTGGAGATGAATTATTTCATTATCTCACTTGTAATTATTGCAAAGCTTCCGCGAAGAGAAAAGTTTTACAGCAAGTGGATTTGAGCCAAGACGAACGAACATATTCAAACTATTAAGGGTGACATAAGGGATAATGTATTGTATTCATTCATAGTAAACTTATTACACAGTTTTCTGTTTTATTTTTACCACAGAAATAATTTCAGAGACATGAAATATTAAATTGTGATTAACTTAATGTTTTTAAATCTTTCCGGTTTATAAATCCGTTATACAAGTTACAGTGTCCAAATCAATCGTAAAGAAAATGAGATCATTACAATATTGTAGTAGTATTAACTCTGATTTAATTTTCAATACAATCAAAACTGAGATGCAAGACATACACATTTCAATGAAACCAGAGATCGCGTCCGCGGTGATCCGATACATGGATGTGCGCTGTGTTATAATCCGTTGCTATTGACAACAGTAGTTTAGTCACCCTGACCCAACCAACATATTTTGTTCATTAAAGTGTGTGCGTGCGTGTGTGAGTGCGTGTGTGAGTGTGTGTGTGTGTGAGAGAGAGAGAGAGAGAGAGAGAGAGAGAGAGAGAGAGAGAGAGAGAGAGAGAGAGAGAGAGAAAGTGATTTATTATTTATTAATATTAATAATTATAATATTCAGTCATACACACATCCATAAGTGAGTAAATATTATTATTATCATTATTAATGATAGGGTTTAATGACGGGTTCATTAAAACCTGCACTAGGAAAACTTATACCTCTCACTCTCAGGGCTCCATGTTAATATAATGTTTATGCTTAAAAAAGTGCATATAGCTGCTAATTGTATTTCTTGTTTGTTGATTTTCACATTTTAAACTTGTTGAAATGTTTTCAGTGTGAGGATCAGTTCTTTTTGAACATTTCCATCTCATTTTAACAAAACCGTGATAATATTGATAATCGTGATAACTTTGGTCACTATAATCGTGATATGAAATTTTCATACCGTCCCATCCCTAATTTAATCGAGTAAATTCTTGTCGACAATGAATCGATAATCGATTAACCGTTTACATCCCTAATTTATATATTCATATTTAAAATACTGGAATGCGCAAAGATTTTCTGGCAGCCCGAGCCATTCGTCACGACAACCAGATTGGGAATCACTGATTTTAGAGATGCACCGATTACAATTTTCTAAGCCGATTCCGATTTAAGATTTTTCATTGAGTTTGACCTGCCGATACCGATTTTAACCGATTACATTTTTTCTAACCACTTTACAGCACACACAAATATTTATTTTCACTCTTTTCTTTAGTAGAACATTTTACATAGAATTTTTTTTAACACTAATCGCTATAAAATAGAACTATATAAATTACTCCTGGTGTGGGAAATTCACACACATCTAAAGTGCAGTGTTATGGAAGAACCATTTCCTTCTTTTCACATCCAATATCAAACTAAAAAAAATTTGTTCATTTCAAGAAGAAAATTCATTTTCTTTTCTGACATAGCCTACTCCAGTTTTGTCCATCAAAAGTGTGCTTTGCACAGTAAGGGTGTCACGCAGGCAGTCTGCAAGCTCTAACCTGTTAACATGGGAGCCGAAATAAAAACGGACACGCCACGCAGCCAGTGTGTCACCAGCCTAAGCAGCGCAGGAGCAGTGTGTACGGTGAGCGGAAGCAGGACCGCGGCGTGTGTACAGACTTCAGTACTTCAGGGCTCTCAAGTCTCACTCATTGGGCCATACAATTAATGCATGCTGAGGAGTAAGGGAACTTGTCCCGCTATTAGGGGTGTCACAATTTCGATTTTAAATTGAAATCGTCCGAAATTAAGTCACAATCTCGAACTTCGAATTAAAAAATGGAATCGTCGATGCTGCCACGCCCTCATGTCATGCCCGTGATGGGAAGTTCGGATCATTTTACTGACTCTCTTGTTCGATCTCCATCAAAATGAACTAGGCCTAATCTTTTTTTCTAGTCATTTCGTTCATTTCAGGAGCTTTAAATGTTATACTTTTAACAGGCAAATTCCCCAAACATATCCAACTACATAATGCAGTCAAAAATAATTTACAGGGAACATAAATAATTACTTTAACTTCCGAGTCTTTTGTTCATTTGTCGCGTGACAGAGGCAATGAACGGATCGTTGATGAACAAATCACAGCGCAAAAAAAAAAAAAAAAAAAAACGTGTTGAAAGGCTGTGAGTCCTCTAACTTAGCTTAGAGCTTAGATTCTCTGCCCAAACCCGAACTTGACCCGACCCGGGCCGATATTTCCCGTCACTATCCTCGGATCGGGCCCTTGATCTCCCAACGCAATAGAGTGCGGCCATAGACTGAGTGCGGCGCGGGCGGGATTTGATGGCCAAGTGCGAACGGTAATGCACACTCACTCTGTGTGTGCGGGAGAATAAAACGATTTGCTTCATTGATAATAACAGAGATGTGTGAGATCGCTATTAACTGATGTCAGCTTTTTAGGAGCAACAGCAACTTGTGCTTTAAAGGGTACATATCATGCTTTTAAATCATTCATTTTTACATATAAATCATACATTTGTGGTCTATGTAAAGCATAACTGCAATGCTTGGGTCTGAATTTCTCATTATTATAGCTCCACAGGCCCCTTTTCTACCCCTTTTCTGTTGTGCGTCTGTGAGCAACTCGTTTTGAAGCGGCCCCTTTAAATAAAAAGGAGATGTGTCATACCCAGCCCGCTCTCCAGGTCGCTGAGTTCACGGTCGGTTCAACTCCACCCCGTTCGGCCTTTTTTGTAGTTTGATTAGAGATATACAATTATATACCCTACTATAGCTTAAAAGAATATTTTTATTCACACAAAATGTCAACAACGGAAGATTTGTCCAGCAAGCCTTACATGCTCGAGCCAGAGCGAGCGATTTGAAAAAGACGACAACGAACCTGCAGAACAAGGTATTTATATGGATGCAGTGTAACTGTATTGTGTTATAAGTGAAAGTCGATTATTTCTCTTGTTAAAACAAGCAAGCACACTGACAAGATAAATGACTACGGTCTAATCTTACCACTAAAAATCTGTATTGATAATATGATACGTTTAGAAAAGCATCAGAAAAAACAGCAGCTAAATGACCATTGATGAAACTCAAGAACAAATATAGCTGCGAGCAGCGATTACGGGCCCAAGCCGGTGGCACCGCAACCCTGGTGCACCAGGGTGGCGGTACCGCCGGCTTTGGCCCTTCATCTCATTATATATATAAAGCCGGTGGCACCGCCACCCTGGTCCCTTTAGGGTTATTGTGCACGACGTGACAAATATCTGCTCGCTATCTGCCGAACGGCTCTGGTAGTCCCGCTTCAGCACTGATGATGTTGTAGAAATAGTGTGCTCTGGTTGGTCTGGATTATTCAGGATTTATTATTTTATACAGAAATAAGTTATTTATAATTCAGATGAGAATAAAGTTAGTGTTGATTAAAATGAAGGAAAACAAATATATTGATCTGAAATATAGCACATTCATTTTACATTTATTTAGGTTCAATTACCAAATATACAATCTTAATTTAATTTAAAGCAAACAATACATTTAAAATACATGGGTTGTATGCACATTTTTTTTAATAAAAAATATATATATATCCAAAAAGACAAGGCTTAAAAACTCTTGTCACTGTAACAGACACAATCTCTCTCTCTCACTCACTCACTCACACACACACACACACACACACACACACACACACACACACACACACACACACACACACACACACACACACACACACACACACACACACACACACACGTCAAGTCACTTACATTTTAGATGCAATATTGAATAAGCAGAAAAATCGGATTTTCTGCTCTGAAAATATAAATAAGCATACAAATTGAATAAGCACTTTGAATATTCTAAACAGAATAAGCACTAGTCGCTAATGAATAAGTACTAGTACTTAATGGAATAGATACTAATATCTAAAAAATAAGTACTAGTAGCATGAAAATAGAGACTAGTATGTTAAAATGATTAAATGATAAAACGGCTTGCCATATTGGCTCAGAGAGAGAGAGAGAGAGAGAGAGAGAGAGAGAGAGAGAGAGAGAGAGAGAGAGAGAGAGAGAGAGAGAGAGAGAGAGAGAAAATGACATTTTAGATAATAGTAACTATTAAAAGATACTAGTACTTATTCATTAGCTACTAATACGTATTCAAAAGAATATCTAAAGAATAAGCACTAGTATCTAAAGAATAAGCACTAGTCGCTAATGAATAAGTACTAGTACTTAATGGAATAGATACTAGTATCTAAAAAATAAGTACTAGTAGCATGAAAATAGAGACTAGTAGGTTAAAATGATTAAATGTTAAAACGGCTTGCCATATTGGCTCAGAGCATCAAAAGCATCAAACAAGAATATTAAAGTTTGATGCGTTGCCACGGCAACAGTATCTAAGATATCAATAATCCTTTCTCAGGTCTACATCTGCCGTGTGTTTACATTATACACATAAAGTTTGAAGCAAATTGGGTAAAAATAAGAGGGTGATTTCAAAGCATTTAGGAAGTGACACACTTCCTGCTGCCAGTTGGTGGCGCTATAACTTTGACTCACAATAGTCACATCCATGTGATCGGACACTTACACCGAACACACTGCTGAAGTTTCATCAAGATCAGTTAATGTATGCAGAAGTTATAACACACTTCCTGTTTCCATTATTCGCCATAAATTTGTTTCCTCGCCACGGCCAAACTGAAAATCCCCTGGCAATTTTTCATCCTCAATGTCTTGACTTCATGCTGACTGAGTTTCGTGGCGATTGGTTGAATTCTCTAGGAGTAGTATATCGAATTCCAGGGGCATACGCTTTCAAACAAACCATAATAGCCGACTTCCTGTTGGGCTGGGGTAAAAAGTAAAAGTACAAAGGATATATGAATTGATGAGATCTACATGTGTACCAAGTTTCATATTTTACATGCAAGCGTGTTTGATTTATGGACCAAGTTTTCGGACCCCGTTCCAGGGGGCGCTGTCGAGCCCCCCTGCCACGCCCGGGTACCAGCTTCAGCCCGGCCCTGATGGCCGCGGGTTCTGACATGTGTGCAAAGTTTCAGGAGTTTTTGAGCATGTTAAGGCCTCCAAAAGTGTCCAAAAGGTAGTAAAAAAATAATAATAAATATATATATATATATATATATATATATATATATATATATATATATATATTAGGGGTGGAACGGTACATGTATTCGTATCGAACCGAAACGGTACGGGCGTCACGGTTCGGTGCACGAATTTGCACGTAGAATACACGGTACAAAAACGGCGCGCGAGAGAGAGAGAGCAAAGGAGAGAGCGAGAGAGAGAGAGAGCGCGAGAGAGCGAGAGAGAGAGAGAGAGAGAGAGAGAGAGAGGCGCCCACTGTGTGTGTCTGCGTGTGCATGTGCGAGAGAGAGGCGCGATGAACAGTCAGTGTGTGTGTGTCAGAGTATGTGAGCGGAGTGGAGCGGCAACAATGTTCCCTCCGCGCTCCAAGCATTTAATAATCACTCCGCTCCAGCTCCGCTCCGGGTTCACCATTTACCGCTCCCGCTCCACTCCTCGCTCACTGATATCAGAAACACCGCTCCGCCTTCGCTCCCCGAGGAAATTGTGAATAAAGTATTTAAGTATGCTTTGAAATCTCACAAAATTTCTCCTCATCATATAGGCATATTATTATTATTATTTTTTTAAAAACATCATTAGGAGAATAGTTTCATTGTGGTTTATTGGATAGTGTGCAAACTTTGACATCCTGTGACATGCTATGCTTATTACATTATCAGCAGCATTATAAGTTAAATATCATTGCTGCTTTTTGCAGAGCATATTTTGTTTGGAAAGAAGAAAATAACGTTTTCATCAGTTATTTTATCTACGGGTCACTACATTTGTTACAGATTTCTACTCGTTCGAAATCAAACCGACAGTACTGCAAGATTACATTTGTTTGAATGCAATGCATTGAGACGCAATCGTGAGAAATCGATTGCCTGTGTGAATAAGTGTTACCTGTTTATAATGTGCTTCACCCGATCCAGCTCGATCTCATGAAAGTGCGTATCTATAGCACACATTTTATTTCTCGTGTCATTTATACGCCAAAAATTGTTTTTCCTTGCATAGCCTATGATAAGCAGCTTTCGCGTGCATATGATACGCACTTTATGACGTGCATGCACTTCACACACCTAATCCTAACCAAGGGGTTTAGTGCATTTCAGTTGCATGCAAAAACAATTTTTTTGTGTATAAATGGCACAAGAAATAAAATGTGTGCTATAGATACGCACTTTCATGAGATCGTGTTGCCCGATCATATTCAGTGAGAACTATAACCTCATCCACTCATGTCTATCGGCGTCATCATATCCTTCACATTTTTTCTGATTTGAATGATCCATCTGTATCATGCTAGCGTAATGTGTGAATCCTTACTAAAAATGCAGTTCTATAATGAGCCGTTGGCATGAATTGTACTCGTGATGGAGCGGTAGTGGAGCACTCTCGGAGCGAGTGAAAACCACGACGCTCCGACTTTTAAAAAATCCGCTCCGCGCTCCATTCAAAATCACACCGCTCCACTCCTCGCTCCGCTCCCACTCCACTCCGCTCACATACTCTGGTGTGTGTGTGTGTGTGTGTGTGTGTGTGTGTGTGTGTGTGTGTGTGTGTGTGTGTCTGTGTCTGTGTGTGTCTGTGTGTGTGTGTGTGTGTGTGTGTGTGTGTGTGTGTGTGTGTGTGTGTGTGTGTGTGTGTGTGTGTGTGTGTGTGTGTGTGTTTGCGCGCGTGCGAGAGAGATCTCTCGTGCGCGATCAAACAGTGGAAACATACTCCGTCATTTTTTCATACAGGACATCATTAAAACTGCAAAGTGTTTAATGTTTACTTATATTTTTGTGTACACTTGCAATAAAACACAACATTGTGCTTTTGTTACACTCTAAACTTGTCAAACTGTAACCTACAAATGTTAAAAAAAGTTTTTAAAGGTAGTATTATTTTATACGGAAATAAATTATTTATAATTCAGATGAGAATAAAGTTAGGGTTAATTAAAATGAAGGAAAACAAATATATTGATCTGAAAGAGCAAATTAATTTTAAATTCATTCAGGTACAATTACCAAACATATCTCAAGGTCTTTTCATCTTTTTAATAATTTAATTAATAAACTAATTATATAAAACTCCTGTCAGTGCACTACAAATAAACTGGTTCTATGCCTTTATTAATAAAACTTATTTAAAAAATACAAGGCTTAAGACATTTATAAAAATGCCTTCTGCATTTTTGTTTTGCTTTTCACTCCATTGTACCGAAATCGTACCGAACCATGACGTCTGAACCGAGGTATGAACCGAACCGTGACTTATGTGTACCGTTCCACCCCTAATATATATGAAGAGTTCAGATGCAAAAGCCTCTAAATGCCATCTGAAATTTTCTTCTAAAATTATCATTTTTATCAAGCTTGTATATTTAAGTTCAATAATTTCACTTAAATGGCAAGAAAAATTACCCATTATTTGTCATTTAAGTGAAATTACTGAATTTAAATATACGAGCTTGATAAAAATGATCATTTTAGAAGAAAATTTCAGATGGCATTTAGAGGCTTTTGCATCTGAACTCTTCATATATATATATATATATATATATATATATATATATATATATATATATATATATATATATATATAAATATAGCTGCGAGCAGCGATTACGGGCCCAAGCCGGTGGCACCGCAACCCTGGTGCACCAGGGTGGCGGTACCGCCGGCTTTGGCCCACACGACGTGACAAAATATCTGCTCGCTATCTGCCGAACGGCTCTGGTAGTTCCGCTTCAGCACTGATGATGTTGTAGAAATAGTGCACTCTGGTTGGTCTGGATTATTCGGGATTTTTTATTTTATACAGAAATAAGTTATTTATAATTCAGATGAGAATAAAGTTAGTGTTGATTAAAATGAAGGAAAACAAATATATTGATCTGAAATATAGCACATTAATTTTACATTTATTTAGGTTCAATTACCAAACATACAATCTTAATTTAATTTAAAGCAAACAATGCATTTAAAATATATGGGTTGTATGCACATTTTCTTTTTAATAAAAAAAAGATATATATCCAAAAAGACAAGGCCTTAAAGGGTTAAACTATTGTCACTGTAACAGACACAATCTCTCTCTCTCTCTCACACACACACACACACACACACACACACACACACACACACACACACACACACACACACACACACACACACACACACACACACACACACACACACACACACACACACACACACACACACACACACACACTGTTTAAAAGCAAGAAATATTTATCCAACCTGTTTAAAACAGTCTGTCGGTGCCATCTTTTAAACATTCATCATATTGCATTGGTTTTAATTTCTTGACCTCAAACAGAGCACTAATCTGTTTATTTTTAAGTTATTGATTAAAAAAGAAAAGAAACATCAAATGGGTTTTTAGTCATATGTTATACAGAAATAAATTATTTGTAATTCAGATGAGAATAATTTTAAGGAAAACAAATATATTGATCTGAATTATAGCACATGTTTTTGTAAAATAAATTCAAGCAATACCCCTTTTTTAATTTTAAAATTAAACTAAAAAAGCTCACGGCTGCACAGGCCTTCATAACAGTGCGCGTCCAACGCGAGGAGTGAGCAGAACAGAGCGAACGTTTTTTAGTTAATTTCTACTTTCATACAGGGTTTCTACAGGGTTTAGTCAGTCAAATTTATGACTTTTTAAGACCTTTTTATGACCAATATGATTTAAATTTATGACCTACTCGAATTACGAAAAATAACTTCCTTTCAAAAGTCTTTTTTTTATTGACTTTCATTAAAAGTAATTAGTTTCATTATTTAAAGGTTCCATTTTCTTAAGAGTAACAAACTGAAGGCTCCCTTTTCCTAAGTATCAATAACACAGGAACAACACTTAACAATTATCACGATAATATATCAGTCAATATCGATAATTATGACCATAAATGTCAAATCTTTTTATCTTTCAACTTTAAAGGCAGATTTTTGTTTCTAACTGAAAGTTGTAGAAACCAGAGCGTTAATTGTGGTTTTAAACTACTCTTTACTGTCAGAACATATCATGACAAACACTTGCCAAACAGGAGAACATTTCACAAACCTGAGGTAGAACATTCAAACATTTGTAATTTTTCCTTAACAAAAATAATATCTTTATTTCAAAATTAATTTCTTAGTTTCTGCATGTGCTAATGGTTGATATTGTTTCAAGTCTTGAAAGAGGTTTGTGTTGCCTGACGTTGATGGCACGTATCTTTATGAAATGTATGAAAAACAGTAGGCTATAGCCTAAATACATAAATACTCTAATTATATTCCATTAGTCCTTTAATACATTGTCTACATTAATAATATAATACAATTCAATATGTATATCCCACATTTCATGGTGCAGTTAATATTACTAGGCTAACGTTACAGTAAAACCATGGTAAATGATGGGAATTTGTAGATGGAAAATCTTTCTGACTGTATAGTTGCGCACAGTGTTTCTCCTGTTCCTCAGCGCTGTTTCATCTGCCTTTAAACTGGTTTAAATCACTGAGACATTTGTGTTCTTCGCTGAATTCAAGTGCTTCTCACTGGATCTCGTGATCGAGACTGATCAGAGTTAACCATAGACAGTAAAAGAACGCGTCTGCTGAGCCCGCGCTGCCGTTTGGACTTTGAGCCGAGCGGATAAACAGTCCGTGAGGCGCACGCGGTTCAATTGAGTTTCGTTCCGCTATATAGTATTATGTTATACAGAAATAAATTATTTGTAATTCAGATGAGAATAATTTTAAGGAAAACAAATATATTGATCTGAAATATAGCACATGTTTTTGTAAAATAAATTCAAGCAATACCCTTTTTTTTATTTTAAAATTAAACTAAAAAAGCTCACGGCTGCACAACAGGCCTTCATAACAGTGCGCGTCCAACGCGAGGAGTGAGCAGAACAGAGCGAACGTTTTTTAGTTAAAGTCCCTGTAAAGTCAGAATTAAGTATGTGTTCTGAGTTTGTCACACCACAGAAAAATGTGTTATTAGTCACCCAGCCAAATTTGAATGATAAAAAAAGCCAGCAAGTACATAAAATAAGCTATCAAAATCTTGAAAAAATGAGCAGTAGTCTCTGCTCTCAAACGCTGGGGGTGTGTCCGCTGGCTGCGCTGAAACCACGCCCACTCGCGGGAAAGCTGCCGACCGTCGCCACACTCAACTCTACAGCCGGAATGAACGCTCGCACGGTGGGCACGCACTGCCGATGATGGCACCAGTTGTCGGCGCGACGGGAGAATGAATGCCGAGGCGGGAGTCAGTTCGCCCCCATTCACCAGTAACAGCGGATTATCAGTGAATCGCAGTTGTCTCCGACGAAAGTTTATACAACTATCGTGTAAAATGATCACTTACAGAGGTGGGTTTTGGCGGTTATCCTCAGCTCTCCATCAAGGTGTCTCTTCACAAAATTAATCCACTTCTTCTTGATGTAATCGTTTTTCGGAAATTTAAATAAGGACACCGATCCGTTTGTGTGATCCGGTGATCGCATCCAGGTAGTACGCATTTCCGTGACGAAGGCATAGCTAGCAATCTGTAGGCTGTTACTAATAATAGTACTGACAGTAACTCGCGATTGAGCAGCCTCAGCGGCTCCAGTGCGTCATCAAGTAGGGGCGTGTCCAGGAGCTCGGGGGCTCCAGTGCGTCATCGAGTCCCCGTTTTAGCCCCGCCCAGAAAATCCGGAAAATAGCAATGGTGAAAAACTGTTTAACGGTCTAACTCCACAATTCAGTACTTCACAGTTCACAGTCTTTGTAATATGTTTTAGCAATACATCTCTAACACTTATAATGTGTTTAGAATTTTTTTTTTAAATTGCCTTTACAGGGACTTTAATTTCTACTTTCATACAGGGTTTCTGCAGGCTTTAGTCAGTCAAATTTAAGATCTTTTAAGACCTTTTTATGACCAATATGATTTAAATTTATGACCTACTCGAATTACGAAAAATAACTTCCTTTCAAAAGTCTTTTTTTTTAATTGACTTTCATTAAAAGTAATTAGTTTCATTATTTTAAGGTTCCATTTTCTTAAGAGTAACAAACTGAAGGCTCCCTTTTCCTAAGTATCAATAACACAGGAACAACACAAGAGGGCAGTATAGCCCTATTTATGATTTTGAGTTTAAACTTACCCAAAGAGATTCTAAAAGAATGGTAAAGTTTGATGCGTTGCCACGGCAACAGTTTCAAAGATATCAAGAATCCATTCACAGGTCTTCATCTGCCGTGTATTTACATTATACAGATGAAGTTTGAAGCAAATCGGGTAAAAATAAGAGGGTGATTTCAAAGCATTTTGAAAGTGACACACTTCCTGCTGCCAGTTGGTGGCGCTATAACTTTGACTCACAATTGTCACATCCATGTGATCTGCCTCTTACAGCGAACACACTGTTGAAGTTTCATCAAGATCAGTTAATGTATGCTGAAGTTATGACACACTTCCTGTTTCACGTTTCTCGCCATAATTTTGTTTCCTCGCCACGGCCAAACCGTTCGAGATATCAAAAATCCCCTGGCAATTTTTCATCCTCAATGTCTTGACTTCATGCTGACTGAGTTTCGTGGCGATTGGTTGAATTCTCTAGGAGTAGTATATCGAATTCCAGGGGCATACGCTTTCAAACAAACCATAATAGCCGACTTCCTGTTGGGCTGGGGTAAAAAGTAAAAGTACAAAGGATATATGAATCGATGAGATCTATATGTGTACCAAGTTTCATATTATTACATGCAAGCGTGTTTGATTTATGGACCATGTTTTCGGACCCCGTTCCAGGGGGCGCTGTCGAGCCCCCCTGCCACGCCCGGGTACCAGCTTCAGCCCGGCCCTGATGGCCGCGGGTTCTGACCCGTGTGCAAAGATTCAAGAGTTTTTGAGCATGTTAAGGGCCCCAAAGGTGCGCTGAGAGTCTCAAAAGTATCCAAAAAGAATATTAAAGTTTGATGCATTGTCACGGCAACAGCATCTAAGATATCAACAATCCTTTCACAGGTCTACATCTGGCGTGTGTCTACATTATACACATCAAGTTTGAAGCAAATCGGGTTAAGCCTGTTTGATTTATGGACAAAGTTTTCGGACCCCGTTCCAGGGGGCGCTGTCGAGCCCCCCTGCCACGCCCGGGTACCAGCTTCAGCCCGGCCCTGATGGCCGCGGTTTCTGACCCGTGTGCAAAGTTTCAAGAGTTTTTGAGCATGTTAAGGGCCCCAAAAGTGCGCTAAGAATCTCAAAAGTATCCAAAAAGAATATTAAAGTTTGATGCGTTGTCACGGCAACAGCATCTAAGATATCAACAATCCTTTCACAGGTCTACATCTGGCTTGTGTCTACATTATACACATCAAGTTTGACGCAAATAGGGTAAAGCGTGTTGGATATATGGACCAAATTGTCGGACCCGTTCAAGGGGGCGCTGTTGAGCCCCCCTGCCACGCCCGGGTACCAGCTTCAGCCTGGCCCTGATGGCCGCGGGTTTTGTCCTGTGTGCAAAGTTTCAAGAGTTTTCGAGCACGTTAAGAACCCCAAAAGTGCCCGAAAGCATAAAAAAGCATGAAAAAGCTTAAAAAAAGGAATATTAATGTTTGATGCATTGCCATGGCAACAGTGTCTAAGATATCAATAATCCTTTCACAGCTCTACATCTGGCATGTGTCTACATTATGCACATGAAGTTTGACGCAAATCGGGTAAAAATAAGAGGGTGATTTAAAAGCATTTTGGAAGTGACACACTTCCTGCTGCCAGTTGGTGGCGCTATAACTTTGACTCACAATAGTCACATCCATGTGATCGGGCTCTTACAACGAACACACTGCTGAAGTTTCATCAAGATCAGTTAATGTATGCTGAAGTTATAACACACTTTCCGTTTCACGTTTCTCGCCATAATTTCGTTTCCTCGCCACGGCCAAACCGTTCGAGATATCAAAAATCCCCTCGCAAACTTTCATCCTCAATGTCTTGACTTCACGCTGACCGAGTTTCGTGCCGTGTGTTTGAATTCTGTAGGAGGAGTGTTTCACATTCCATTGCATGCGTTTTCCAAACAACCCTAAATAGCCGACTTCCTGTTGGGCTGGGGTAAAAAGTTAGAGTGCGAAGTATATATGAAACGATGAGATCTACATGTGTACCGAGTTTCATATTATTACATGCAAGCGTGTTTGATTTATGGACCATGTTTTCGGACCCCGTTCCAGGGGGCGCTGTCGAGCCCCCCTGCCACGCCCGGGTACCATCTTCAGCCCGGCCCTGATGGCCGCGGGTTCTGACATGTGTGCAAAGTTTCAGGAGTTTTTGAGCATGTTAAGGCCTCCAAAAGTGTCCAAAAGGTAGTAAAAAAATAATTAGAAGAAGAAGAATAAATATAGCTGCGAGCAGCGATTACGGGCCCAAGCCGGTGGCACCGCAACCCTGGTGCACCAGGGTGGCGGTACCGCCGGCTTTGGCCCTTCATCGCTGCTTGCAGCTATATTTATATTTATATATATATATATATATATATATATATATATATATATATATATATATATATATATATATATATATATATATATATATATATATATATATAAAGCCGGTGGCACCGCCACCCTGGTGCCTTTAGGGTTATTGTGCACGACGTGACACAAAATATCTGCTCGCTATCTGCCGAACGGCTCTGGTAGTTCCGCTTCAGCACTGATGATGTTGTAGAAATAGTGCACTCTGGTTGGTCTGGATTATTCGGGATTTTTTATTTTATACAGAAATAAGTTATTTATAATTCAGATGAGAATAAAGTTAGTGTTGATTAAAATGAAGGAAAACAAATATATTGATCTGAAATATAGCACATTAATTTTACATTTATTTAGGTTCAATTACCAAACATACAATCTTAATTTAATTTAAAGCAAACAATGCATTTAAAATATATGGGTTGTATGCACATTTTCTTTTTAATAAAAAAAAGATATATATCCAAAAAGACAAGGCCTTAAAGGGTTAAACTATTGTCACTGTAACAGACACAATCTCTCTCTCTCTCTCTCTCACACACACACACACACACACGTACACTGTTTAAAAGCAAGAAATATTTATCCAACCTGTTTAAAACAGTCTGTCGGTGCCATCTTTTAAACATTCATCATATTGCATTGGTTTTAATTTCTTGACCTCAAACAGAGCACTAATCTGTTTATTTTTAAGTTATTGATTAAAAAAGAAAAGAAACATCAAATGGGTTTTTAGTCATATGTTATACAGAAATAAATTATTTGTAATTCAGATGAGAATAATTTTAAGGAAAACAAATATATTGATCTGAATTATAGCACATGTTTTTGTAAAATAAATTCAAGCAATACCCCTTTTTTAATTTTAAAATTAAACTAAAAAAGCTCACGGCTGCACAGGCCTTCATAACAGTGCGCGTCCAACGCGAGGAGTGAGCAGAACAGAGCGAACGTTTTTTAGTTAATTTCTACTTTCATACAGGGTTTCTACAGGGTTTAGTCAGTCAAATTTAAGACCTTTTAAGACCTTTTTATGACCAATATGATTTAAATTTATGACCTACTCGAATTACGAAAAATAACTTCCTTTCAAAAGTCTTTTTTTTATTGACTTTCATTAAAAGTAATTAGTTTCATTATTTAAAGGTTCCATTTTCTTAAGAGTAACAAACTGAAGGCTCCCTTTTCCTAAGTATCAATAACACAGGAACAACACTTAACAATTATCACGATAATATATCAGTCAATATCGATAATTATGACCATAAATGTCAAATCTTTTTATCTTTCAACTTTAAAGGCAGATTTTTGTTTCTAACTGAAAGTTGTAGAAACCAGAGCGTTAATTGTGGTTTTAAACTACTCTTTACTGTCAGAACATATCATGACAAACACTTGCCAAACAGGAGAACATTTCACAAATCTGAGGTAGAACATTCAAACATTTGTAATTTTTCCTTAACAAAAATAATATCTTTATTTCAAAATTAATTTCTTAGTTTCTGCATGTGCTAATGGTTGATATTGTTTCAAGTCTTGAAAGAGGTTTGTGTTGCCTGACGTTGATGGCACGTATCTTTATGAAATGTATGAAAAACAGTAGGCTATAGCCTAAATACATAAATACTGTAATTATATTCCATTAGTCCTTTAATACATTGTCTACATTAATAATATAATACAATTCAATATGTATATCCCACATTTCATGGTGCAGTTAATATTACTAGGCTAACGTTACAGTAAAACCATGGTAAATGATGGGAATTTGTAGATGGAAAATCTTTCTGACTGTATAGTTGCGCACAGTGTTTCTCCTGTTCCTCAGCGCTGTTTCATCTGCCTTTAAACTGGTTTAAATCACTGAGACATTTGTGTTCTTCGCTGAATTCAAGTGCTTCTCACTGGATCTCGTGATCGAGACTGATCAGAGTTAACCATAGACAGTAAAAGAACGCGTCTGCTGAGCCCGCGCTGCCGTTTGGACTTTGAGCCGAGCGGATAAACAGTCCGTGAGGCGCGCGCGGTTCAATTGAGTTTCGTTCCGCTATATAGTATTATGTTATACAGAAATAAATTATTTGTAATTCAGATGAGAATAATTTTAAGGAAAACAAATATATTGATCTGAAATATAGCACATGTTTTTGTAAAATAAATTCAAGCAATACCCTTTTTTTATTTTAAAATTAAACTAAAAAAGCTCACGGCTGCACAACAGGCCTTCATAACAGTGCGCGTCCAACGCGAGGAGTGAGCAGAACAGAGTGAACGTTTTTTAGTTAATTTCTACTTTCATACAGGGTTTCTGCAGGCTTTAGTCAGTCAAATTTAAGACCTTTTAAGACCTTTTTATGACCAATATGATTTAAATTTATGACCTACTCGAATTACGAAAAATAACTTCCTTTCAAAAGTCTTTTTTTTTAATTGACTTTCATTAAAAGTAATTAGTTTCATTATTTTAAGGTTCCATTTTCTTAAGAGTAACAAACTGAAGGCTCCCTTTTCCTAAGTATCAATAACACAGGAACAACACAAGAGGGCAGTATAGCCCTATTTATGATTTTGAGTTTAAACTTACCCGAAGAGATTCTAAAAGAATGGTAAAGTTTGATGCGTTGCCACGGCAACAGTTTCAAAGATATCAAGAATCCATTCACAGGTCTTCATCTGCCGTGTATTTACATTATACAGATGAAGTTTGAAGCAAATCGGGTAAAAATAAGAGGGTGATTTCAAAGCATTTTGAAAGTGACACACTTCCTGCTGCCAGTTGGTGGCGCTATAACTTTGACTCACAATTGTCACATCCATGTGATCTGCCTCTTACAGCGAACACACTGTTGAAGTTTCATCAAGATCAGTTAATGTATGCTGAAGTTATGACACACTTCCTGTTTCACGTTTCTCGCCATAATTTTGTTTCCTCGCCACGGCCAAACCATTCGAGATATCAAAAATCCCCTGGCAATTTTTCATCCTCAATGTCTTGACTTCATGCTGACTGAGTTTCGTGGCGATTGGTTGAATTCTCTAGGAGTAGTATATCGAATTCCAGGGGCATACGCTTTCAAACAAACCATAATAGCCGACTTCCTGTTGGGCTGGGGTAAAAAGTAAAAGTACAAAGGATATATGAATCGATGAGATCTATATGTGTACCAAGTTTCATATTATTACATGCACGCGTGTTTGATTTATGGACCATGTTTTCGGACCCCGTTCCAGGGGGCGCTGTCGAGCCCCCCTGCCACGCCCGGGTACCAGCTTCAGCCCGGCCCTGATGGCCGCGGGTTCTGACCCGTGTGCAAAGATTCAAGAGTTTTTGAGCATGTTAAGGGCCCCAAAGGTGCGCTGAGAGTCTCAAAAGTATCCAAAAAGAATATTAAAGTTTGATGCATTGTCACGGCAACAGCATCTAAGATATCAACAATCCTTTCACAGGTCTATATCTGGCGTGTGTCTACATTATACACATCAAGTTTGAAGCAAATCGGGTTAAGCCTGTTTGATTTATGGACAAAGTTTTCGGACCCCGTTCCAGGGGGCGCTGTCGAGCCCCCCTGCCACGCCCGGGTACCAGCTTCAGCCCGGCCCTGATGGCCGCGGTTTCTGACCCGTGTGCAAAGTTTCAAGAGTTTTTGAGCATGTTAAGGGCCCCAAAAGTGCACTAATAATCTCAAAAGTATCCAAAAAGAATATTAAAGTTTGATGCGTTGTCACGGCAACAGCATCTAAGATATCAACAATCCTTTCACAGGTCTACATCTGGCTTGTGTCTACATTATACACATCAAGTTTGAAGCAAATAGGGTAAAGCGTGTTGGATATATGGACCAAATTGTCGGACCCGTTCAAGGGGGCGCTGTTGAGCCCCCCTGCCACGCCCGGGTACCAGCTTCAGCCTGGCCCTGATGGCCGCGGGTTTTGTCCTGTGTGCAAAGTTTCAAGAGTTTTCGAGCACGTTAAGAACCCCAAAAGTGCGCGAAAGCATAAAAAAGCATGAAAAAGCTTTAAAAAAGGAATATTAATGTTTGATGCATTGCCATGGCAACAGTGTCTAAGATATCAATAATCCTTTCACAGGTCTACATCTGGCATGTGTCTACATTATGCACATGAAGTTTGAAGCAAATCGGGTAAAAATAAGAGGGTGATTTAAAAGCATTTTGGAAGTGACACACTTCCTGCTGCCAGTTGGTGGCGCTATAACTTTGACTCACAATAGTCACATCCATGTGATCGGACTCTTACAACGAACACACTGCTGAAGTTTCATCAAGATCAGTTAATGTATGCTGAAGTTATAACACACTTCCCGTTTCACGTTTCTCGCCATAATTTCGTTTCCTCGCCACGGCCAAACCGTTCGAGATATCAAAAATCCCCTCGCAAACTTTCATCCTCAATGTCTTGACTTCACGCTGACCGAGTTTCGTGCCGTGTGTTTGAATTCTCTAGGAGGAGTACTTCACATTCCATTGCATGCGTTTTCCAAACAACCCTTAATAGCCGACTTCCTGTTGGGCTGGGGTAAAAAGTTAGAGTGCGAAGTATATATGAAACGATGAGATCTACATGTGTACCGAGTTTCATATTATTACATGCAAGCGCGTTTGATTTATGGACCATGTTTTCGGACCCCGTTCCAGGGGGCGCTGTCGAGCCCCCCTGCCACGCCCGGGTACCATCTTCAGCCCGGCCCTGATGGCCGCGGGTTCTGACATGTGTGCAAAGTTTCAGGAGTTTTTGAGCATGTTAAGGCCTCCAAAAGTGTCCAAAAGGTAGAAAAAAATAATAATAAGAATAAGAAGAAGAAGAAGAATAAATATAGCTGCGAGCAGCGATTACGGGCCCAAGCCGGTGGCACCGCCACCCTGGTGCACCAGGGTGGCGGTACCGCCGGCTTTGGCCCTTCATCGCTGCTCGCAGCTATATTTATTTATATATATATATATATATATATATATATATAAAGCCAGTGGCATCGCCACCCTGGTGCCTTTAGGGTTATTGTGCACGACGTGACACAAAATATCTGCTCGCTATCTGCCGAACGGCTCTGGTAGTCCCGCTTCAGCACTGATGATGTTGTAGAAATAGTGTGCTCTGGTTGGTCTGGATTATTCGGGATTTTTTATTTTATACAGAAATAAGTTATTTATAATTCAGATGAGAATAAAGTTAGTGTTGATTAAAATGAAGGAAAACAAATATATTGATCTGAAATATAGCACATTCATTTTACATTTATTTAGGTTCAATTACCAAACATACAATCTTAATTTAATTTAAAGCAAACAATACATTTGAAATACATGGGTTGTATGCACATTTTTTTTTTATAAAAAATATATATATCCAAAAAGACAAGGCTTAAAAACTCTTGTCACTGTAACAGACACAATCTCTCTCTCACACACACACACACACACACACACACAAACACACACACACGCACACACACACACACACACACACACACACACACACACACACACACACACACACACACACACGTCAAGTCACATTTTAGATGCAATATTGAATAAGCAGAAAAATCGGATTTTCTGCTCTGAAAATATAAATAAGCATACAAATTGAATAAGCACTTTGAATATTCTAAACAGAATAAGCATTAGTCGCTAATGAATAAGTACTAGTACTTAATGGAATAAATTCTAATATCTAAAAAATAAGTACTAGTAGCATGAAAATAGAGACTAGTATGTTAAAATGATTAAATGTTAAAACGGCTTGCCATATTGGCTCAGAGAGAGAGAGAGAGAAAATGACATTTTAGATAATAGCACCTATTAATAGATACTAGTATTTATTCAATAAATACTAGTTCTAAGTCATTACATACTAGTACCTATTAAATAGATACCAGTACTTATTCATTAGCTACTAATACGTATTCAAAAGAATATCTAAAGAATAAGCACTACTATCTAAAGAATAGGCACTAGTACTAAAGAATAAGCACTAGTCGCTAATGAATAAGTACTATTACTTAATGGAATAGATACTAGTATCTAAAAAATAAGTACTAGTAGCATGAAAAAAGAGACTACTAGGTTAAAATGATTAAATGTTAAAACGGCTTGCCATATTGACTCAGAGCATCAAAAGCATCAAACAAGAATATTAAAGTTTGATGCGTTGCCACAGCAACAGTTTCAAAGATATCAAGAATCCCTTCACAGGTCTTCATTTGCAGTGTATTTACATTATACAGATGAAGTTTGAAGCAAATCGGGTAAAAATAAGAGGGTGATTTCAAAGCCTTTAGGAAGTGACACACTTCCTGCTGCCAGTTGGTGGCGCTATAACTTTGACTCACAATAGTCACATCCATGTGATCGGACTCTTACAGCGAACACACTGCTGAAGTTTCATCAAGATCAGTTAATGTATGCAGAAGTTATACACACTTCCTGTTTCCATTATTCGCCATAAATTCGTTTCCTCGCCACGGCCAAACCGTTCGAGATATCAAAAATCCCCTGGCAATTTTTCATCCTCAATGTCTTGACTTCATGCTGACTGAGTTTCGTGGCGATTGGTTGAATTCTCTAGGAGTAGTATATCGAATTCCAGGGGCATACGCTTTCAAACAAACCATAATAGCCGACTTCCTGTTGGGCTGGGGTAAAAAGTAAAAGTACAAAGGATATATGAATCGATGAGATCTATATGTGTACCAAGTTTCATATTATTACATGCAAGCGTGTTTAATTTATGGACCAAGTTTTCGGACCCCGTTCCAGGGGGCGCTGTCGAGCCCCCCTGCCACGCCCGGGTACCAGCTTCAGCCCGGCCCTGATGGCCGCGGTTTCTGACCCGTGTGCAAAGTTTCAAGAGTTTTTGAGCATGTTAAGGGCCCCAAAAGTGTGCTAAGAATCTCAAAAGTATCCAAAAAGAATATTAAAGTTTGATGCGTTGTCACGGCAACAGCATCTAAGATATCAACAATCCTTTCACAGGTCTACATCTGGCATGTGTCTACATTATACACATCAAGTTTGAAGCAAATCGGGTAAAGCCTGTTTGATTTATGGACCAAGTTTTCGGACCCCGTTCCAGGGGGCGCTGTCGAGCCCCCCTGCCACGCCCGGGTACCAGCTTCAGCCCGGCCCTGATGGCCGCGGTTTCTGACCCGTGTGCAAAGTTTCAAGAGTTTTTGAGCATGTTAAGGGCCCCAAAAGTGCGCTAAGAATCTCAAAAGTATCCAAAAAGAATATTAAAGTTTGATGCGTTGTCACGGCAACAGCATCTAAGATATCAACAATCCTTTCACAGGTCTACATCTGGCTTGTGTCTACATTATACACATCAAGTTTGAAGCAAATAGGGTAAAGCGTGTTGGATATATGGACCAAATTGTCGGACCCGTTCAAGCCCCCCTGCCACGCCCGGGTACCATCTTCTGCCCGGCCCTGATGGCCGCGGGTTCTGACATGTGTGCAAAGTTTCAGGAGTTTTTGAGCATGTTAAGGCCTCCAAAAGTGTCCAAAAGGTAGTAAAAAAATAATTAGAAGAAGAAGAAGAATAATAATAAATATAGCTGCGAGCAGCGATTACGGGCCCAAGCCGGTGGCACCGCAACCCTGGTGCACCAGGGTGGCGGTACCGTCGGCTTTGGCCCTTCATCGCTGCTCGCAGCTATATTTATATATATATATATATATATATATAAAGCCAGTGGCACCGCCAGCCTGGTGCCTTTAGCGTTATTGTGCACGACGTGACACAAAATATCTGCTCGCTATCTGCCGAACCGCTCTGGTAGTTCCGCTTCAGCACTGATGATGTTGTAGAATTAGTGCGCTCTGGTTGGTCTGGATTATTGGGGATTTTTTAATTTATGCAGAAATAAGTTATTTATAATACAGATAGAGAATAAAGTTAGTGTTGATTAAAATGAAAGAAAACAATTATATTGATCTGAAATATAGCACATTAATTTTAAATTTATTTAGGTTCAATTACCAAACATACAATCTTAATTTAATTTAAAGCAAACAATACATTTAAAATATATGGGTTGTATGCACATAAAAAAAAAAGAAGATATATCCAAAAAAGACAAGGCCTTAAAGCAGTGGTTCTCAATCTTGGTCCTATGGGTGCCACTGCTCTGCACATTTTATATGTCTCCTTTATCTGACACACCCACTTCAGTTAATAAAGCTCTTTCCTAACGAGCTGATGATCTGAATCAGGTGTGTTAAATGAGGGAGACATACAAACTATGCAGAGCAGTGGCTCCCTAGGACCAGGATTGAGATCCACTGCCTTAAAGGGTTAAACTCTTTTTTCACTGTAACAGACACACTCTCTCACACACACACACACACACACACACACACACACACACACACACACACACACACACACACACACACACACACACACACACACACACGTCAAGTCACTTACATTTTAGATGCAATATTGACGCTTTTTCTGTTTCAGCAGCGAAAATAGTTAAACAAAGATCACAGCAGAACCATTGCGCATCTCACAGCAACATGTTTTCTCATTACTGAATGATTCAGCATTTTGGACAAATTGGTTTACTCAAAGATTCAATTAGGGTTGTGCCGATAGACGATATCATAGTTAAGCCAGCATCGCGACCCCCCCCCCATGTTTCCATGGTGACGCGTCATGCTTGGCACGTGATTCACCACAGCCAAAATAGCGCTGTGTGACATGTAACGTTAGCGCTTTTATTTATAAATATTAACAAACCTGGTTACCATGTCATCAACTATCTTCTATTCTGATTCTCAAATGTGTGTAAGTGAGTTTGTTTTGTCGTTTAAAAAACAGTTTCTCCCGAAATACATGGCCGGTGAACTGGGAGAAGAATAGAGTTAACTTTATACTTACACTGTGTGTCTGATATGAATAAAATCCGTCGGCAAATATATTTGAATGGGTTGTTATTGCTGCTTCCATAGACACCATTGTGTATTTTACAAACTATAAATGTATTGTTTTGCTATAAATTATATGCATTTAAATGTCTGAAACCTAAAATAAACATTATGTGGTTAAAAACACTGAATAGTTGTGATATATATATGACAAGCACTGAACGCGTCTGTCTCTGGCTCAGCGCCAGCCACAGCGCGAAAGCACAGTCTGGATCTGGCTGCTCTGTCACGTGTACATTGTACATCATGTACATTCGCTCCTAGTGGTCAGCTGCTGCAGACTCAGAGCGTGCCGAAATCAAAATGGCTGATGAGATGTAGAGGAAAATATCTCCGCGTTGTGCCTACGCCCCTTAGCTGTTCTAAATCCACTGTAAAACACGGCTTTGCGGGGCTTATTGCTTAAGTGAAAAATTAAAACGTTAGCCCCGCCCCTCCTCCCGATATCATCGTCCATCGCGATGTTTCACTGTACACATCGTCTGATGCCAAATTGGTAGACATCGCAAACCCTAGATTCAATGACCAATCCATACCTGTCTCATTCATGAATGACTCAGTCGTTCGAACGAATCGTTTGAACGAATGAATCAATGACTCGCTCATTAAGACGGTAGCCTGGCGACACCTAGTGACGGTTCAGTGTTATGTTTAAAAGTATCATTCTTTCCAACGATTTTTAATTGACTCATATTTAAAACAATCTCATAACATCTTTTAATGCATTGTTATTTTTCAATGTAAATGATGTAATTTGATCAGCCCTACCTAGGGTAACAGCCATATAGTATCTTATTATTCTAAATAATTGAATTTATTGATCAAATTTACAAATTAAAATGAAAGATGAAGCATACATTTAATAAGACTGGACTAGGGGTGCCTTGCAGATATTACAATTATGCACTTTTAAATATACCATTGCCACCCACCGTCAATTTGGTGTGTATGTGTGTGTGTGTGTGTGTGTGTGTGTGTGTGTGTGTGTGTGTGTGTGTGTGTGTGTGTGTGTGTGTGTGTGTGTGTGTGGGTTGGTTTGTGTGGGTTGGTTTATGTGATTTATGAGGACACAAATTTGTATAATGACGTGTATTACACTGGTATTACAACTTATGGGTGGTTTATGAGGACATTTCAAAAGTCCTCATAAATCAAATGGCTTGAAAAACATAAAAAACAATGTTTTATTAAAAAAATTTAAATGCAGCATGTCTGTTATATGCCTTTACTTTATTAAAAAAACGTATTTAAAAAATACAAGGCTTAAGACATTTATTTCCTTTTTTAATGAAGGCCAAACCACACAGCAGTGAAATGGTTAATCTAGCCCCACTCCCCCTCCCCCTCCCCCTCCCCACACTCACAGACACACACACAGAGAGCAGGCGCATAGCCCCACTCCCCCTCCCCCTTCCCACACTCACAGACACACACACAGAGAGCAGGCGCATAGCCCCACTCCCCCTCCCCCTTCCCACACTCACAGACACACACACACACAGAGAGCAGTCACAGAGACGTAGGCTCAGAGAGAAATGACCATATTCAAACCAAAATATCTGACTTCCTCTTGGTTATTGCTAATGACTGTAAATTAGAAAGTTGTCTGGCTGGAGGAGAACTATATAAATACAGATTTTTGTAACTCTAGATGAAACTAACCCGCCCACTTTTGTCAAAAGGTGGCGCTACTGAGTCCCTGCACCACGCCCATTTCTGAAACTATGCACATGTCACCTGGCTAATAAATATGATCTGTCTGTCGAGTTTCATGCAATTTTAAGCAATTTCAGGCATGCTAAGAGTCTCAAAAGCATCCAAAAAGAATATTAAAGTTTGATGGATTGCCACAGCAACAGTTTCAAAGATATCAAGAATCCATTCACAGGTCTTCATCTGCCGTGTATTTACATTATACAGATGAAGTTTGAAGCAAATCGGGTAAAAATAAGAGGGTGATTTCAAAGCATTTTGAAAGTGACACACTTCCTGCTGCCAGTTGGTGGCACTATAACTTTGACTCACAATAGTCACATCCATGTGATCGGGCTCTTACAACGAACACACTGCTGAAGTTTCATCAAGATTAGTTAATGTATGCAGTAGTTATGACACACTTCCCGTTTCACGTTTCTCGCCATAATTTCGTTTCCTCGCCACGGCCAAACCGTTCGAGATATCAAAAATCCCCTCGCAAACTTTCATCCTCAATGTCTTGACTTCACGCTGACCGAGTTTCGTGCCGTGTGTTTGAATTCTCTAGGAGGAGTGTTTCACATTCCTTTGCATGCGTTTTCCAAACAAGCCTAAATAGCCGACTTCCTGTTGGGCTGGGGTAAAAAGTTAGAGTGCGAAGTATATATGAAACGATGAGATCTACATGTGTACCGAGTTTCATATTATTACATGCAAGCGTGTTTGATTTATGGACCATGTTTTCGGACCCCGTTCCAGGGGGCGCTGTCGAGCCCCCCTGCCACGCCCGGGTACCATCTTCAGCCCGGCCCTGATGGCCGCGGGTTCTGACATGTGTGCAAAGTTTCAGGAGTTTTTGAGCATGTTAAGGCCTCCAAAAGTGTCCAAAAGGTAGTAAAAAAATAATTAGAAGAAGAAGAAGAAGAATTATAAATAATCCTTAGGAAAACAATAGGGCCTTCGCCCTTTGGGCTTGGGCCCTAAATATAGCTGCGAGCAGCGATTACGGGCCCAAGCCGGTGGCACCGCAACCCTGGTGCACCAGGGTGGCGGTACCGCCGGCTTTGGCCCTTCATCGCTGCTCGCAGCTATATTTATTTATATATATATATATATATATATATATATATATATATATATATATATATATATATATATATATATATATATAATAAAGCCGGTGGCATCGCCACCCTGGTGCCTTTAGTCCCGCTTCAGCACTGATGATGTTGTAGAAATAGTGTGCTCTGGTTGGTCTGGATTATTCGGGATTTTTTATTTTATACAGAAATAAGTTATTTATAATTCAGATGAGAATAAAGTTAGTGTTGATTAAAATGAAGGAAAACAAATATATTGATCTGAAATATAGCACATTCATTTTACATTTACTTAGGTTCAATTACCAAACATACAATCTTAATTTAATTTAAAGCAAACTATACATTAAAAATACATGGGTTATATGCACCTTTTTTTTTATAATATATATATATATATATATCCAAAAAGACAAGGCTTAAAAACTCTTGTCACTGTAACAGACACAATCTCTCTCTCACACACACACACACACACACACACACACACACACACACACACACACACAAACACACACACAAACACACACACACACACACACACACACACAGACACAGACACAGACACACACACACACACACACACACACACACACACACACACATCAAGTCACATTTTAGATGCAATATTGAATAAGCAGAAAAATCGGATTTTCTGCTCTGAAAATATAAATAAGCATACAAATTGAATAAGCACTTTGAATATTCTAAACAGAATAAGCATTAGTCGCTAATGAATAAGTACTAGTACTTAATGGAATAGATACTAATATCTAAAAAATAAGTACTAGTAGCATGAAAATAGAGACTAGTATGTTAAAATGATTAAATGTTAAAACGGCTTGCCATATTGGCTCAGAGAGAGAGAGAGAGAAAATGACATTTTAGATAATAGCACCTATTAATAGATACTAGTATTTATTCAATAAATACTAGTTCTAAGTCATTACATACTAGTACCTATTAAATAGATACCAGTACTTATTCATTAGCTACTAATACGTATTCAAAAGAATATCTAAAGAATAAGCACTACTATCTAAAGAATAGGCACTAGTACTAAAGAATAAGCACTAGTCGCTAATGAATAAGTACTATTACTTAATGGAATAGATACTAGTATCTAAAAAATAAGTACTAGTAGCATGAAAAAAGAGACTAGTAGGTTAAAATGATTAAATGTTAAAACGGCTTGCCATATTGACTCAGAGCATCAAAAGCATCAAACAAGAATATTAAAGTTTGATGCGTTGCCACAGCAACAGTTTCAAAGATATCAAGAATCCCTTCACAGGTCTTCATCTGCAGTGTATTTACATTATACAGATGAAGTTTGAAGCAAATCGGGTAAAAATAAGAGAGTGATTTCAAAGCCTTTAGGAAGTGACACACTTCCTGCTGCCAGTTGGTGGCGCTATAACTTTGACTCACAATAGTCACATCCATGTGATCGGACTCTTACAGCGAACACACTGCTGAAGTTTCATCAAGATCAGTTAATGTATGCAGAAGTTATAACACACTTCCTGTTTCCATTATTCGCCATAAATTCGATTCCTCGCCACGGCCAAACCGTTCGAGATATCAAAAATCCCCTGGCAATTTTTCATCCTCAATGTCTTGACTTCATGCTGACTGATTTTCGTGGCGATTGGTTGAATTCTCTAGGAGTAGTATATCGAATTCCAGGGGCATACGCTTTCAAACAAACCATAATAGCCGACTTCCTGTTGGGCTGGGGTAAAAAGTAAAAGTACAAAGGATATATGAATCGATGAGATCTATATGTGTACCAAGTTTCATATTATTACATGCAAGCGTGTTTGATTTATGGACCAAGTTTTCGGACCCCGTTCCAGGGGGCGCTGTCGAGCCCCCTGCCACGCCCGGGTACCAGCTTCAGCCCGGCCCTGATGGCCGCGGTTTCTGACCCGTGTGCAAAGTTTCAAGAGTTTTTGAGCATGTTAAGGGCCCCAAAAGTGTGCTAAGAATCTCAAAAGTATCCAAAAAGAATATTAAAGTTTGATGCGTTGTCACGGCAACAGCATCTAAGATATCAACAATCCTTTCACAGGTCTACATCTGGCTTGTGTCTACATTATACACATCAAGTTTGAAGCAAATAGGGTAAAGCGTGTTGGATATATGGACCAAATTGTCGGACCCTTTCAAGGGGGCGCTGTCGAGCCCCCCTGCCACGCCCGGGTACCAGCTTCAGCCTGGCCCTGATGGCCGCGGGTTTTGTCCTGTGTGCAAAGTTTCAAGAGTTTTCGAGCACGTTAAGAACCCCAAAAGTGCCCGAAAGCATAAAAAAGCATGAAAAAGCTTAAAAAAAGGAATATTAATGTTTGATGCATTGCCATGGCAACAGTGTCTAAGATATCAATAATCCTTTCACAGGTCTACATCTGGCATGTGTCTAAATTATGCACATGAAGTTTGAAGCAAATCGGGTAAAAATAAGAGGGTGATTTAAAAGCATTTTGGAAGTGACACACTTCCTGCTGCCAGTTGGTGGCGCTATAACTTTGACTCACAATAGTCACATCCATGTGATCGGGCTCTTACAACGAACACACTGCTGAAGTTTCATCAAGATTAGTTAATGTATGCAGTAGTTATGACACACTTCCTGTTTCACGTTTCTCGCCATAATTTCGTTTCCTCGCCACGGCCAAACCGTTCGAGATATCAAAAATCCCCTCGCAAACTTTCATCCTCAATGTCTTGACTTCATGCTGACTGATTTTCGTGGCGATTGGTTGAATTCTCTAGGAGTAGTATATCGAATTCCAGGGGCATACGCTTTCAAACAAACCATAATAGCCGACTTCCTGTTGGGCTGGGGTAAAAAGTAAAAGTACAAAGGATATATGAATCGATGAGATCTATATGTGTACCAAGTTTCATATTATTACATGCAAGCGTGTTTGATTTATGGACCAAGTTTTCGGACCCCGTTCCAGGGGGCGCTGTCGAGCCCCCCTGCCACGCCCGGGTACCAGCTTCAGCCCGGCCCTGATGGCCGCGGTTTCTGACCCGTGTGCAAAGTTTCAAGAGTTTTTGAGCATGTTAAGGGCCCCAAAAGTGTGCTAAGAATCTCAAAAGTATCCAAAAAGAATATTAAAGTTTGATGCGTTGTCACGGCAACAGCATCTAAGATATCAACAATCCTTTCACAGGTCTACATCTGGCTTGTGTCTACATTATACACATCAAGTTTGAAGCAAATAGGGTAAAGCGTGTTGGATATATGGACCAAATTGTCGGACCCTTTCAAGGGGGCGCTGTCGAGCCCCCCTGCCACGCCCGGGTACCAGCTTCAGCCTGGCCCTGATGGCCGCGGGTTTTGTCCTGTGTGCAAAGTTTCAAGAGTTTTCGAGCACGTTAAGAACCCCAAAAGTGCCCGAAAGCATAAAAAAGCATGAAAAAGCTTAAAAAAAGGAATATTAATGTTTGATGCATTGCCATGGCAACAGTGTCTAAGATATCAATAATCCTTTCACAGGTCTACATCTGGCATGTGTCTAAATTATGCACATGAAGTTTGAAGCAAATCGGGTAAAAATAAGAGGGTGATTTAAAAGCATTTTGGAAGTGACACACTTCCTGCTGCCAGTTGGTGGCGCTATAACTTTGACTCACAATAGTCACATCCATGTGATCGGGCTCTTACAACGAACACACTGCTGAAGTTTCATCAAGATTAGTTAATGTATGCAGTAGTTATGACACACTTCCTGTTTCACGTTTCTCGCCATAATTTCGTTTCCTCGCCACGGCCAAACCGTTCGAGATATCAAAAATCCCCTCGCAAACTTTCATCCTCAATGTCTTGACTTCACGCTGACCGAGTTTCGTGCCGTGTGTTTGAATTCTCTAGGAGGAGTGTTTCACATTCCATTGCATGCGTTTTCCAAACAAGCCTAAATAGCCGACTTCCTGTTGGGCTGGGGTAAAAAGTTAGAGTGCGAAGTATATATGAAACGATGAGATCTACATGTGTACCGAGTTTCATATTATTACATGCAAGCGTGTTTGATTTATGGACCATGTTTTCGGACCCCGTTCCAGGGGGCGCTGTCGAGCCCCCCTGCCACGCCCGGGTACCATCTTCAGCCCGGCCCTGATGGCCGCGGGTTCTGACATGTGTGCAAAGTTTTAGGAGTTTTTGAGCATGTTAAGGCCTCCAAAAGTGTCCAAAAGGTAGTAAAAAAATAATTAGAAGAAGAAGAAGAAGAATAATAAATAATCCTTAGGAAAACAATAGGGCCTTCGCCCTTAGGGCTTGGGCCCTAATAATAATAATAATAATAATAAATAATCCTTAGGAAAACAATAGGGCCTTCGCCCTTAGGGCTTGGGCCCTAATAAATAATCCTAAGGAAAACAATAGGGCCTTCGCCCTTTGGGCTTGGGCCCTAATAATAATAAATAATCCTTAGGAAAACAATAGGGCCTTCGCCCTTAGGGCTTGGGCCCTAATAAATAATCCTTAGGAAAACAATAGGGCCTTCGCCTTAGGGCTTGGGCCCTAATAATACTGCAGACGTGTAACATTAAAACGAAAACAAAGAAAGACAAAGGTACTGCTAAACCATGACCACCATGTGTTTCAAGAAAGTAAAGTACTTTATTTTTATTAGCGATATTTACAGCTTATTGAAATGCTCTGTTCGTCGTCTCCAAAGATTTGAAGGAATTTACCCCTCATTCAGACGAAGTCGATCGGCAAACCCTTCTTTATACTGGCGGAGGTTGTTGAAGTTGGAATCCTTTAAGTGCTTCAGGTCACTACATCCAACAACCGAACATTTTGCCTTGCCCTCTCGTAACTTCTGCATCATTGAGCTTGGACTACAAAATCGGAGCGAGAAATAATAATGGCGGATTGCTCGAAGTGTTGGGCCGGTAGTCAATGTCCTTATTTGTCAGTTCCGCTGCAAATACTGTGACGTAATAGTTCAAAAAACGTCATACATAATAGAAAACAGGTTGAAAAATATGACCAAAACAGAATATAAAGATATAAACGAAGCACCTGAAGAGTTCATCTTTTCACCTGATCTCATCACCTGAAGAGTGAATAATTTCATCTTTTCTGTACTTATAAACACTCCAAATATACAACAAAATGCATTTCAGGGCTAAAAAAGTGGATTTTGCATGATATGTCCCCTTTAAAAAAAAAAAAAGGTAAAAATCGAGAATCGAATCGAACCGTGACCTTAGAATCGAAAATGTAATCGATTCGAGGATTTGGAGAATCGTGACACCCCTACCCGCCATACAATTAATGGACGAGGCGCAGGCAAACGGAGGGAAGTTCTCTGTATAACTCGAGACAGATGCTATGAACTCGGCAGAGTTAAATGCAAGCTACCAGCCAATCAGAAATTAGAATTAGTTGTTTACGGGTAAATTATGTATTCCCGCTGCAAGCACGTTCGTTACTAGACAACACGCGCACACACGGAGTGGAAGTTGAAAGTGCAAGATCTGATGAATGCGGTTTGCGGACCTCTTCATTTATTTAAATTTTTTTTAGCATTTTGATTTTACGATTCCTGGACGATATCTCTTGCCTGTGATCAAAGACAGTGAGAGCTGATGTTGAGAAGTATAGCTAAATTCGTGCTAAATTATTTTTGATGCATTCAAAAACTCTCCAACTGCTTTTAAAGGGGTCATTGAATGCAAAATACACTTTAATATGGTGTTTGGAAATAAATGTGTCTTTGCAGAGTGTGGACACAATCACCATGCAATGAAAAAAATTCATTCACTTTTTTTAATCCGCAAAAAGCCAAAAAGTTGTTGCTCATTATCATTTAAATAGACATGCACCGAAACGGGTCACTGTGAACAGAGCTGTTTTTGAGGAGGTAAAAAGGGTGTTGTTTTACACAACCATTGAGAAGTTTTAACCAAAGTATGTTACAAACTTTATATGAAGACCCCAAAGAATCATACCAACTTGTGGAAAATGGGCATCCGATGACCCCTGTAAAGGTGACCGGTTTGGGCCTTGACATACATGCTCAGGGCAAGTTGTTATGACACAATGTTATGTAGCCTACATTGAGCACTGATATTCAGTTGGCTTGTTTGGGGTCAAATTTATTTTTGATTTTCAATAAATTTGTATTTTTTAAATATAACTATTTATTTTATTTGGATGAATTTGTCTTTTTATCAGATTTACCAATTGTTATAATTTCCTAACCTGACTCCGCCAGATGGATTTGCTCCGCATATCCATCTGGAAACCTTCCGTTGAAGTAGTTTTGGTAAGGGGCGAAAATACTGGTTAGCTGATTGGCCTATGTTGGTGATAGACGGGCCAAATCAACCAATCAGATCAACGAAGCATATGAGAGCGACGACGAAAACACAACCACAAGCCAGGCTACTCTTGCTGCTGCAGGTAAAGGCTCGTTAGCTCTGTAATTCCGTAATAACTCTGTAATTCCGATAAAACTTGCTCGATAGCCACATGCTAGTTTCATCCGCTGAAGCCACCATGTTCTTAAGACTGAACTGTCGCGCTTCTCGTTGCGTCACACCTCAACCCGCCTCAAAGCCAACGCTGATTGGACGTTCGTTTGGTGAACTGCTCCCAAATTTTCTTTAACGGAAAGTATCCAGACTGATCTGCGAGTGAAACCTTGAAAGCTCGCGAGATCAGGATGGTGTCACGAGGCTAATAATTTCTATTTGTGCTGGTCAATTATGAACAATAGGCAAAAATTGAACTGCTAGCAAAAATTGAAGCGAATTTGGTTGGGTCGAGGGACCGCTGCTGCAAATATTTGGGTGGCTCCTCCCTAACAGATCTCACTCTAAACCAGGGGTCGGCAAGTAAGGTTGGCATCGGGCCAAAAAAAATTTTTGACACTAGATGGCGGGCCAGAACATAGTCAATGGATAATTTAAGAAATTAATTGATGAAAAATGCAACTAGAATTGCCTGTGACAGACTGTTACGGTGTCTTTTGTAACTGGTAGTGAGCTGTTACTGTAGTAGGACAGTCATTAACAAAAAGCCACATTTGTGTGGGGGTGTCCGGGTTTTACACTGAATACATTAATAAAGCAGTAGGGATGAGTCACGATTTTCAAATATTCGATTTGTTGATTTTATTATAGAATATCGAATAGGTCGTGCGATTATTGTCTAAAAAAATCCCGATGTTTTCGGTGCTGATTCGGTGGTGACGCCATGTTCATGTAACCAGAGGGTGACACTACCAATAACGCAAAAGCTGTCACAAAACCGGCAAAATTAATGATTATGAATGTTTCAAATATAGCAAGGAGACATTTTAATTGTTTATTAGTGTCTGTGTCGGCTGCAATAGTGACCGCAGTAACGCGCCTATAGAGAGAAATGCACATTTCATATGGATTACATAAGGAGAGAGTAGGCTAGTCGGTTTCTTTTCGTTTTGAATTGTTTCGTTTAAAATTAGACATTTTTAAGCTTTCTATATATTTCTCGTGTCTGTGATGCAGCTTAAAGAAGAACTCCGGTCAATTTTAACATTGAGCTCATTTTTTTGTACGTTTGGAGTAGGGAAGCTCATTTCGGTTAATTTTCCCGACCGACAACCGCCACTCGTTAATTGATTATTAACCGTTAACTGATAAGATTATATTGGCATTAAATAAAAATAAAATTGACGCGTATCTGTGACCCATTAAAAATACCAAAAAAATATGTTTTTATCAAAGGGTTTATTTTAACGTGCAAAGTGCAAACAGCAGCATACAGAACAGATCAACAACAGAACCTGGATTCAGATCAAATGTCCACGCACCTGCCGCATTTCTGACAGTGAGAACAGAGAAAAACAGAATAAAATAATATAAATAAAAAACATACAATAAGCCTACAATAAATATATATATATTTTTAGCTTAAATAATTAACAAATTACGATGACAAAAAGAAAACACTGAATCAGTTTGAAGTGTTGAAAAACCGGCTTTTGGCACAGATGTTCGGGAACACAGAGATAACGTCTCGCTGGAATGGCTAGCTTCGGGAAGCGCCTTTCATTGGCCGAGATACACTTTTCAAGGCTACTTGCACTATTGCTTTATTTTAATACCCCGTAGCATATTTTGCCAGTAACTTTGTCGCCCTTTCTGCCCACATAGTAGCTACTACTTTTCGCTCGCTTCATTTTGCTTCCTCAGGGAGAATATGTCTGTTGGCGCGTGTGGTTGCGCATATCGACGCGCCCAGTGAGTTGGCCCATATAGAACGCACACATTTATGATTCCCTCAATGAAAGGATCGTTCGCGAACAACAAATATTGGCTATATATAGTATGTTTTTTATTTAACCATGAAGCAAAAATATATATAAAAAAGCTTTAAAAAAAATGTAAAAAACCGTTTAACTGATAGTATTAATCGGTCAAAAAATTTACTTTCGGTTAACGGTTAAACGGTCAATATGAGCATCCCTAATTTGGAGTGCTGTCAGTACAGACAAAAACGACAAAAATCGGTGTTTCCTACACCGTGTTATCCTCTTTTTAAAATTCACACCCTGTTGACTTAAACGGGGCAAGTTTTAAACCTGCTTTTAGCCTCTTAACATCCTTCATTTGTCATTACAAGTGCACAGCCATGTGAGTGGTGTTATTAAGAGTGAACACGGTCAATCTGACTGCAGTAGATGTGAAAGATATGAATAAAAATGATGTTTATTCAGCCAGCTCACATACCTGTGTTTTCTTCCTGTTTTCGGTCGAAGTCCACAGTAGTAAATTGTCGAGTTTGCGCAGATAACTAAGGATCGCGCGCGTGCATTCGACAATCGTCTACTGTGGACTTCGACCGAAAACAGGAAGAAAATACAGGTATGTGAGCTGGCTGAATAAACATCATTTCACATGGCTGTGCACTTGTAATGACACATCAAGGATGTTAAGAGGTTAAAAGCAGGTTTAAAACTTGCCCCGTTTAAGGCAACAGGGTGCGAATTTTAAAAAGAGGATAACGCGGTGTAGGAAACACCGATTTTTGTCATTGTTCTCTGTACTGACAGCACTCCAAATTTACAAAAAAATGAGCTCAATGTTAAAATTGACCGGAGTTCTCCTTTAAACGCTGAGTTTCTGTTCATTTATGAGAAGAGCTCCAGTTTACAAACAATGCAATCTCACCAGCGACTCGTGTCCTGATTATATTGTCTGCTATATTTGATTCTTATTTATTAAATCCAGGCAATTGGTTGATAAAACATTGATTAAAAATAAGATACAAATGATACAAAACGAAATTAAATTTTTAGAAAGGCACAAAACTTAATGAAGTGGTCAAAATCATGTCTGACCCACATGTCTCACCGATATATTGCGGCATCTTGCAACACATCCCGCCTTGCCAAAACACACATGTGGGAGATACGGAATGGATAAAAATAACTCAAAAAATAAAAGAGGACTTGAATAAGCCCATTAATGGCATTTTTGAGTCATGCTCTTAACGAACTGTTTTATTTCCTCTTTCCATATTGTGAATAATATATGTGTATCATTTTAATTTGCTTGTTACACAATGGAGTCTAACTTATTGTAATAATTATTTGACGACTTTTAAACTTAGAATTATTCCTTGGCATCCTCGCATACTAAACTGCATTTTTTTTTATCGTTTGCGTGCTGGAGGTGCGCTATTATGTCGTGTGTAGAGTGATGTTAACATTTAAGCTATAGCTAGTGAGAGAAAATGGCACTATCAAAGAGTCTAAAGTGGAAAGTTGACAGCGAAAATAGCCAGCCATACAAAGAATAATGAAAATACAACTATGCGTTCATCCTACTATTGTAAATGCAAAGCCGGTGTGTCTTATCTGCAACGAACCCAATAAATGCCTCTCTATAGCACACATTGTGTTTATCGTGCAATTTATAAGCAAAAATTTGTTTTTACGTGCATATGATACGCATGGGTAGGTTTAGTAGTGGTGTCGGGTGCGTGTGTATTATATGTTGGGTAGGATTAGTGGTGTGGTTAATGTGTGTATTACACGCAATAAAGTGCGTATCAAATGCACGCGAAAAACTGCTTATCTGCAAGTAAAAACTCATTTTTGCATATAAATTGCACGATAAACACAACGCGTGCTAAAGAGACGCATTTAATATAATATTAGACATTTCATGACATATTTCATGGTTATTTTAGAGGTGTGTCTAGCGATCCACAGACTCTTTTGAATGTTTTTCAGAACTTTTCAGGCTGCGGCGCGGGCCAGATATTATTGCGGGCGGGCCAGTTTTGGCCCGCGGGCTGTCTTGTTGCCGACCCCTGCTCTAAACTTTTCATAAAACTTGAGAGCCCTGGTACTTTATAATGGGTAATTTGGCATTGCTTTATTTAATTTTCAAATACATTTAAAGTAACACCAAGTAACTTTTTCTCTTCGGTCGCCCTACTGGTTGGAAACGAAATTGTCCATTGCCGCTTTCGTAAATAATTTAGCCTACCGTCGCACGCACGCTCACTGTTTATCCAGCACCGGCTTTAGAACGATCGATGTCCACAGACAAGGTAGAGTGTTACATGATTTCATGAAAGGATGATGTATTGATGTATACGACATCAGAAACGAAGAAAAACGAAATAATGACTATTGTAGTGCTTGAAGTAAAGCAGTCGAATTTTTTAGTTCTTTTTGTGGTCGGGTTCCTACCCGAAACCCGAAGTTACATAGTGCCAGTAAAAGCGATACAGACCCCGCCAGGCGATGGCAGACGTGCCTTTCACCTAACCTGACTCCGTCAGATGGATTTGCTCCGCATATCCATCTGGAAACCTTCCGTTGAAGTAGTTTTGGTAAGGGGCGAAAATACTGGTTAGCTGATTGGCCTATGTTGGTGATAGACGGGCCAAATCAACCAATCAGATCAACGAAGCATATGAGAGCGACGACGAAAACACATCCACAAGCCAGGCTACTCTTGCTGCTTCAGGTAAAGGCTCGTTAGCTCTGTAATTCCGTAATAACTCTGTAATTCCGATAAAACTTGCTCGATAGTCAGACTGATGCTAGTTTCATCCGCTGAAGCCGCCATGTTCTTAAGACTGAACTGTTGCGCTTCTCGTTGCGTCACACCTCAACCCGCCTCAAAGCCAACGCTGATTGGACGTTCGTTTGGTGAACTGCTCCCAAATTTTCTTTAACGGAAAGTATCCGCGAGATCAGGATGGTCTCACGAGGCTACCTTTCACCCTGTTAAGACTTGATGAACCACTGATAAGATTTTGGAAACATTATTTTAAGGTAAACAATGTTACATAGTGTTGCCTGAAGAGAAAAGACTTGTTAAGATTAATTTCATTTTATTAATTATATGTGATTCGATCTGGGAAAACCCACCACATGGTGAAATTTGACATATTACAGGTTTTGCAATCAAGCTTGGTTCAAGCCCTTTCCATGTCTGTTTTTAGTTATTTTATAGTTTGTCTGTAACAAAAGTTATGGTTATCTGAATTCGGCTGATCGCTGTGATTTTCAGAAATGGAATTTTGAGGAAAAACAGGTTTAATTAACTGTCACGTCCTGCTAGCGGGACGACAGGCGCTCTTTTTTTTATTGCCTTTTTTCATATCACATATTTTAGTAATCATCATAGATTAGGTATCATTCGAAAGCTTACAAACTCAAAATTCATCCTGTGAAAACCGTTTTGAAATTGGACGATTAAGAGGCGAGCAAGGTCTTTTAAAGGTCCCCTGACATGAAATTTTCACTTTCTGAGGTTTTTTAACATTAATATTAGTTCCCCTAGCCTGTATTTGGTCCCCTCGTGTCTAGAAATTTCAGTCGGTGTAAACCGAGTTTTGGCTATCTTTCTCTGCCTGTGAGAAAATGAGATCTCAGACGAGCTGATCTTGAATCTCCCCCTATATGACGTCATATAGGGGGGAGGTTACCTCCCCCTTCTCTGCTTTGCCCGCACAGAGACTTTGACCCGCCCATGAGAAAACGAGCTAGGAAGTACGAACGCGCGCACGATTTTTGTTTATCCTGGAGAGATATCATGGCGTGTGACTGATCGAAGCACAAAAGTTGAATAGAGAGATATAATGGCTTACAAACGAGCGAAGCATGGCAGTTGATCAGTGTTCGGATGTACAAATGAACAGTTCCTTCATCCGAGCCTCTGAAGAAACAATGGGTTAATTTTATTTTCTCTGGAAATGCGCCGACACAACTTCCCAAAGTTTTGGATGGTTTAAACATTTCACCGACGACTGTTTCCTCAACTTGGGACAATACATAACTGGCCTCGATGAACGTCTGAAAATAAATCAATCGAGCTACCAAGCAACAATTCAAGTTCAAGTTCAGACAGGTAATCTTTCTCTCAAAATCGTTCACTGTTTATGCATCAGTAAGTCAAGCCAGTGACCAAAATATCACCTTCACATTGTTTCTTTTAGTAGGATGAAAATAATCTTATTTAAATTGTGAACAAATTATATACAGAAATCGATCAAAGAACATTTTTCCACACAGCGCGAGTTTATCAGGACAACTCGTTATGAAATCAATGAGGCACGTTACTGCACAACGAAGCTCTTACTGTATTTACATCATCGTGTTTGAATTTGCATTAGTGAAAGCATTAGAGAGAGTACAGAAACTGCGTTGTCTCGCGATCAACAGACTGTCATCTGCTTGCTCAATGCTCATTACACATTTTATGTGATGGGAATAGATTTAAATACTTTAAAAACTTCTCACGATTCGTTAATCTCGATAGCTGTATTAGTAAAAACGTATAATAGCAGTAGTAAAAGTATTCGAGAGACTTTCACATGTAGCTATTTCATATGCAAGCATGTCAGCCAATCACAGCAGTGGGCGGTTACACTGAAGTCTCACAACTGACACGCCCCTTCAAACAGAGTGTTCAAATCAGAGGCTAAAATCAGGCTAGGAAAAATGCCTTTTATTTCTAAATTATGACTCATTTTGATCTAAAAAACATACTAACATTATAAGGGCAACCCAGGAAACATTATAAAATAATAAAATAACCCCATGTCAGGGGACCTTTAAACGAGCAGCTCCAGACTCTGTTGTTCTCTTGTGCTCCGCATCACACCACACGATAATGTGGATAAAAATAAATAAATAAAAACTTGCGTGCCGTTGTAGTTTACACAGGACTGGCCGGTACCTTTATTCTGTTATGTGGTTTATTTTGATAGGCGAAACTGTCTTTGTAGTGTTAAGAGAACCTCTTAACCGTTGCCAGAGCGTCGGCGCACTGAGCGTTTTTTTTTTTAAATAGTTCAAAGTTACTATCAGATTTAATGTTATTACCTTGACAAACTATACATCATTAAAAAGATATAAGACTCAATGTTTAGTATTTGACCACTATTGTATTCTGAGAAACTTATAGTGACAGTTATGTCTTAATTTGTGTCTGGAGTTATGTAATCAAAAAATGAGTCGATACCTTTAATATGAATTATAAACGTCAGCCGCTTCCATTCAGAAAAAAAAATCCAGTGAGATCGTCACGACAGAGCTTGACAAAACAACGTCAATCAGGGCTTTTAGCTCAAAAATGTACAGATTTGGAGAAAAATTGATAGATTCTCATAGGTTTACATCAGATTTATATAGACAGGAATCATATTTATTGAATATATACCCAAATGCGTTGATGTAATCATTATGAGCGCTGGAGACTCTGATGTACTGTGTTTTCAATACATACAGGCAGCCTGAGGGCGCCCTGTGCACATATGGACTCCATATATGGAACACGAAGAAGAATCATATCATGTGACATTTCAGGAAGTCCCTGACACAAACACTAACAGAGATCGCTGTAACATGCAGATAAAGATGTTTTGAAGACAATAAACATGGTTGCAATGACATTTGATTTACCTGTGTTCTTCGAGCCATGTCAGGTATTTTTATAATAATAGATCATATTTATAATGTAATGCTAATCGATATAGACTTTATCATTGTGCAGAATAGTATAAAATAATATATTTTCTGCCCGATTTTTATCTGAAGCCAAATCAGAGCACAGAAGGTTATTTAAAACACTCGACTTGTGCTATAAAGTAAGTTTTAGACTGACACTGAATAGAGATTGTTTAGACCACAACACAATAGAGAAAATAGACTGAATAGATGCTTAGAAGATGACAATAAACATCAGTTTGCACTTTAGAGTCTAATCAAAATAAAGTAGTATGACATGATCTTGAAAAACATTTAACTAAATAAAGAGTTTTAGACATATCGTCTTCAGATTTCAAATATAACATGGTCAGACATGTGGCTTTAGCTGCAGTCCTTTTCTAAATTGATACAATGCCAACTTCAATTTTATTTTCATGAAAATATTTCATAAAAATTAATTTCTAATAACTTGACAAAACTTTGAAGCTATTTATAACTATTTTTTTTTCATTATGACAATAATTAATTCTACATTTGCAATAAACTGCCAGGTGTCAGCTTTGAAATGAGATCATACTTGTGCTTTTAGAACAAATGGTTCATGAACTGTATCTGTTTCAGATTGGGTATGATTGGGTATTTTTCAAAAGTGGGGTTGAAGCTTAACAGGTTAAGAGAAAAGAGAAAGACACGTCTTTTCAGCTTGCCACTATAAATTGCTATTTTTCTGCACTAATCTAGTGAATTTTCCCCAAGATATATTCAGAGATGATAAACAAGATGTTATAGAATAATAATTTATTGAAAACCCAAATTTGACAATAAACTGACATTCAATCTATTTTTAGACTTTACTGAAAAGTAAAAGTCCGACGGGTTTTCCCAGATCGCATCACATATAACATTTGGTTCATCTTTGTTTTTTGTAGTTTGGGCAACAAGTTTGTTTTTGGACATTTATTTTCTTTTAAAATGATGAAGGTCATTTGATTGACTGTTTAAAACACAATAGATATCATCAATGCGATTTTTGGGTAAAACTGCTGTATTTTGGCCATGATCAATGCATTGTCACTTTAATTCAGTGTAAGCAGCGCAGCAAAAATAGACTGGGCGCCGAAACTATCGCGGCACTGCTGCTCCTGCTCTGCTACGCACTGCCGTGCCGCCTCTGCATGCTGTGTGAATGCTCTAATCTGTTAACATGGGCGCAGAAAAAAATACGCGCTGCTCACGCTCTGCTAACGCGTGCAGTGTGAAACCGGCGTACATGCACGCCGAAAAAAATACGTGCTGCTTGCGCTCTGCTAACGCGTGCAGTGTGAAACCGGCGTACATCGCCGAAAAAAATACGCGCTGCTCACGCTTGCGGTTTCCATGCCAGAACTCCAAGGTGTCAAAATCATATTAATAAGCCACAGAAGTTTTGGGATTCTGTTCTGTGGAGCGATGAAACAAAACTGGAACTTTGCACTTTATTTGAGTGTGAGCAGCGCAGCAAAAATAGACTCTGCGCCGAAACCCCGGCTTCACCGCTGCTCACGCGACGCTCCTGCTCGACGCTCACGCGCTGCTCCTGCTCTCGGTGTGAATGCACTCATTAATTAACATGCACGCCGAAAAAAAATACACGATGCTCACGCTTGCGGTGTGAAACGGGCGTAATTCACAAGGTTTCCTACATGTGTGCACGTGTGATGCTGATGTTGCACGATGTTAATCATGCGGCGCCCGAGTGCATTTGACCGGCATATGTCAGACTGACCGGCCGGTCGCCGATCACGTGAAAATCGGCCAATTCCGGCCACCAGCCGATCAATCAGTGCATCTCTAACTGATTTTATTTATGCCTAGCTAGAATTTTCTCATTTCAGTTTCTAATCAAGTTTGATAATTTCAGCGCATCACTAATTTAAAGGGTAACTGTCAATATAACACTGATGCAACACATGTAACAAAAATCATTCCTGTGTAAATGTAGATCTAACAGAGAAATGTCAGAGAGAAGCATAAGAAACCACTATTTAAGACACTTTAACAAAGCGAAAGGAATCTTGACTTCCACTTGTTACTTGTTATAGGCCTTATTCGCAAACACCGGAATTAGCTAACCGCGGCCATATTGTTGACATGACATCTGTCCTGCCCCTAGCCGCACGCAGATTTGAGTTGAGGTGAGCAGTAGCCTAATGGCTTCATCTCATCGGTATCAAGAGAAGATAAGCTTGATTTGTGTGGACCCATATCAAATAGACCCAATAGCCTTAAGTAAAGATCCGTCCTTATTGCCAGTCGTAACTTATCCGGATATTTATAACGTTAACGTTCATACAGTATCCGCATAACGTTACACTTTGCAGGGCTCCAGACTAACTTTTACTAGGATCGTTGTAAGAAAATAACACAGTATCACACAAGCACTAATTCCCTACCTAGTATCAATGAGGCATATCAATAGTCAAGTCAAGTCATTTTTATTTATATAGCGCTTTTTACAATACAAATTGTTTCAAAGCAGCTTCACAGCGATAACAGGAACATGTTATAATAGTATTGTTAAATTCAAATTTAAATGTCCCCAATAACGTTACCTGTGGTAAAATGATGGGAATAGACTTTGCTGTGGGGAGTTGGCAGTTCAGCCTGTTTATCCTAGCTAGCCACAAGTCTCTCCTGCGCTGGCTCAACTCCTCTGTCTGACTCCCTTCACGTTTTCTGACAGTCGGTATCGCATAAAACCTAAAGCCTGGTTCACACGGGACGATTTTAAAATTGTCGGCCGATTTTCCAAACCTGAGAGACCCCACACACGGCGATAAAAAAATCACTGGTCTAACAGTTTTGGTCGTACAGTGTGTGGTGCGCAGCCACACGGCAAAATCAACACATCACACTGTCACACGAACCGATTTGACTCCCGAGCATTCCCAGGTCAGACGGAAAATCACACAAAATCCCTCGAGATCAAACGTGACTTTAGAGTAAACTATTATGGCGGACAAAGAGGATGCAGTGGCGATAGTTTAAACTATTAGAGAAAACATCCACCGGACTCTCTGGTGCGCCATGTCGCCGGCTGTTTTGATTTTGTTTGTTTGTCTTCCTCTGCGCCTCGTCACCTCGCTTTCTGATTGGCTACACGCCACAGTCCACAGGCTGCGTGCTCGTTCGTCCTCGGGGGACACCACACACGAGGAGAAATCGGGCCAAAACAATCCAACATGTTGAATATCCCCGATTTGAGATTGGAGCGGTCCAGACGTCCTTCCGAGCAGACGAGAGCAGTCTTAACACACCACACACGGCAGGAATATCTGATCAGATTATTGTACGATAATCGGAGCATCCTTAAGATGTCGGAAGGGGAAAATCGGGGCTAAAATCGGCCTAATTATCCTGCCGTGTGAACCAGGCTTAACTCCGGGGTTATTATTGCTGTTGTTAGAACAGCAGTGTATTACACAACACACCATCGCGCTATTTAAAAAAAAAAATACAGTGATAATACCATGGATAATACCGACGCTGCCTCGCTTGTCAATTGACAGACTGACAGTTGCCGTGATTTCTATGTCAACAAAATGGCCACCGCGAACATTGATGACGCAGATCGAATAACAACTATACATGTTAAAGTTCTGAACACTTGTGCATTCTGTGTTCATGTGTCTCTTACTCTATAATGATACTCACACAGGGTCAAAAGTCACTGCTCCATCACTGAATTTTGGGGGCTCTTGCCTCTTCATGGACACACAGTTGGATACTGGAGAAGCTGCGCTCTTTCTCTTTCTGTTGTTGATACTGAGAAAAAAACAAGTATTTTAAGTTGTTTCTTTGCAGATTTTTTGGGCAACAATACTGTCAGTTATAGAGCAGTATGTATATTATGCATAGTTTTAGAGAGAAAACATGTTTTATTAATGGTAGGGTAAATAGGGCTAAAGGCGCACCAGGGTAAAAGGTGCGTTTTTAAATAACTTTCACAAAAATTTCATTGCCCACAGAATATTTTTTTGTATGAATAACAAACTGAACATGCAATATATCAAAAGAAAGAACAGACCATTTGTGTTTCAGTTAGTTTGTATGAGTCGTTGTTGATAGACTAGTTTACGGGGGTTTTCGTATGTTCCTGGTTTCCCTTCCGTGTTTGGATTATTAGTTTCTGCTCTCAATTGGATTATTTGCCTTGATCTCTGGTCTGGATTGTTTATGTTTTGCCTTTTGTTAATAAAATCACTTTAAGCATTTGGATTCGCCCTGGCCTTATCCTTGCGCACCCGTTAGAGTAGGTAAGTTTCATGAAGAAATCAACATTTTGAGCAAAAAGCTGAGAAAGTGACTAGATGCCGTGACACCTGACCAGAATATTGCACGCTGATTCGCTAAAACTTATCGGGTTGTGTTCACAAACAACAAGGGTGCTAGTCGGTTTCTGCTGTAAAACATGAACTTGCGATTCCTTAACAATGGACAATACCGGCTTTTGTGACAAAATGTTGTAGAGTAATTTACTACGGCTCAGAACACGGCTCAAACATTCAGAATCAAGGTCCAGAACTATCTGTTGTATAACTAATTATTGACGTACAACAGGGCTTTTCACATTTAAAATAGTTAACCCTGATTCACTGGACCTTTACACTGATCATAATTTACCCAGGGTTAACCATTAAATATGTGTTTTACATTAAAATAAATGTATGCTGCACATTAAGTTCAGCAACCATTTAAGTTTGGATTGGATATGCAATTTTCCAGTCTATGTTTAAGAAAAAGGGTCGCCAGGTAAGAGGCTAATGAGGCTAACTATTTATCTGGATTGATTCCAAGACTATCATCTATAACAGGATCTCCAACCGTACTCCTGAAGAGCTACTGTCTCGCAGACTTCAGTTCCAACACACATGCCTGTAATTATCAAGTAACCCTGAACAGCTTGATTAGCTGGTCCAGATGTGTTTGGGGTTGGAGCTAAAATCTGCAGGACAGTAGCTCTCCAGGAGCAGGGTTGGAGACCCCTGATCTATAATATATTCAATTTGGATACATATTTTATATAGACTTTTTACCCTTTTTTTTTTTTTTTTTTTTACATTTTACAAAATTTACAACATCAACAAAACTAAACATGAATTCCTCATAATTACCTTCTTGAATCTCATGGTTTTGTTTGGTAAAGTAAATCATATTTTGTAATATTATAATAATTTCCCTATTTTCGTTTGAGGTGTTATGCATTCTAATTGTATCAACAAGAATGCCATGGAAATAAAGGATAAAAAAAAGGAACTCTTTAATCTTTGCCCTTTTTGGTCCTTCCGCCCCTGAGGAGGTCTGTGGAAGCCAGTGTTGTAGTTTTTAGGGGTGATTAATTATAATATAATCAGCGCCAACAGAATCTGGATCAGCCCTGAACTTCATGATACTCACACAGGGTCAGAGGTCACAGCAGGTCCATCACTGAACATAGGCGGCTTATCCATGGAGATGTTACTCTTCTTAGACACACAGCTGAATACTGGAGACGGTCCATCACTGAACATAGGCGGCTTATCCATGGAGATGTTACTATTCTTAGACACACAGCTGAATACTGGAGATGGTCCATCACTGAACATAGGCGGCTTATCCATGGAGATGTTACTATTCTTAGACACACAGCTAAATCCTGAAGATGGTCCAATACTGAACATAGGCGGCTTATCCATGGATCTGTTACTCTTCATGGACACACAGCTGAATCCTGGAGATGGTCCATCACTGAACATAGGCGGCTTATCCATGGAGATGTTACTATTCTTAGACACACAGCTGGATACTGGAGATGCTGCTCTCTGAGTGTCAACAGAACTCCTCCTCTCTCTCCTCACACACACTCATTTCACAGGTCCGGTTCTCCTCCTCTCTCTCCTCACACACACTCATTTCACAGGTCCGGTTCTCCTCCTCTCTCTCCTCACACACACTCATTTTACAGGTTTGCTTCTCCTCTTCCTCCTTGATGTGACACTTTATTTAAAAGCCTGTGGACACAGAGGACATGCACAAAACACAATTGAATTGACACATTTTATTTAAAAACATAAAGTAATGCAACATTTCCATTCAACTTTTGGCCCGCAACAATAAAATAATGACGAATAGGCCTATTTCACAAAATGGTGATCGAGACCGGAAGTAGGGTAGCGATATTTCCGGTCGCGCCGCCGCCCACTACGATCGCCATTCATTCTCAAAATGGACTGTGAACAGCTAGTTTTCTTTTACGGTCTATGGTTTTCTCTCTCAGTCATTCATATATCTGACAAAAGTAAGAATTGCAGATGTTGTCTGTTTTGTTGATGGTTTTCAGGGAGCTGTGAAAAGATCGAAATTGGACAAAGGTAACAAATTCTTGACGTTTGCCTAACGTTACATAAAAAAAGTTCCATTCATTTAAATGGCATGACACTTGATGACTAAGCTCACACTTACTATATCTAAACTAAATAAATAAATACATTGAAATGATGTCTGATTGAGTGAAATGTAGTGGCTTTTGTTAAAATCTCATGTTATTAATTGTTAGTTTGTCCAGGAGATTGCAGCAATCTTCCACAAGATTATGGCTCATTTTTCATGTTACCACTATGAATGAAACTAAGAATTGCACATCTTTACAGTGAATTCGACCTAACGTTGCTAGTAGGTCTAATAATGAAATTGCGACTAAAAACATGAAGTGAGTGATATTACATGTTTTAAAAAATCATGATGTTACAAAATCACATTTTAATGGTTTCACAGCATATTTGAAAATATATAGAATAATATGTGTTAATATATTACAATATATTGAAAAAATACATAAGGAATCTTTATATATTAAAAAATGTGAGAGACAATATACTTATTAATATATAATGTATGTAATTTTATATTCAGTAATACACTTCATAATATATGGGGATTAAAGATCGTCGCTATGAGAGTCTAGGACCGAATTCCGTCAATATCAGGGTTCCCCACTGTCCTTGTGTATTAAATACACGTTTCATAATGTTAAGGCCGTAAATATGCTCACATTTCTCAAATAATGTAATAAATGTCTTAATTTTAGTTTGAAATGGTCTTAAATTAAGGACGAGGTGTTTAAAATGTGATCAAAGCCTGGACTGGAGCAAAAGCACGTTCCTCTCTGCAGTCTAAGCGTTCTGTTATCACTCCGCTCCTGATCCACTCCGGGTTTTACAGTAAAAAAAAAGTAAAGAAAGTTACAGAAAACAACTTCTACAAACAATTTTAATTTGCCAACAGTTCATAGTAATACATGAAAGTGCGTGACGTGCAAATCGGATAACAATCAAGTGCAATATAGGCTAAACTTGTTTTAAAAAAATGTTTTGCACACGGTGCAGTCCGTGTTTTGCACACGGCATTTTGTGTGTAATGCTGCTCCGTTGTCTCTGCTCTGCTCGTCGTACTGTGTGCAAAGGCAAGCGCCAGTTAATTTAAACTACACGCTTAATGGTCCCATGAAAACTGGACATCTTCATGAAGTAGCTACGTAAAAAGTGGACATGTTCGGGCAAAAGAGGAAGTTTGGTCAGTGGTCACCCTAGTTTATGTAGGCTATGACCACACTTTCTTTCCCCGGTCTTACTGCGTCACTGAACATAACGGTACATTATAGCCTAATATTATAAACAATAATTAAATACGTATTTAAAGTCAGCCGAAGATTTCAACATTACACTAATATTCTCCTGTTAAAGGAAAAAGTAGGCTAGCCTAACTTACTTGTAAGTTTTAAACCCATTTTCTCAGTGTTACAGTTTAGGCTATACGTGTCGTGAAGTATTAACAGCTAAGTTAGACTTAGGTAAAGTTGGTTTTATATTCGCATATTCGCACATTCGCGTTAAAGAACTTCTTCAATTAAATAGTCAGTAAAGCTTTTTTTTCCCCGATTCGAAGCAGCTACATGATATTGACCACACAGATTGTGAACTACAACATTTTCTACAATCGATCGAAATGGGCAAGTATGTTTTTAATGCATACACACTTTGTTGAATATTCAATGTAGTGTGGTAACCAAGATAGGGACCGTCTAAAAAGTTAATATTGTTTTTCATCGTGTGCAAACAGACAACTATATTTTAGCCAACTACAGATGTACCAGCAAATATCTCTTACATTAATGTGTTCTAATGCAATAGAATGTCCTTTATCAACAATAAAAACTGCATTATAATGATGGTGTTTAAAAAGGTGTTTAGGAAATAATAAAGAATGAACATGTAGGCAACATGAACTGTAATCTAGTAACAATCCAGACTGTAGAAAGTGGAAAATCATGTGTAATCTCCTGAACATATTTAATCGCTTCATTTTACATCTGTTTATATTTATGTTTATTTATTTATTTGAAATCAAAATGAACAAGAACAGTGTTGGTGTTGGTTTTAATAATGACATATGATTTATTTCAATAGGTTTTGAAAGGATGGGCCGACTGTTCCAAAACAAGTTGGATGGTCTTGTCTGGACCCTACAGAACATCTGTACACCTCTGTTTTTCTTTTTTTAAGTGTAATAAAGACTTTACAGTGTAACAGTGTTCTCCAGGTGCTGAATAAAAAGAATGGCCTAATAGTATTTTATGTTTTCCTGTTGTATAGCATCTTCAATTAACATTAAACTCTCACAATAACACAATTCATGTGCATTGATTGATGTTTACAGTCCTGCAGAAATATCACTGTCCATGGCACTGAATCCATCAGATTATTGACAAGTACTCAGAAAGCATGACAGCAAACATGATGTTTATTTTGGGTGTGAAGGGTGTGGGTTTTGGAATAAACTGATGCTTCAATGTATAATCAAGGTTTTCTTTCTAAATATTACATGAGTGGAATGACTTATCTAGGGATGTGAGATTTTACTTAGTTATAGAAGTTACCAGTATGATTACTGAAATGTTCATTTCATGTATTCTCTAATATCTGTATTTGATATCTGAATGCAGTAACAGTGCTTGCTCATTTAGCCCAGCTTCAAGAAATGAAATATGGAAAGATGTTTTGTTACTGCAACCAAAAAGACGAACACACACACACACTGACACACAGCTTTTCCAAGGTTGGATTTGGCTAGGCTCTAACAATAAACAGGAGAGTTCTCTCAAAACATCAAGATAACACGTTCTTTCTCTAAATATAAACAGGGGATTCTCAAAACATCAAGATAATGCGTTATTTCTCTCAAGAAGAGTCTAACTGGAAAGTAAGGCTTTAACTGAGAAAGGTTCCCTTAAACTAGAGACTTCAATGACCCCTGTGACTTATAGTCGTCAGGGTACCCTAGAAAAACAGATGTATGTATTGACACATGTTGAAGACCTTTCTTAAGGAACCACTGGCATTGTTGGAGATTGACTGAGTGTTGTTTGGGACATGCTGGCGCCCCGCAACCTAAATCTGCGACCTGGAAGATCACGATGTGCCTAATTTCAGGGTCCAAGTTTCAGCTGCATATGGAGATATGCTTCAGTTTATCTGTATATGTGTGGAAAATTGTTTAGATTTTATGTGTACTTAGCCAATCAGAAGTAGCTAACCTGTAAGCAATGATGTAATCAATGCCCTTGGAAATGGTATAACTGCTGTGATCTCTGAAACGGCCTACAAACTCCTGTGAGAGTCTTGAAGCTGACTTCTGCTGATGAAACTGAAAACTATCTTCAGTAAATCTTTTCTTTAATTTATTATAATTCTGACCCCTGCTCTTCATTCATCATATCTGGTTCTGGGTCTTTGACTGTGTGCCCCTAACACACAGGCTAAAACAGTAATGGCTGAAAACAGTAACTTCTTTACTTCATGGATGTATTTATAGAGGAATGATTTGTTTTAAAAGAACATTGAAACCATTATAAACAAAGTAAAGTTCTGACAATAACTCCCATACTGTACGTACAATTATCAAATGTTTATTAAAAAAATTACTTTATTTTCCCTAAAGTATTCTTTTCCTGTTTCAAAGGCTGTAGTGCTTTCCTAGTGATCAGACTGACTTACTACAGGTGAAAGTTTGACAATAACTCCCTTACTGTACGTACAATAAACTAATAAGTTTAAGAAAAAAATACTGTAATTCCCTAAAGTATTTTTTCTTGTTTCAAAGGCTGTAGTGCTTTCCTAGTGATCAGACTGACTTACTACAGGTGAAATTTCCACAATAACTCGCATACTGTACATACAATTATCAAATGTTTATTAAAAAAATTACTGTATTTCCCCAAAAGTATTCTTTTCGTGTTTCAAAGGGTGTAGTGCTTTCCCAGTGACCAGACTGACTTACTACAGGTGAAATTTCCACAATAACTCCCATACTGTACGTACAATTATCAAATGTTTATTTTAAAAAAATACTGTAATTCCCCTAAAGTATTATTTTCGTGTTTCAAAGGCTGTAGTGTTTTCCTAGTGTTCAGACTGACTTACTACAGGTGAAATTTCCACAATAACTCGCATACTGTACGTACAATTATCAAATGTTTATTAGAAAAATTACTGTAATTCCCCTAAAGTATTTTTTCTTGTTCCAAAGGCTGTAGTGCTTTCCTAGTGATCAGACTGACTTACTACAGGTGAAATTTTGACAATAACTCCCTTACTGTACGTACAATAAACTAATAAGTTTAAGAAAAAATTACTGTAATTCCCCTAAAGTATTTTTTCTTGTTTCAAAGGCTGTAGTGCTTTCCTAGTGACCTGACTGACTTACTACAGGTGAAATGTCCACAATAACTCGTATACAGTACATACAATTATCAAATGTTTATTAAAAAAATTACTGTATTTCCCCTAAAGTATTCTTTTCGTGTTTCAAAGGCTGTAGTGCTTTCCTAGTGACCTGACTGACTTACTACAGGTGAAATTTTAAAAATAACTTGCATACTGTATGTGCTATTGTCAAATATGTTTATGCAAAATTAACTGTAAATGACCGTAACTATTTTTTCTGCGTTCCAAAGGCTGTAGTGCTTTCCCAGTGACCAGACTGACTTACTACAGGTGAAATTTCCACAATAACTCCCATACTGTACGTACAATTATCAAATGTTTATTTAAAAAAAATACTGTAATTCCCCTAAAGTATTATTTTCGTGTTTCAAAGGCTGTAGTGTTTTCCTAGTGTTCAGACTGACTTACTACAGGTGAAATTTCCACAATAACTCGCATACTGTACGTACAATTATCAAATGTTTATTAGAAAAATTACTGTAATTCCCCTAAAGTATTTTTTCCTGTTTCAAAAGCTGTAGTGCTTTCCTAGTGATCAGACTGACTTACTACGGGTGAAATTTCTACAATAACTCCCTTACTGTACGTACAATAAACTAAGAAGTTTAAGAAAAAAATTACTGTAATTCCCCTAAAGTATTTTTTTCTTGTTCCAAAGGCTGTAGTGCTTTCCTAGTGATCAGACTGACTTACTACAGGTGAAAGTTTGACAATAACTCCCTTACTGTACGTACAATAAACTATTAAGTTTAAGAAAAAATTACTGTAATTCCCCTAAAGTATTTTTTCTTGTTTCAAAGGCTGTAGTGCTTTCCTAGTGACCTGACTGACTTACTACAGGTGAAATTTCTACAATAACTCCCTTACTGTACGTGCTATTATCAAATATGTTTATGAAAAATTAACTGTAAATGACCGTAAATATTTTTCCACGTTCCAAACGCTGTAGTGCTTTCCTAGTGACCAGTGTGACTTACTACAGGTGAAATTTCCACAATAACTCACATACTGTATGTACAATTATCAAATGTTTATTAAAAAATTACTGTATTTCCCCTAAAGCATTCTTTTCATGTTTCAAAGGTTGGAGAATGTTACTAGTGATCAGACTAACTTACTAAAGGTTAAATATTGCCAATACCTGCCTTACTGTAAGTACAGTACATACACATTTTTAATGAAAAAAATACTGTATTTCACCTTAAGTGTTTCTTCATGTTCCAAAGGTTATAGTATGTTCCTTGTGATCACTCTACTCAATTAATTTTGATAAATGTATTAGGTAAAAGTAGGTATTAGAACTGCTGTTCCTGGTACAACACATTTCGTTCATTGATTAAAAACTGTAAAGATTTTAGCTTAATCATATTTTTAACGTTATAAATAAGCAACAATTTTATGATTTAAATCTGGAATCCATTGCTTCTTCAATGTGTATTTAATGACAAATTTAATCAAGGTATTAATCAATATTTTCCTTCTAAATATCAAATGAGTTGAATGACTTCTCTAGGCTTATGAGATTGTACTTTGTTATAGAAATACCAGTGTGATTATCGAAAATGTTATTTCATGTATTCTCTAATGTCTGCATTAAATATCTGAGAGGTGCACTGTAAAACCCAACACGTTAAGCTAACTCCTTTCAGTTGAGACTGATTACCTCAATTTAATTAAGTTTATAAAAACAATAGTTATGAGTACTCTGAACTCACTGAATTAAGTCCACTAAAACAAGGATATTTCTTAATAGACAATTAAACTTCTGCATTCAAATATCTTGACATTTGATATTATATATTGAGTAAAAACAGTGAAATTACAAACTTTAAATGAACTTTTAAGTGCTTGTTGTTACTACTAGCTCACAATATCACACACAAAGTCAAATCCTTTAAGTTAAGCTAACTCATTACATTTGAGGACACCGATTACCTTAATTTAATTTTAAAAACAAAAAGAAGATATACATTGCAGTCAAGAAGTTAAGCAATTATTTAAAGGGATACTCCACTTTTTTTGGAAATAGGCTAATTTTACAACTCCCCCAGAGTTAAACAGTTGGGTTTTATCATTTTCGAATCCATTCAGCCGATTTTCTGATATTTAGAAGAATATCAGTAACCAGACAGTTTCTGGTCCCATAGACTTCCATAGTATATTTTTTTCCTACTATGGAAGTCAATGAGACCAGAAAATGAATAGATTTGAAAATGGTAAAACCCAACGGTTTAACTCTGGTGGAGTTGTAAAATTAGCCTATTTCCAAAAAAAGTGGAGTATCCCTTTAAGTGACTAATTAAGTGATGATTGAGCATTATTGATGAACACCTGCTGTTACCAAGCAAAATCACTGAACGAAAGAAAAACTTGAAACACAAATGAGCTGCTGCTCCCAGCACAGGGGGCGGAGCCTCAAGAGGTTCTGTCCTTTTACCTCATACAAACATGCACTGAAAATTTCAAAAACTTTTAGCCTTTAATTGTCAAACCGGAGTCAGACATAGATGGAGTGACACAAGAAGAAGTGACAGAGGTTTAGAAGGTGATGATTTAGTGAGTTTCGTTCAAGGTCACCATATTGGAGAGTAGCGGTTGTTTTAGTTGGACTCTTGACCCTTGCAAATTTGCATGTGTTTGACTGCTGTAACACATTTGTTATGGCACAAAGTCAAAAGAAAGCATGATCAGGTGTCAGTGGTTGTGCTTTGATGATGAAAATCATCAATTAATGACATGTTCACTGAGCTTTTACTGAGTCTAAATATTTTTTAAATATTTTTTTTATTATTTATTGGGAAAAAAGTTTTGCAAGCTTCAATCAGTGGTCAAATAAGTAAATGATTCAGGTTCTGAGTCTAATCTCTGATTAAACAAGTGATGTATTATTAGGTTTGCCTATATATTAAAATTAGACCTGAATATCGATGTTGTGTATATTAGATTTAAAAAAAATTATGATTACAAGATAAAAGAAAGGATTTTACAAACAGTTTGTGCACAAAATGCTTTCATCAATTGCATTGAGACTAACACAGACATCAATAATCAGCATATGAATCTCAACCATGGTGACCATTAAAAAGTGATTCATGCCGCAATGCATGCTGGGAGCCATTGATAAGTTTTGTATTATGCTAGTACCCAGCATGCATTGCAGTATGAATCGTTATTTAATGGTCACCATTGTTGAGATTAATATGCTGATTCTTGATGTCTATGTTAGTTTTAGTAAAGCCATAGATGCAAACTTTTTGTGAACACTGATTGTTAAATTCTTAATTGTATCTGATACCACAACACTGCTGGCACTTTAAATAAAACTATAATATGACACCCTTTTTAATAAGATATTACACACTGAAAGAAATCATTGCATCGGGTCACTACATGATGACTGTCATCAATACTTAACCATCAACATCTGAACAAATTTTCTCTTGACTTTCGTTCCACAACAAATGTGCTTTGTAAACACACAGGATTCAGCAGACAGAGAAAATATTGTGTACCAAAGTCAAGGGTCAAGAGCCCAACTAAAGCAAACGCTAATCTCCATCATGGTGACCTTAAACGAAACAATAAATCATCAAATTCTGAACCTCTGTTAATTCTCTTAAGAACTTCTGTAGATGTGCTAATAAGTGCTAATAAGAATAAGACTAGCCATTGCACACTGAGTCCGAAATTGTCGTATGCGTTTTTTCGGATTTGTAATTCGGTGGCTCTGAATTGTCAAAACACCATTCAAACTGCTTGCTACAGATGCGAAAAACGCAGAAAAACAAACCCGATCCGATTTTTTTTTATGACGGACGAAAGTTTCGGAGGCAGTGTGCAAGCGTGATTGACATAACGTGAGGTCGTATTTATTTTTTAACGTGCAGAAATTTCTGACGCGAATTTCGGACTCAGTGTGCAATGGCCTTAAAGTGCTGTTTGAGGAGTTGTTTAACGACGTGCTGAGATCTTGAGACTTCATATCTTGTCATATCAGGTGATTTAGCTTAGACCTTGGTGAAGGGTATAATTGCTGATCTTTGTAACTGTAACAGTTCCACAACAACTGTAACTGCCTACGAACTCCTTGTGAGTCTTGAAGCTAACTTTTGCATGATGAAACTACAAACTATCTTCAGTAAATCTTTCATTAATTTATTATAATTCTGACTCTTGTCTTAAATTGACTGACTAACTCCCTGGGGTTTTAATTAATCATATCTGGTCCTTGGGTCTTTAACTGTATACAGTGGTAATCTATATTGCAACAAGGTGAGCACAACCATTGGGCATCTTTCCAGGTAGCTTGTCTGGTGATAATCCAAGGCATGGTACCAATATTTTGCACTGTTGCTGAAAACTGTGCTGAAAACAATATTTTCATTCAAACACACACATTTATTTTTATTCAATTTTTATTTTATCGTCACTTCACTAAAATAAAATATAGAAAAGTAAAAATGACGTGACAAAACAATCAGTTAAAGGGTTTATGATAATATAAGAACAACTTAAACCAAGAGAGGATCAACAACAGCAGAATTATAAAGAGGTGACATTGAAATATTACTCTAACCATGAGGAATTAATTACACCTTTTATGTATAATCACAGTTGTATTCCATGGACAATTAGAAAGATAATACAAATACAACAGTGTTTACATCAACAGTGACTTTCTACGTTACTTTTGTTGAATTTGAAGTTGAATTTGGAGAGGGAGAAAGATCATTTAAAGTAAATGTCATGTAAGGACAAAGTTTGTTGGCTGGTGGCATGTGACTTAATATGTGAAAATATTGACCATGGAGGACAACTACAGATTGACAGGAGAGTCAGTGTCAGAAAAGATGATGCCAACAGCATCCTCTGAACAAACCATTATTTTGGATAACCTTGCATACAAAAAATATACCGGACTCGGACTTGTGCAATCTGACCCTTTTATTCCTGCTGTACAAGAAGCAAAAATTACATGTTGGTCATAAAATTCTGCACTGTACAGTATCTTTAATGCCTTTTTGATCTTGCTGTACATTATCTGTCAGATTTGCTTCACCAATGTGAACAGGTTCATTCCCTGCTGTTATTAATAATGTAGCCCCTATTAATGTTCTACAACCTTAAAACCCATTTTAGTGAATTACAGTATTATATTAATATGAAATACAGTATTATTAAGTATTGTCAAAATTTCACGTGTATTAAGTCAGTCTGGTCACTAGGAAGTACTACACCCTTTGAAACATCAAAAATACTTACGGTGATTTACAGTAATTTTTTCATAAACATAATTGACAATAGTACAGTAAGGGAGATATTGTCAAAATGTCACCTGTAGTAAGTCACACTTGTCATTAGGAAAGTACTACAAAATTTGGAACGTGGAAAAATAGTTACAGTCATTTACAGTTAATTTTTCATAAACATATTTGACAATAGCACGTACAGTATGTGAGTTATTGTCAAAATTTCACCTGTAGTAAGTCAGTCGGATCACTAGGAAAGCACTACAGCCTTTGAAACAGGAAAAAATACTTTAGGGGAATTACTGTAATTTTTTCTTGAACTTATTAGTTTATTGTACGTACAGTAAGGGAGTTATTGTCAAAATTTCACCTGTAGTAAGTCAGTCTAATCACTAGGAAAGCACTACAGTCTTTGAAACAGGAAAAAATACTTTAGGGAAATTACTGTAATTTTTTCTTGAACTTATTAGTTTATTGTACGTACAGTAAGGGAGTTATTGTGGAAATTTCACCTGTAGTAAGTCAGTCTGATCACTAGGAAAACACTACAGCCTCTGAAACAGGAAAAAATACTTTAGGGGAATTACAGTCATTTTTTCTTAAACGTATTAGTTTATTGTACGTACAGTAAGGGAGTTATTGTCAACATTTCACCTTTAGTAAATCAGTCTGATCACTAGGAAAGCACTACAGTCTTTGGAATATAAATATAAAAAAACACTATATGTGAATTAAAGTTTATTACATAAACATATGTAATAAACACGTGTAATAATGTTTATTACATAAATATATTTGATAATTGTACAGTAAGGGAGTTATTGCCAAAATTTCACCTGTAGTAAGTCAGTCGGATCACTAGGAAAGCACTACAGCCTCTGAAACAGAAAAAAAAACTTGAGGGGAATTACTGTAATTTTTTTCTTGAACTTATTAGTTTATTGTACGTACAGTAAGGGATTATTGTGGAAATTTCACCTGTAGTAAGTCAGTCTGATCACTAGGAAAACTCTACAGTCTTTGGAACAAGAAAAAATACTTTAGGGGAATTACAGTAATTTTTTTCTTGAACTTATTAGTTTATTGTACGTACAGTAAGGGATTATTGTGGAAATTTCACCTGTAGTAAGTCAGTCTGATCACTAGGAAAACACTACAGTCTTTGGAACAAGAAAAAATACTTTAGGGGAATTACAGTAATGTTTTTTAAACTTATTAGTTTATTGTACGTACAGTAAGGGAGTTATTGTCAACATTTCACCTTTAGTAAATCAGTCTGATCACTAGGAAAGCACTACAGTCTTTGGAATATAAATATAAAAAAACACTATATGTGAATTAAAGTTTATTACATAAACATATGTAATAAACACGTGTAATAATGTTTATTACATAAATATATTTGATAATTGTACAGTAAGGGAGTTATTGCCAAAATTTCACCTGTAGTAAGTCAGTCGGATCACTAGGAAAGCACTACAGCCTCTGAAACAGGAAAAAATACTTGAGGGGAATTACTGTAATTTTTTTCTTGAACTTATTAGTTTATTGTACGTACAGTAAGGGATTATTGTGGAAATTTCACCTGTAGTAAGTCAGTCTGATCACTAGGAAAACACTACAGTCTTTGGAACAAGAAAAAATACTTTAGGGGAATTACAGTAATTTTTTTTAAACTTATTAGTTTATTGTACGTACAGTAAGAGAGTTATTGCCAAAATTTCACCTGTAGTAAGTCAGTCTGATCACTAGGAAAGCACTACAGCCTTTGAAACAGGAAAAAATACTTTAGGGGAATTACTGTAATTTTTTCTTGAACTTAGTTTATTGTACGTACAGTAAGGGAGTTGTTGTGGAAATTTCACCTGTAGTAAGTCAGTCGGATCACTAGGAAAGCACTACAGCCTTTGAAACAAGAAAAAATACTTTAGGGGAATTACAGTAATTTTTTCTTAAACTTATTAGTTTTATTGTACGTACAGTAAGGGAGTTATTGTCAACATTTCACCTTTAGTAAATCAGTCTGATCACTAGGAAAGCACTACAGTCTTTGGAATATAAATATAAAAAAACACTATATGTGAATTAACCCATTTAATCCCACCGGTCACAATAGTGACCGAAAAAAAATGTTTCATTTCTAAGGCTATAAAAATGTTACTGAATGATCTATCAATGCATTTCCAGCAGATATTGAAATAATAAAGGGTCTCAATGAAATATGTGCAGTGTCGCATGTTTACTGTAAATTGTCACATGACCAGAGCTGTTTATGTCCTGTTTGTGCCAAGAGAAGAGGATGGCAGCAAGAAAGCTCCCAAAGAAAAGATTAGTAAAGTATGTTAACATAAAGATAGGACATAGATTTTTGGTACACATCATGTTTAAGGTGTCTAGTATTGATATATGCATTTGCAATTACTCAACTTTGTTTAATGTGGTCATAGAACTCACAAACATGTCACCGGCAACAATAGTGACCGGTGGGATAACCCATTGTATCTACATGCTAATACACATAGGCTAACTGCAAACTACCTTACTTTCTGCTGCTACCTAACTTTCTACCTAATTTTCCACACACACACACACACACACACACACACACACAACACACACACACACACACACACACACACACACACACACACACAGACACACACACACACACACACACACACACACACACACACACACACTAGAAAAAGACTAGCTAGCTAACTAATTCTACCTAATTTTCCACACACACACGCAATTACAGGTAGGCACGCACACCACACACTCCCCACACACACACGCACCCCGCACACACGCACCCCCCTCTAACACACACACACACGCACGCACACCACACACCCCACAGACACACACGCACACCACACACCCCACACACACGCACACCCCACAGACACACACGCACACCACACAGACACACACGCACACCCCACAGACACACACGCACACCCCACAGACCCCACGCACACCACACACCCCACACACACACACATGCACACCCCAAACACACACACACACGCACACCACGCACCCACACACACGCACACCCCAGACCCCACGCACACCACACACCCCACACACACACACATGCACACCCCAAACACACACACAACACGCACACCACGCACCCACACACACACACACCACAGACCCCACGCACACCACACACCCCACACACAACGTACACCACACACTCCACACGCACACCACACACACACGAACACCATGCACCCACACACACGCACACCCCAGACCCCACGCACACCACACACCCACACACACACAACATGCACACCCCAAACACACAGCACACCACGCACCCACACACACGCACACCACAGACCCCACGCACACCACACACCCCACACCCCACACACACGTACACCACACACACCACACGCACACCACAGACCCCACGCACCACACACCTCACCACACCCCACACATACACCACACACCCCACACATACACCATACACCCCACACATACACCATACACCCCACACATACACCATACACCCCACACACTCACACACCAGACACCCCACACACACACACACCGACACCACCCCACACGCATGCACACTGCACACCACACACCACAAACTCCACGCACACCACACCACAGACCCCACACACCCCACACACACACCACACACACGCACCCCCCCCAACCAACACACGCACCCCCCCCACACACACGCACACCCCCCCACACACACACACACCAGACACCCCACACGCATATACACCACACCCCACACACCCCACACACACGCAAACCACAGACCCCACACGCACCACACACCACAAACTCAACGCACACCACACCACAGACCCACAGACCCCACACACCCACACACACACACCACACACCCCACACACACGCACACCCCCCCCACACACACACCAGACACCCCACACGCATGTACACCACACCCCACACACACGCAAACCACAGACCCCATGCGCGCACCACACACCCTACACACACGCACACCACCACAGACCCCACGCACACCACACACCCCACACACACGTACACCACACCCCACACGCACACCACACACGCACACCACACACGCACACCACACACCCCCCACACACCACACACACCCGCACACACGCACACCACACACACCCACACATACGCACACCACACACACCACAGACCCCACGCACACCACACACACACATGCACACCACACACCCACAAACACGCACACACACACACACACACACACACACACACACACACACACACAACACACACACACACACCCCACATGCACACCAGACACCCCACACGCACACACACACACACACACACACGCACACCCCACACGCACACTACACACCCCACATGCACACCACACATACAAATACACACACACACACACACACACACACACACGCACACACACACACACACCGCACACACACACACGCACACACACACACATGCACACATGCATACACAAACACACGCGCACACACACACACACTGCACAGGTCAAATAGACCTATACTCAGTCTGTCCAATGGTTGATACAACACATTATCCCACCGGTCACAATTGTGACCGAACATAAAACTCACTTTTTCACACACTTTTCCATGAAAATTTCAAAAAATTATGATTGATTGTTTCAAAGGGATACTAATGACACATGATTTGGATATTTTTATGTCTGGGAAAAATTTGGGATTAAATGGGTTAAAGTTTATTACATAAACATATGTAATAAAAACATGTAATAATGTTTATTACATAAATATATTTGATAATTGTACAGTAAGGGAGTTATTGTCAAAATTCCACCTGTAGTAAGTCAGTCTGGTCACTAGGAAAGCAGTACAGCCTTTGGAACAGGAAAAAATACTTTAGGGGAATTACTGTAATTTTTTTTTATTAATATATTTGTATACTGAACGTACAGTAAGGGAGGTACTGTCAAAAGTCCACCTGTAGTAAGTCAGTCTGGTCAGTAGGAACATACTACAACCTTTGGAACATGACAAATAACATTGTTTTAATATTTTAATCTCCTCAAAACGAGCTTTCTTTCGGGTTTGCACTTTGCAGATGGTCCCTTCTTAGCAGCCTGCGCATAGAGATCAATGTATTTTGTCCAGTGCGAGGGAAAGATCGTTTTGAGGAAATTTATGTTGTAGCTTCTGGTGTTTTATCTGTAGTTATATGTGATATGTGTTGTGTGTAGCAACAACGTTTAGTTCACGAGTTATTGAACGCGGAAGTCCGCGAATGTGTGAATATGCGAATATAAAACCAACTTTACCTAAGTCTAAGTTAGCCCTGCTATAGCGA
>CM070821.1:48231484-48451265 GCA_036326025.1 Chrosomus eos | reverse complement strand
TCCCAGCACTGAAAACACATTAAGAAGACAGAGACACAAAAACAAACAGAAAAGACTTTTGTGAACAAAGAAAATATTTAAATATGTTTAATATGAAAATCGTACCACATGTAGAAATAAGTGTTTGCTCTTTCAGACAAATTTATATCTATTGTAGTGTGATATGATTACATGTAATTAATTTACATGTAAATGGCGACTGATGACAGATGATTTAGTATAAGAGACCGCAAACTCAGTTTGTTTCTGTTTTTAGTTGCACATTAAAGTCCCCTTTGCCACAAGTGAAGCATTTGAAAATTCAGAGAAGATTATATGTCTAATGAAGCTGCCACCTTTCCTTTAAAAATAGAAAAATCACAGATTTTATACTGATCACAGATTTCCTTTTATCTTGATCAGCTGATATGAATCCTGATTTTTAAAAGTTCCTTCATATTTGCGCTCACTGTCTGGTTTGAGCAGTCTTGCAAAAATTCAAATGTCATCAACATATGATTGGCAAAAGATAATCAGTCTATTCATTGGAAGTTATTATTGGCTGATTATTGGCAGATCGATCAGAGTTTCCTTACAAAACTTACATTTATATATTGATATTAAAAATACTGGAATGAACAGATTTTGTGGCACCCCAAGCCATTCGTCACGACAACCAGTTTGGGAATCCCTGATTTTATTTTTTCCTAGACAGAATTTTCTTTGTCTCAGTTTTTATCAAAATTGATCATTTCAGTGCATCACAAATTTAAAGGATAACTGTCAATATAACACTGATGCAACACATGTAACAAAAATCATTCCTGTGTAAATGTAGATCTAACAGAGAAATGTCAGAGAGAAGCATAAGAAACCACTATTTAAGACACTTTAACAAAGTGAAAGGATTCCTTTCTTTGCATCTTGACTTCCACTTGTTACTTGTTATACATGTTAAAGTTACTTGTTAAAGTTCTGAACATTTGTGCATTCTGTGTTCATGTGTCTCTCACTCTACATGATGATACTCACACAGGGTCAAAGGTCACTGCTCCATCACTGAATTGTGTGGGCTCTTGCCTCTTCATGGACACACAGTTGGATACTGGAGAAGCTGCTCTCTTTCTCTTTCTGTTGTTGATACTGAGAAAAAAAAAAAATATATATATATATTAAATTGTTTCTTTGCAGATTTTTTTAGGCAACTATACTGTAATTTATAGAGCATTATGTATATTATGCATAATTTTAGAGAGAAAACATGTTTTATTAATGGTAGGGTAAATAGGGCTAAAGGCGCACCGGGGTAAAAGGTGCGTTTTTTTAATCGTTTTCACAAAAATTTCATTGTCCACAGAATATTTTGTTGTATGAATAAACTGAACATGCAATATATCAAAAGAAAGAACAGACCATTTGCGTTTCAGTTAGTTTGTATGAGTCGTTGTTGGTAGTGCAGTTTACGGGGGTTTCGTATGTTCCTGGTTTCCCTTCCGTGTTTGGATTATTAGTTTATGCTCTCAATTGGATTATTTGCCTTGATCTCTGGTCTGGATTGTTTATGTTTTGCCTTTTGTTAATAAATCTCTTTAAGCATTTGGATTCGCCCTGGCCTTATCCTTGCGCACCCGTTAGAGTGGGTAAGTTTCATGAAGAAAGCAACATTATGAGCAAAAAGCTGAGAAAGTGACTAGATGCCGTGACACCTGACCTGAATATTGCACGCTGATTCGCTAAAACTTATCGGGCTGTGTTCACAAACAACAAGGTTGCTTGTCAGTTTCTGCTGTAAAACAGGAACTTTCCTTAACAATAGGTGCTCTATGTATTTTTTAGCGGCCTCTAGCGGTGATGTTTCAGAGCGCTCGTGCTCGTGTGCGTTCTCGATCTCAAGAGCGAGCATTCACTATCGGCCACACGGAGACTTTCAACGCAACGGCAAAAGCATCACCCAACATGCTGGAAACTCATGTAAACTCCCACTGCAACGTTACAATAATAGGCTACTTTTATCAGCTTGACGTTGAACTAATACTCCATGCTCGTACCATGATAACTGCATTTAGCCGACATGTGATGTTATCTATAGGGGTGGTTAATCTCTCTGATTTCCCGATTCGATTCGATTACGATTATTGAAGTCCCGATTCGATTACAGTCGATTTTCGATTATTAACGATTCTCGATTAGCGATTATTGATTTCCCATTTCACAATAGTAAACGAAAATACACTACAAAGTGATTGCAGTATTAAAAAAGTCAGCTGCTGAATTACTTAACTCTTTTATTGAGTAACAACAACTCAAAGCACTTTCTGAGTCATGTAGTTATAACTTCAGAATTATTTATATGTAGCTTATGTTCTGTAGAATACCGAAATGAATACATTGTGTTGTGACTCATCAAGTTGAACTAAATAATAACAAATAAATGAAAGGCTTATTTCCTTTAGGAAGTAGATCAGAACCAACATAATGTAGAAATTGGACAATTTTCTTCTAGAAAGACAAGGTGTTGTTCAGGTGGAGGAAGACTGCAGGTTGCAGTCGAAACATGTCAAGGTAAAGAAAAAGTTTTTTTCTCCACCTGAACACCTAGTCTTTCTAGAAGAAAATTGTCCAATTTAATCATTAAGACGACAAAATGAACATTTTTGAACAACTTACTGTAGCTTCAGCTTATATACTGTACTGTAGAACACAGTGACAAAATGCAACACACTAACTTGTGAGTAATCAAGTTGTACTAACTTGACGCGATCAAAGAGATCCGCTCCGCTCAGTGTAATCTGTTTGGCTGGTGCAATGAGCTGTCAGCGCTAGAGGTGTGAACCTATACTGGTCTCACGGTTCGGTTCGATTACGATTTTCATGTCATCGATTCGGTTCAATTCGATTATCGCGATGCATTGCGATGCACCGCATCCTTAATTTTCTATTTTACTTCAAAAGTGATGTATGCGTCGCGCGAGCACGCATACATCACTTTTGAAGTAAATTAGAAAGTGTTCGCGTGAGTGTTCGCCTGTTCAGGAAGTCCCAGTGACAACAACAGAGACATTCCAGTTTAAGTTTCATGGGACTAAAGCCTGTTTATGCCATTAAGAAAATTAAATTCTTTCAAAATAATTTTGTTTTAAAGAAATGTTCATTAAAAGCAGCGCTCATTCATCAGTGTATGTTACCCTGGAGATGCGCGCATCAACCGTCACCGAGTCCGCTGTTGAAGACGATCATCCATAATCACGCGAAATAACACAGAATAAGTGTAATTTGACCATCGGGTGCGGAAGGGTTGTCATCTGTCCCGGTTTGTCCCGATTCCCGGGACACTGAACGTCCCGGTTTTCGAAAGGCTACGTGAATGTATGTTCAAACTGTGTAGCGCGTGCACGGAGAGAGCGAGACCTTGTGTGTGTGCCTCAAGAAGCGCATGTAACTTGCATGCTCATATGTAGGATTACTCGCACTCGCGTCTCGTCTCCCTCTGCCAGCAGTGTTTGCTACCGCGACAAAGCACATGCGCGTTAAATGGCGTCAGAAAAGCGTCAGTATATTATAACCGGTTATGGTCTATTACTGAACCGAAACCGAATCGTCCTCGTCTGCATCGCGGTGCATCGAAGAAACGATTAATTTTGACACCCCTAGTCAGCGCATTTAATTAATCAAATCTCACTGAATATCGCATATCGCACTGTAATCTGCTCTGGCCCCCTTCCTGTTCGAAGGAGTGATGAGATAGTTAGTAGATTGTGTTTACTCAATGGCTGGTTGTCTAATTGGTGTCCGCAACATAATATAGAATTCATAGACAATTGGAAAAGTTTTTGGGGCAAGCCTGACCTGTTGAAAAGAGATGGTATTCATCCCACCTGGGATGGTGCTGTTCTTCTCTCTAGTAATTTGGCTCATAGTCTTAGAGATAAAACATGACAATCTGGGGCTCAGGTCAGGAAGCAGACAGGCTGGCTAAACCGACCGTCTGCTAGCGGCCTCACGTCACCAAGGTCAGATAAATCCCATCATATAGAGACTCTTTCACCTAGATATCATCATATAGAGACTGTGTCTGTTCCTCGAATTTGGAAATCCAAAAAACTGCCAAACCTTTCTAAGGTTAAAAATCTAATTGATGTTCAACAAATAAAAAACAGATATAATACAGATGAGCAAACGATAAAGCTTGGGTTGCTGAATATTCGATCCCTTAATTCAAAATCGCTCATAGTTAATGATAAGATTAAAGACTATAACCTAGATGTGCTGTGTTTGACAGAAACCTGGCTAAAACCAAACGATTACATTACTTTAAATGAGTCCACTCCGCAAGATTATTGTTATAAACATGAGCCTCGTCCGAAAGGCAAAGGGGGAGGTGTTGCTGTAATTTATAGTAATATTCTCAAAACCACTAAGAAATCTAGTTTTAAATATACTTCTTTTGAAGTGTTGGTGCTTAATGTAAATATTTATAGTGTAAACGATAAATCATGTTTGAGATTTCTGCTGGCTACTGTATACAGGCCACCAGGGCACCATAAAGATTTTATCAAAGAATTTGCTGACTTTCTATCAGAATTAGTATTGGCTGCAGATAAAGTCCTAATTGTTGGTGATTTTAATATACATGTAGATAATGAAAAAGATGCATTGGGATTGGCATTTAAAGACATTATAAACTCAATTGGAGTGAGACAACACGTGTCAGGACCTACTCATTGTCGTAATCATACTCTAGATCTAATATTATCACATGGAATAGATGTTGATGCCGTTGAAATTCTGCAGCAGAGCGACGACATCTCCGATCATTATCTAGTCTCGTGTAAATTACATTTAGCCAAGGCTGCAAAGCCGACTCTGTGTTATAAATAGGTTAGACCTATCACTTCTGCCACTAAAGATTGCTTTATCAATAATCTTCCTAATCAGTTTCATCATCTCAGAATCCCAAATAGCTTAGAAGAACTTGATATTGCAACAGAAACTTTTAACTCTCTCTTTTCCAGCACTTTAGACACAGTTGCTCCGCTGCGCTTAAAGAAGATTAAAGAAAATAGTCCAACGCCGTGGTACAATGAGCACACCCGGGCCCTTAAGAGAGCAGCCAGAAAAATGGAGCGAAACTGGAAGAAAACAAAACTAGAGGTATTTCGGATTTCATGGAAGGAGAGCTCGATTGCTTACAGAGAGGCCTTAAAAGATGCTAGAACTAATTATTTTTCAACCCTATTAGAAGAAAATAAACATAATCCTAGGTATGTATTTGAATTTATTTGAAAGTGACTAAACTAACGAAAAAGAAAGCTTCAAGCCCAGAAGTTTCCAAGAAACACAGCAGTAATGACTTTATGAACTTCTTCACTTATAAGATTGATAATATCAGGGACAAAAAACTATGCAACCGTCTACTACAGTATCGCATCAGGGAGTATATTGTAGTCTCCGTGAGGAACATTTTGATTCATTTGTTGCTATAGGAGAGGAAGAATTTTGCAAAATTGTTAATTCATCTAAATCGACAACTTGTATGCTAGACCCTATACCGACTAAGCTACTGAAAGAGATGCTTCCAGAGGTCAAAGATCCTCTTCTAGATATCATTAATTCATCTTTGTCATTAGGATACGTACCAAAAACCTTTAAGTTGGCTATGATTAAACCGCTTGTTAAAAAAACGCAACTTGATCCTACAGAATTAGTCAATTACAGGCCAATCTCCAATCTGCCTTTTCTGTCAAAGATACTAGAAAAAGCAGTATCCTCACAACTGTGTTCCTTTTTAGAAAGAAATAATATCTGCGAGGATTTTCAGTCCGGATTTAGACCGTACCATAGTACTGAGACTGCTCTCATTAAAGTCACAAATGATTTGCTCCTATCATCCGATCGTGGTTGTATCTCTCTATTAGTGTTACTTGATCTTAGTGCTGCATTTGATACTATCGACCACAACATTCTTTTAAATAGACTAGAAAACTATGTTGGCATTAGCGGAATTGCACTAGCATGGTTTAAATCATACTTATCTGACCGTTTTCAGTTTGTAGCAGTAAGTGAAGAGATGTCTTATCGATCACAAGTTCAGTATGGCGTACCACAAGGCTCAGTACTAGGACCGCTGCTGTTCACTCTGTACATGCTACCATTAGGAGATATAATTAGGAAATATGGAATTAGCTTTAACTGTTATGCTGATGATACTCAGCTGTATATTTCTTCAAAACCTAACGAAACTTACCAATTCACAAAATTAACGGAATGCATAGCTGATATAAAAAATTGGATGACCAGTAATTTCCTATTACTAAATTCTGAAAAAACAGAGATTCTAATCATTGGACAAAAAACTTCCTCACCTAATAACCTAGAATACTGTCTAACACTTGATGGCTGCTCTGTTAAGTCTTCGACGTCAGTTAGGAACCTGGGTGTGCTCTTTGATACCAATCTTTCATTTGAAAGTCACGTTTCTAGTATCTGTAAAACCGCATTATTCCATCTTAAAAATATATCTAAATTACGTCATATGCTCTCACTGACAAATGCGGAACAATTAGTTCATGCTTTCATGACCTCAAGGCTAGATTATTGTAATGCTCTACTGGGTGGTTGCCCTGCACGCTTAATAAACAAACTACAGCTAGTTCAAAACGCAGCCGCTAGAGTTCTTACCAGAACCAGGAAGTATGACCATATTAGCCCGGTTCTGTCAACACTGCATTGGCTGCCTATTAAACATCATATAAATTTTAAAATATTGCTGATTACTTACAAAGCACTAAATGGTTTAGCTCCCCAGTACTTGAACGAGCTCTTAACGCATTATAGTCCTTCACGTCTATTGCAATCTCAAAATTCTGGCCAGTTGATAATACCTAGAATATCAAAATCGACTGCTGGCGGTAGATCCTTTTCCTATTTAGCACCAAAACTTTGAAACAATCTTCCTAACACGGTCCGGGAAGCAGATACAGTCTGTCAGTTTAAATCTAGACTAAAAACACATCTCTTTGGCTTAGCATAACACATTATAGATTTCTATAATTCAATGTTAGGCTGCATAGATTAGATCAGCCGGAACCGGGAACACTTCCCATAATTCCTGATGTACTTTGTACATCATAAGAAGGATGGCGTCTACGCTAATATTAGTCTCTCTGTTTATCCCGAGGTTTACCGCAGACCGCCGGATCCAGGGCATATCCAGATCTGATGAAGGACCATCACATGGACACGACGACACGCATTATCAGGGCTGTGAAGGCCCATGGACACCTCACCACACTCATCTCCTCACCGGCCGGATGACCCGAACCCAACCAGATGAACTGGATAATATCGTGAAAGTTCTGATCCCATCTGACTCCTGACATTATGCTGCCTAACTCATAATCATACACTGTTCATTCGTTGGCCAAAAGAGGACTGGCCCCCCGACTGAGCCTGGGTTCTCCCAAGGTTTTTTTCTCCATTCTGTCACCTGATGGAGTTTTGGTTCCTTGCCACTGTTGCCTTCGCCTTTTGGCTTGCTTAGTTGGGGACATTTAATTTTCAATTGAACAATACTATTAACACATTGTTTTCCTGTTATCTCTGTAAAGCTGCTTTGAAACAATTTGTATTGTAAAAAGCGCTATATAAATAAAGGTGACTTGACTTGACTGAATACCCAACTGATTTTCACGAGGGTTTTTTTTTTTGCTGCAAAGGTCATACATGTAGCTACGATACAGGACACATTGAATATTTTATTCACAAAATACAACCAATAGTACGATAATGTTAAATGTTAAATCTTACTTGTGAAAAGTAATCCCCGAGTGATGGTCTGCCGATTTGAGCAGGAATATGCTGCAGGGCTCTGGCATCTACTGCTGCTATGCAACGCAATTAGGAGGATGACCGGTTTAAGATGGCGGCCGCATTTCTTGCGCCACAGCGGCCAATAGAGCAGCTAGTCTCTATATGATGTCTATACTCCTTCCTGGTTCTTCCATTTTACACACCTGCTCTCACTCGCTCTGGCTGCCGTTACATGCGCTTGCTAACTGGAACCAACTGGACGCGTTCGTGACGTTCAACTTCTGGTATAACATTTTTTACAAAATAAAATAATGCAAAAAAAAAATTTTTTAAAGGTGCAGTGTGTGATTTTTAGCGACATCTAGCGGTTCGGTTGCGAGTTTACACTAAGGGCTCAGCCCACCGCTCACCCCTCCCTTTCGAAGAAGCTACGGTGGCTAAAACAGGACAAACATCGTCAGACAGCAGAGAATAGCCAGAGTAAACCAAGTTTCTGTACCACAGTCCATTATAAACCACATCATGGATAAAGTTTACAAAGCCATAGTCAGGTGAGGATCAAGGGTCTTAATATAAAATATAATAATAGTAATCAGCTGATTGTCTCACGAACGAAACCAGCACATTTCTCCCAACATAGCAAACCCATAATACAGCGAGGGAGAAGAACTACATGAAACTATGCAACTATATATTTTTTCTAACAGGGTAGTAAAAGTTTAGCTGGCTAATATGAGCTGTTACTGTGGCTGAGCTGGTTAAAGCTTTGTTTATACTCGACGCGTGTGGCAAAAATGACATGATTATAACAGCGCGCGCGCCTCCCTAGACACCATTTACTACACACAATAGGCTTTTTTTCTCTGATTTTGGAAACTCGATCGACTTAAAATACTTCCAAGATCGACGGGTTGGTGATTCCTGTAATTGTTTTACAGTCAATGACAAGAGTAGCCTACTAATCAGCTGTCTCACGAACGTAACCAGCACATTTATCCCCACATAGCAAAGCCATAACACAGCGAGGGAGAAGAATTTTCATGAAAGTTACATGAAACAATCCAACTACATATTTACTCCACTGACAAGGGAAAAGTCACTACTCACGGTGTTTATGGCTATCTTCTTTAGCTTTCTGCGGCTTCTCTTTCAAGGTAGTGACGAACTGTGCTCTGTAACGCTGTAGAAACATGACGTCACAATATGTCTACCTTCATAGAAGGGGATTCCCGCAGTTATGTAGATATAAATGCCTCATTCTAAGGTAATAAAGATATTGCGGTTTATTAAGTAAGTTCTTTATACACCACTGAACACATAGTTATGGATGTCATATTGCATTTCTGTTAATAGATACTCAAATATTTTACACATTGCACCTTTAAATAATAAAAAAATCGATTTTTGAAAATTTAATAATCGATTCATACTCGTCCATAACATACTCGTGATTAATCAATAATCGATTTTTTTCACCACCCCTATCTAGCATAAGGCATTTCACTAACTATTTGTGTATCTTTCACAATCAGCAATGTCAACATAGGTGAATATATAATATGATAACGAAAACGGTGAACTAGACTGAACAATGTCAGTGTAACAGTAAGACAGTAGGAAGTAGGCTAACATTACTGTACTGAACGTGTCTGGAAATGTTTATTATAAACAATATGATAGTAGTGGGATGAGTGACGTTAGACAGTAGTTCTAGTACATAAAATAAGTTTCATCCTAAAGCACCTTTTCTTATCCTGGAACAGTCTTTTGTATTCATTTCATGTCTCATGTAGTTTACCTTTAGCCTGGCTAACGCCAGACCCAATTCTCGTTGAGACTTGGGTCTGGGAACCACATGTACATTTTCTCGTATTTGAGGCGTGGTTTACGAATGCCCGGCGCTGTTTATTGGGTGCTAAGAATGTCTATCAAATGCTCATAGCCAACATATGTCGTCATCGTCTTGCTGTTCCCTCCCCGTTCTGTGATCCCGTTCTGTGATTGGTTCCCTAAATGAGGCGAAAAATCTGGCCATGGTATCCAGACTGCCTTTCAGCGTGAATTGAATCGCGCTGCGGTAAGGCAGTATGGGGAAACCCAGGCTAGTTTACCTTGCTATTTTAATAGAGTTCACTAATAATTCAAAAGCTCTGCTGATGTTGATCCGTGTTTTCGCCCTGAGTCGACTATTCAGAATCAAGGTCCAGAACTATCTGTTTTATAAGTAATTATTGATGTACAAGAGGGCTTTTCACACTTGAAATCGTTAATCCTGGGTCATTGTAAACCTTTACACTGATCATAATTGACCCGGGGTTAACCATTAATCCTGGGTATTTATAAACTGATGTTTATAGAAAAGAAAAATAAATGTAAAGAAGTAGGCCTACATTAAGTACAGCAACCATTTAAGTTTGGATATGTAATTTTCCAGTCTATGTTCAAGAATAGGGTCGCCAGGTGAGAGACTAATGAGGCTAACTAGTTATCTGGATTCCAAGAATATCATCTAATATATTCAATTTGGATAAAAATTTCATATATCCTTGTTACCCTTAATTATAACAACTATTTGTGAGGCGATACACACACTTGTGTTTTTGTGTTATTGCCAGTGTTGTGGTTTTTAGGGGCGATGAATATAATATAATATATCACATCTAGAGCGCCAGCAGAATATAAACCGGTCCTGAACTTCATGATACTCACAGAGAGTCAGAGGTCACAGCAGGTCCATCACTGAGATCAGGGGGAATAATCATGGAGTTGTTACTCTTCATGGACACACAGCTGAATCCTGAAGATGGTCCATCACTGAGATCAGGGGGAATATACATGGATCTGTTACTCTTCATGGACACACAGCTGAATCCTGGAGATTGTCCATTACTGAGATCAGGGGGAATATACATGGATCTGTTACTCTTCATGGACACACAGCTGAATCCTGAAGATGGTCCATCACTGAGATTAAGAGGAATAATCATGGAGTTGTTACTCTTCATGGACACACAGCTGAATCCTGGAGATTGTCCATTACTGAGATCAGGGGGGTTATACATGGATCTGTTACTCTTCATGGACACACAGCTGAATCCTGGAGATTGTCCATTACTGAGATCAGGGGAATAATCATGGAGTTGTTACTCTTCATGGACACACAGCTGAATCCTGGAGATTGTCCATTACTGAGATCAGGGGGGTTATACATGGATCTGTTACTCTTCATGGACACACAGCTGAATCCTGGAGATTGTCCATCACTGAGATCAGGGGGAATAATCATGGAGTTGTTACTCTTCATGGACACACAGCTGAATCCTGGAGATTGTCCATTACTGAGATCAGGGGGGTTATACATGGATCTGTTACTCTTCATGGACACACAGCTGAATCCTGGAGATTGTCCATTACTGAGATCAGGGGGATTATACATGGATCTGTTACTCTTCATGGACACACAGCTGAATCCTGAAGATTGTCCATTACTGAGATCAGGGGGATTATACATGGATCTGTTACTCTTCATGGACACACAGCTGGATACTGGAGATGGTCCATTACTGAGATCAGGCGGGTTATACATGGATCTGTTACTCTTCATGGACACACAGCTGAATCCTGAAGATTGTCCATTACTGAGATCAGGGGGATTATACATGGATCTGTTACTCTTCATGGACACACAGCTGGATACTGGAGATGGTCCATTACTGAGATCAGGGGGATTATACATGGATCTGTTACTCTTCATGGACACACAACTGAATCCTGGAGATTGTCCATTACTGAGATCAGGGGGATTATACATGGATATGTTACTCTTCATGGACACACAACTGAATCCTGGAGATTGTCCATTACTGAGATCAGGGGGATTATACATGGATCTGTTACTCTTCATGGACACACAGCTGGATACTGGAGATGGTCCATTACTGAGATCAGGGGGATTATACATGGATCTGTTACTCTTCATGGACACACAGCTGAATCCTGAAGATTGTCCATTACTGAGATCAGGGGGATTATACATGGATCTGTTACTCTTCATGGACACACAGCTGGATACTGGAGATGGTCCATTACTGAGATCAGGCGGGTTATACATGGAGTTGTTACTCTTCATGGACACACAGCTGGATACTGGAGATGCCGCTCTCTGAGTGTGAATAGACACCTCCTCCTCTCTCTCCTCACACACACTCATTTTACAGGTACGGTTCTCCTCCTCTCTCTCCTCACACACACTCATTTTACAGGTCCGGTTCTCCTCCTCTCTCTCCTCACACACACTCATTTTACAGGTATGGTTCTCCTCCTCTCTCCTCACACACACTCATTTTACATACAGTTTGCTTCTTCTCTTCCTCCTTAAGAGACTTTTCAGACCTGTATGTGGACACAGAAAACATGCACAAAACACAAATTAATTTTAACATTTTATTTATGCCGTTTAATTCACTTTATCGCAACATTAACAGTTTTTCTCCAGTTACTGTAAATAATGTTGTTTTTAGAGCAACATGTCGGCCACACTTTCAAACACAGCAGTCGTGTAAACTCTGGATTCACCTTCACTTTAATAACACTGCTGAACTCTTGAAGGTGTTTTTCACAATCAGTTTTGTCGTCTCGCATTAAGCAATTATGATGTTACTTTTACGTGTTTATGTGATTATCCTGCGACTACACTTTCTTTCTCCAGTCTCACTGCGTCACTGAACGTATAGATTAAATACGTATTTAATTATTTTTATAAAGTCAACCAAAGATTTCAACATTAAACTAATATTCTCCTGTTAAAGGAAAAGGAAAAGGTAAGTGCAAAACCATTTTCAGCCATTTTATGAGTGTTACAGTTGACGTGTTGTAAAGTAAGCCTAGAAAACGAAAGTAACCTTCAACTTTATCATGTGTTTGAGTAAGGATAAGGTCTGTTTAGACACAAATACTCCATCGATATTATTATGAAAAGTTTAACGAACTTACTGTCGTGAACATGTGAAGCGATTGCTGATTTTCTATCTTCCGAAATGGCGTCTTTACGGTCATCGGCTGCTTTCGGTTTCACTCATAGACATAATATAATACATAGACACCCTATTGGCCGCTGGAGCGCACGTCAACGGCGCCGCCATATTGGGGATGGCAACTTTCCCATACCTCTCATACTGGGAATGAGAAAATGCCTGTTTTGTGCGCTGCTTGGGGCTGTACAAGTCGCCACACAATTGAAAACCGCTTCCGAGGAATTATCTTTCACAGGCAAGACTGAACGTTTGTTTTTGGTTGTATTTGGTCATTATTTAATTAGTAATAGTAACGTTCAGAGGATAAATTAAAAAATACTACTGTTATTGTGTCACGAAATGTAGTTTTAATAGTTTTTCAGTCGACAATGTAGTTGTTTAAAGCTTAAATATGTGGTTTGTTTATAAAGATAGCGCCTATTTAAAAATTTGATCTGACGGTTTCGGAGTTGTACGACGCGATCACCGGGCGCTCGGCGCTCATTAAGCCCGCAGAGGACAGCCTTACCTCGGCCAGAGCGTCTGAAGTTTGCCGCCGGCTCGGATGTCTCTAGTCTAGTGATTAAACATGAGATATTATTCGTCTTGTGTATATCTAACGGGCGATCTTTGGTCTCATTAATCTATAAATGGTTCCCTGGTAAATCGTTTTGGCTGAGGGCAAAGTGAAGTTTCATAACTTTATATTTAGGCTTTTTTAACGTTGTATCCTGCTGTATGTTTGACTGAAGCTACTTCTGCTATTACCGATCAATAAAACTGAAATTTAACAAAAAGAGTTAAATATTAAATGTAAGTCACTATTTAACTTATTTTTTATTGTGTATATTCTGTAATTGATATTTCTTATTCTATTGCTATTATTATAGTATTATTAATAAACCATATGCTATTATCAATATTTTTGTGATTGTATTATTGTATGATATTATATAATTATACTATTCATTACTATTTTATTTGCTGTATACTATTTGTTTATGTTATTGACTAAACTATTTACTATTACTTCTCACAAATGTTAGTTGTACCATAACATATGTATTAGCATGGATCCATCAGTTATCTTTGTTATTGCTCAAATCTGGTCAATCACAGAAAATGCTTTTTCCACAATAAGAAAACTTAAATTATATCTCAGTATGGGGGTCTTCATCATTCTTATCCAAGAATAAAAAGCCAGATACATGACAAGTCTGAGCTTTGACCATTCTTTATTAAAACAAATATTTTACAAGTGTAACTATTGAGATTTTAAATAACTAGAGATGGAACTTTTTGTACACCACATACAAACCACTGAAATCGGTTGATAAATATAAAAACAGTTTTTGTTTTTATCCAGAAAAAAACGCAGCTCACCCTTGATTACAGTGCAGTCTTGCCCTCCGCAAAATGGCGGACCCGTTGACGTATCGCAGCAACGTTCCAAAGCGGCCAATAGGGCGTCTATGTATTATATTATGTCTATGGTTTCACTGTGAGACTGGTAAGAACAACTTCCGGGTTTGGAACGAGGAAATAAATTACAGCTGTGCCATAAAAATACGAGACCATATAAAAAAAATGTTTTGCTTTCCCACTTGCACATTTGTATTATATAAGAATAAAAAAGTTTGAAACAACATTTGGGGATTAATTTGTTAATGGAAATATACACAAACAAAAAAAAAACTACAATTTAGAATTTTGCTAACGATAGGCTACCAAACTACTACTTTTGAACATTCTGTTAAGTAATTTTGCAACTTCATATCAGTCATTTGAGTATTAGTAGACAGTCTTGCTTAATATCTGCTAACACGTTATTGTGATGGTCGTCCAACAGACATTCTGCTGAATGTAAAAAATAAAATAGAATAAATAAATAAATAAATACGAGTCAAAGAGTCTCTAATTATCTAGCATCTTCTGTCAACAAAACCAAATTGCAAACCTTCATGTGGGATCATAGACTGGGATGTATAGCATATTGTTGTGGTGGGGAGGAGCAACAGATCGACACAAGAGCGTCCGGCCTCCGAGGTCTTTTATGTCTACATAACATAAAATTGAACACATTTACCACATCTGGACATTTAACATAAAATGTCCAAAGAAGGGGAATAAAATGTGAATAAATAAAAATGTCCATGGTGATAAAAGTGTCCAAAATAAATCAAGTGGTACTGCAGAGTCAAATGACATCCAGCTCCTCCTCTCTGGACGTCTAATGGGGTGATACAGAAATGACATCACTTTGTAGGCCGAAACCTATGGCCTAAACGCGGTTCCCGAAGTCAATGGGTTTTTTAATAGAGGGGTTTCACGACGCGTCATCAATCCGGAAGTCGCCATTATGGAGGTACTGAACGTAAACAATGCCACTGAACTGAACCGACTTACATATTTGGCTGATTATTGCTGCTGAAAAATTGTCGTATTTTGGTCTGTACTAATCGGTCGCACCGTGAAAAAACATTTAGAGTTCTATAGACTGCAAAAGTTAAAGAGAAGAGTGCAAAAAACGGATGAAATCTGACCTAAAATGATGTCAACACTGAATCGCAACTGTTCAGATCCGAGTTGTGTGATCATGCAGCTCTTTGGCAATATGGCATTGACGTTGCGTTGATGGAGGGGTTTGCATTAGCAATAGAGATATTGTCTTACTTACATTTTACAACATGGACATGTGTAGCCGCCGCGCTGGACTCCTGCGTCTCGAGCTGCAGAACTGGAGGAGGCTGGTAAGCACAGCTTTTGTTCAGCGCCGGTTTCAAAAATAATAATCTTCTGCTTGTCCGGCACTTTGCAACAACACAGCCTTGTATCGGCAGCGACTATCAGCATGTTCCCTATAACAACGTCTGGCGTGTATCTTGAAACGGATTTCATGTGCTTTTTTTGGACTGACAATCTGAACGTAGCCTATGAGAAGCTAGCTCGTTCGGATCTTTACCACATAGGCCTATTAACTTTAGTTCGTCAAAATTCTGCACTCTTTCCTGCTTAAGTCCTTCTCTATATGATTTCACAGCTTCTATGTGTTTTTTCCCGTGGTTTAGACAACATAAATTAGTGTAACAATGTGTTCAGTAGTACATAAACAGTACAATCCATGCTGTTGTTTACATCCGAGTCCCTCCGAAATGGCCGCGCATCCGGGTAACTGACCAAATCGTGACGTCGGTGAAACCCCTCTATTGGATTTTGGTTAAATTGATGAAATAAGGTCAGTGGTGAACACAAGCTCAAGAAAACTTTCACATTTTATTGTACAACATAAAATACATCACTATTAGCCCACTCGTGATTTTTTTAGCTATTACATGTCTTGTTGCTAAAAAGTGGTTAAATGTGACTACAGAGGCTGTTTTGGAGATTAAACGTCATCACGCTGAACAGGTAAAATCAGTCCACTTTTACAGTATTGTTATGGTTATAATTGTGCTCTTACAAACTAATCTAACTCAAGCGTTCTGGGAAAATGTTTCTAGATAAAAACTGAAAGAGTTGTTGGAAGCTAGTGATGGTGACGTTGAAGACGTGAGATCTGGTGTAGTTCGTTTACCTTTAGCTTTTTACTTCTGGCAGCTGCATTCAGGCTTCACAATTCAAAAAAGTTGTGTTCATCTGTGATAATTATCTTGGTGGGCAATTATCTTGATTCTCCTTATAGCCTGCAGTGAGCAAGTTCATTTATTGCTTCCTTCACCATGGGAGTTATAATTAATATTATTATGTCACCATACATTTTTGCAAACTTATAAAAATAAATGCTTTAAAGACTCTCAGGGTTAAGATGTGATTTATCAAAATGTATAAAAAATATTATGTGTACTAAGTACGTCTGAACTATGTACATCGCCTTACAAGATGCCAGCCCTGTCTGGTCAGGACTCTGAAGAATGATGGAGATGCTTTTTCTTTGCACTGCATGTCTTCTGTACGTTGGTTTCAAAAAGTGGAGTGGACATCACATCCTGAGCAAAAGTGTCCATCTATTTCATTTAACTGAATAAACCTGTGTGATATTTTTGATTTGTTAATGTTGTAATGGTGGTGCAGTCAAATAACACATCAATGAGGTAAGGAAGTGCATTTTTCCCATATAAGGAAAAAATCATGCTCTATTAAGTCAAGTCATAATTATGAAAAAAAAGTACATACTAAGTCAAAATTATAAGATGAATAGTTTAAATTATTACTTAAAATGTAAACATTATGGCTTAAAGGGGTGGTTTACTGCTTTTTTTCTTTGCATGATTGGGTTTATGGGGTGCAATATAACATGTATTCGTGGTTTTTCTTTTTTTAAAAGTCTTATTTTTCATAAATTTCACCTTTATTGTAAGCCTCTTTCTCCTCTGTCATTTGAACGACCGGTTTACTTCCTGATTCTATGAAACCACTCCCTCAGAAACAGGCAGTGGGCTCAGATTGGTTAGTTTGGGCCGGTGTGTTGTAATTGGCTAAACTGCGAAGCGCACGTTGTCCGGAACCGCCACGCCCCTTACCTTTACGGGCATGAGTCTCATGTGCTCCATGTAAACAATGGAGTCGATACTGCCGTATCAGTTTGAGCCCGAATCAGACCCAGAAAGCGGCGATGAAGAGAGTCAAGCAGGGCTGTTACAAAACGTTTCTGAATGGTACGTTTTTGAATTATTATTATTCTATTCTTCTATTATTACATAAGAAGTTTGATACCCTGTTATACTTGAAAATGATACTGCTGCTTGTTAGCTTTTTGAGATACGTTTTTATCTTGATTAAACATTTTAAAGAAATGATTACATGAGTAATACAGTTTTTTAAAGTTATTGTTTTATCGATATAATGAACAACCGTTTAGCTATTAACAAAACGTAGTTTACTCTGTGTATCGTTTTCTTAGCATCGATATAACTGGCTACTATAAACAAACACTGTTGACATTGATCACATTCATGATCAAATCGAAAAACTACGTCATAAAGTAGCTATACATGGCAAATACATTTACAAAATCTATATGATTACAAATTCAGGTCCAAAATGTTTGTACGCGTTTGCCATAGAAACACGAAATAGCATAACAAGTGATTATAAAGCCAGCGCGGGCATTTGTTTACGTCATTGATAAAACGAAACCACGTCTAAAATTATACAAATACGTTTAAAATTATTAAGTCTTACTTACAGGTTGTGGCCCAACAACTGCTCCCTCTGGTTTTAACGTTGGAACAGCTTCAGGTTTTAGCAACAGTTTCTTGTTGAATCCGGCATTGAATTGTTGGAGATTCAGGAAGCTGTCTTCAGTGAAATGTGCTGCACAAAGAGCCAATTACGATTGTAATCGTCAGAAACATAATCAAACATAAATTGTAGCCATTGTTGACGAACTAAAGCGTCTGTAGGAAGCCCGAACACAGAAGACCTGACAGCTGGGTGAACATAACACACTTTCGACGGCATGTTTAGCTCTCCCCTGTAACTCTTCCTCTTCAGCAAAGACGCAGAAATATGATCATGCCCTTTTTTGTGTATTCCGGAGGGAGGGTTGATGCAAATGTATGGGTTAGTGACGTCTAAAACCCAGCTGTAGTCCCAATCGAGTCGTTTTTGTAGGCATTTACACTAGAGGTCTTCACAGTGCACCCGAGACCCGTCGACCCGGGACCCGACCCGGGACCCGTACGGGTTCGGGTCTAAATTTTAAATGATCGGCCGGGTCCGGGTCGGGTCCGAATTTATTACTTCGGGTCCCGGGTCTGTTTAAAATTGTGTGCAATACCCGTGCGATCGGACTCGATCAGAGCCAGAATGAGTCAGATCAGCACTGCTTGTGTTTTTTTGCAACGTGTAAAAGTAGGTAAAGAAAAGAGAAATAATAAAAAAAAGCGATCTCTCTCTCTCTCTCTCTCTCTCTCTCTCTGCCTTTAGAAGCAGAGCGCGCGGCCGCGCCCAGACTCAGTCAAAGAGAGTTAATGCAACTGCACGCACGGTAATGATGGATACCTTTGTGTGCAGTGGGGAAACAGATCTTTACTATATTTAAGTTTATTTTATTTCTATATTTTATTTTATGTTTTTCTTGGTAGTAATTATTGATATGTAGTAGGCTACTATGTATACGTGTCATTTTGAGTTCGTGTTCCTATTATGTGACATAGTAAATGGTTCAAATCTCAAAAATGCTTGCAGACTTTGAGTTACACACTCATATTTAAATATATTTCAAATCAGCAACAAAATCTGAGGTGAATTGTCACATAAATGTTTTCTATGACTCTCAAATTCGTTAGAAAAAAAAACAACATTTTAGGCTGATCCAGCTAGCGCGCATGTGCAGTCTCAAGTTTGTCGCATGTCATGTTTCTTTGGCAACCGGAGCTTCCAGCAGAGAGCACATATGATAGCAAATAAATAATGTCAGCGGCCGTGGCACTGAACGAGCAATTGTTATTATAAGTTAGTTCAAAAGGACAAACGGTTAAGTTAGTTATTATGCGAGTTAACTCGAGTCAGAATGCACATGTGCAAAGTTGCATTTGTCATCCATCACCGTGACATCAAGTGGACTTTTAAAGCTGAAATACTGAGTGGATTAAGCTTGGAATAACGAGAGAAATAACATGGATAGAACTTTCTTGTCGGTGGATTGCAATGCATCACAGTCAGTCAGGTAACGTTACAAGAAAGTGAGACGACGACTACTAAAATTATGTAAGACAAAAAGTTTTATTTTTCGCAACTTGTGTGAAATAATATGTGACAATCGGGTCCAGTCGGGTTTGTGTCTTCCCGTCGGGTTCGGGTCCAGTTTTCAAATAATAAACGGGTCCAGGTCGGGTCCGGGCACGGCGTTTCTCGGATCTGCACGGGTCCGGGTCCAACTTTTGAAATAATAGACGGGTCCGGGTCGGTTCGGTTTAGCACATTACGGGTCTCTTCCGGGTCGGGCATGAATTTTTGGACCCGTGAAGACCTCTAATTTACACTTCCTGATTTTTAAAAGACGATATCTCTGCTTACATTGAACTTTCAGCGCTGCAACTTTGCAGATAATGTTCATGCACTAACAGCAACATTAGACACTATTTAAAATGAAAAAAGTGAAATCGCAATCAACCACCCCTTTAAAAGTGAAAATTATGACATTAAATGGAGAATTCACTCAAAAAAAATTAACCCATGATTTACTCTCTCTCAAGCCATCTTATATGCCATCATGTATATATGACATCTTCTTTCAAATGAATACAAATGAATATATATATATAAAAAATGTTCCAAGCTTTATAATGGCAGTGAATTGCCGTTTCTGTTTTAAAGTCCATCAAAGTGCTTCTATCCATCATACAATTGCTCTAGGGGGTTAATAAAGGCCTTCTGAAGTGAAGTCATGCGTTCGTGTAAGAAAAATACCCATTTAAAAAATTGTATTGACTAAAATAACTAGCTTCCGGTAGACGGCCTAGTAAATCGATGTGTACGGCCGTTTGCCGGAAGCTAGTTACATTAGTAAAAAAGTGCCATTTAATTCATACGGCCTCAAAAAGAGTAGTTTCCCCATGGGCACACACTCACACCCCAGCTCTTTTCTAGTTAGCCTACTGAAGTTGGCGGAGAGAGCGGACGGCTTTTTAAGAGCTTGTACTTAAGTTCCTCAAAAGGGTTAAATACGGAATAGTCCCCCTCACTGAAGTGATAGGATATTTGTCGGAATGCCAAAGAAAGTAAAAGAAAAAGTTTCAAGTGACAAAGGGATAGAAATGACGGCAAAAACCAACGCTAGCCAAAAGGCTAATGTACCAGAAGCGCTGTTTCACCATGACTACTCGCTGGAAGCCATGGAAACAACGAACACCGGGAATGATAAAAGACACTTCGGCGAGCTGGAGGACCCTCAGGATAACTCATCAACAGACACTTCCCCGGCTCAAAAATGGGTGAGCCAAACGAAGAACTTTTAGGGTCGGCAATTCTGGATGCAATAAACACTCTGGGCACCAGATTTGACAAACAGGAAAAGCAGCTGGAAGTTATTAACGCTCAGATTAGAGAGAACAGCGCAATGATTTGTAGCCTGGCTAAAGCACTGGAGTTCAATGCAGCAGAACTCAAAGAATGCAAGAGTAAAGTGTCGACCTTGGAAGAGAAAGTGGCAGCATTGAAAAAAAAGAAAACTCGGAGCTCAAAGAAAGAACGGGGGAGCATGAAAGGTACAGCAGAAGGTGGAACCTGCACTGTAAAAAATTCACCCGTATATTTACAGTAAAGAACTGGCAGCTGTGGTTCCAGCGCTTTACCGTAATTTTACAGTTTCAACAATGCTGTAATTTTACAGTAAAGTACTTGCCATTTATTTAAAACAGGTTACAGGTTTTAACAATACATTAACAGTATCTAAGGAAAAAAAGTCACAGAAAATACATTTTAAAATTTAAAATTCAATGAGAGGAACCATGGATTCATTAATGGGCAATAGATGTGATCACGGGCATATCCTACAGGGATGTTAAAGGACTTTGGAAATGTCAGAGGGGGGAAAGACATTTTCTTTTCTTAACAGGAACCGCTGAGTGGAGCTTGCACTTAAAGAGGTTGGTTCTAAGTTCATCACAAAAAGCTGTGTGTTAACAGTTAAAGATTTTTTTTTCTTTTTTTCTCTCTCTTTAATGTTTTTGTTGAAGTCAGAACTTTCTTTTCTATCTTTAAATGCAAGAGGTCTAAAGGACAATGTAAAGCGCAAGGCAATCTTTCTGTTTTGTAAAGGACTTAAAGCAACTTGCTGTTACAAGAGACTCATTCGTGTGAAGAGGACACTACCTTTTGGAAGAACCAGTGGGGAGACGAGATCTTTTTTTCCCACGGCAGTAATAGATCTGGGGGCGTGGCAATATGTCTCCGGGGATTCCCGGGGGAGGTAGTAACATTCAAAAGTGATAAAGATGGTCATTGGATTGCTATGGTTGTGAATTTAGAGGGGTCGTTTGCAATTTTGATTAATATCTATGGATATAAGAGTAATGTTCAAAACAGAATATAATTGGGAATTATTACTGAAATTATTTCTGATTATAAGAAACTGTATAGTAGATTTACTTTGATGGGTGGAGATTTTAATATGGCACCGGACGAGTGGTCCGATAGATGCCCTTCTATTCATACTGATCACCACTACAATATTGTATTGAAGGAATTATTAGAAGTAAATTCACTTATTGATATTTGGAGAGTGAAAAACCCATATAGACGAGAATTCTCTTGGATAAAACCTAACGGGAGATCGAGGTATAGAATAGATCTGTGGCTGGTGACTCCAGAAGTAACAAATGCTGTGACAGATGTTTCGATATCTGCTGCTCCCTTAACAGATCATTGTGCTATTGAAATAACACTTAAGCCCGATAGTAATTATAAAAGTAGGAAAAACTATTGGAAGTTTAATGCAGACCTGTTAAAAGTTTATGTTGAGGGAGTGAAGGCCTTATTGGGGTTATTAAAAGGGATATGGAGATAAATACATATAGTAGGAAATGGGAATATTTTAAATATAAGGTTAGGTGTCTGTCCCTTACGTACAGTAAAACCAGGAGTCAACAGTGAGGAGAAAGGGAATTTAAACTGGTTCAGGAAATTAATGATATTTGTAAAAAAAAAAAATAAAAAAAAAATGAATTTTTAGAGGAAGATAAAGCCACGTTATTAAGTTTACAAGCCAGGTGAGATAATTTATTCATCCATAAAGCGGAAGGTGCTTATGTCAGATCCAGAGCAAAATGGATAGAACAGGGGGAAAGGAATACCTCGTATTTTTTTGGACTTGAAAGGAGGAGACAGGAGAGAAATAAAATAAATATCTTAATGATGAATAATACAGAATGCTCTGAAACAAAAGCAATTTCTGAAGAAATATATAAATTATTCTCTAAATTATACTCTTCATCCTATTCAGAGGAGCATTCATTATTATTTCTTGAAAGCATTAAGCAATATATTCCTCAAATTGAGACCGATTATAAAGAAAGATGTGACTCTGTGATTAATATGAAGGAGTTGGGTTTATAGCTTTAAAGCAAATGTCAATAGGCAAATCCCCGGGTCAAGATGGTTTAACCTCAAACTTTTATACATTTTTCTAGGAAGATATAAAATAATTATTATTTAATGCCCTAAAAGAATGTACTGAAAACAATAATTTGATGACGACCATGAAACAAGGTATTATTACTTTGTTACCCAAACCCGGAAAGGACAAGAGATATATTGATAACCTAAGGCCAATAACTTTATTAAGTGTGGATTACAAATTATTTACACGGATTTTTGCTAATCGGTTGAAAGAGGGCATGGGACAGATAATTAGTGAAACTCAGTCAGGATTTCTTAAAGACGTCGATACACAACAACATTAGGCTGGTTCTTGATTTACTAGATCACATCACAAGGACTTTATCGGGGAGAATGGTTTCATATTGTTTTTAGATTTTTACAAAGCCTTTGACTCAGTTGAACATCCATTTATAATGAAAACTTTAGAGCATTTTGGGTTTGGGTCAGAATTTATTAAGGTGGTTAATATGATCTATAAAGATATTAATAGCTCAGTTTCTCTTCCACAAGGAACGTCAAAAAGATGAGGTTAAACGAGGGATTCGCAGGGATGTCCTTTCTCCCCTTTGTTATTTATTTTAGTTGCAGAATTATTGGCGATTTTTATAAAAAACAGCACTGACATAGAGCCTTTACACTGCATGAAAAGGGGGATTTTCGTCAGTAAGCGTCACTGTAGATTGTCGTGGAAGTTCAGGTTTACGACAGTACACGGCAATTTACAGGCAACACTGAAAACTGCCTTGAATTGTCGGAAATTGACGTGGGCTGTGATTGGCAGTTGTCCCCCCATGACCCCCCTCCCCCTAATTCTAGAGGCTTTAACATGTTATGAAAATGCTGTGAGCTATACAAATGCAAATGAGGGTAGCAGGGGGAGTTTTACACCAGGTGACATTTTTCTAAAAGGTATTAACTTCACTCTAAGAAAACCTCTGGTGTAAATAGATCAGGCTCAGTTTAAGCCTAATTATAGACTCTTAAATTTTAGCTTGAAATTTATATATTTAATGAAAGTATTAGGGCTGTAATCAATCAAAAAATATCTTGGTCGACTGAAGTCCTGTCTAAAAATGAAGTTAGGAAAAACAAAAACGTTAAATGAATTAGCTGTGCACCTTGTTGTCTGCCTAAATTAATTATAAATTAACAAAAAACTGGAGTGGCACAGATAAAAAACAACAACAGATAAACACACCTGATATTTGTTGTAAATAGTTGAATGTATGGTTTATGTTCATTTTACCTTTTGTGTGGTATATTTGCACTATTGAGGAACCCCTCTTACTCAAGGAATGAAAGCCCTGTCATGTAGCTATGTGCACATGTGCTAGGTAATAATCTATGTATAACTCAGCTGGCAGATGATACTACTATCTTCCTCAAAAGTTCAGAACAGATCCCTCTCATTATTGAGAAGATTAAGGGGTTCTCTACAGCATCTGGATCACAGTTAAATTTAAAGAAATGTGAACTAATGGCTATACATGAACACCCTCTAATGGATCTGTATGGTATTCCAGTTAAAACGGAAGTGAAATGTTTAGGGGTAGTGATACTATGGCCGTTCATGTCGAGTGCGACAAACTGCTTCCCGTTTTGAGCGTCTCTCTTCCAGAAATGACTTATAAACCTCCTGAGAGTTCCTGCGGCCATTGTTAATTGCTGTGCGCCATTTGGTTCTGTCATTTGCAAGTGCCTCCCAGTTGTCCAGGTTGATGGAGAAAGCCTGAAGATCCCTCTTAATGACGTCTTTAAAGCGTAGATGGGGGCGACCATGTTTGCGGGGGGCATTTGCCAGCTCGCCATAAAGCAAGATTTTTGGAAGGCGAATGTCATTCATTCGATATATATGCCCTGTCCAACGGAGGTGGCGTTCACGAAGGATGGTGTACAGGTCACTGGATCCAGTTCTCTCAAGTATGGCAGAGTTTGGCACATGATCCTTCCAGCATACACCCAGTATGGAACGAAGGCAGCAAAAATGGAAGGTGTTGAGGCGATGTTCGTGCCTCCTGTATGTTGTCCATGTCTCACTTGCATATAGTAAGGTGCTCAATACACATGCATGGTACACACGGACTTTGAGGAGCAATGAGAGGTTCTTGTTGTGCCAGACACGCTTGCTCAATTTTTCAAACATTGATGATGCCTTCCCAATGCGCATGTCAAGCTCTGCGTCAAGGTTATTGTTGTTTGATACTGTGGAACCCAGGTAGGTGAATTTGTCTACCACAGATAGACATGTGTTGTTAATGTATACTGTAGGGTTTAGGGTTGCAGGTTGGGCAAGAATAACTGTCTTTTTAAGACTAATCTGCAAACCAAACTCTAGACATGCAGCAGCAAAAGATGAGCAGAGTAGTTGTAGATCTGCCTCTGAGTGGGCAACAAAGGCAGCATCATCAGCATAAAGCAGCTCACGTACCAGAACATGGCGCACTTTAGTCTTTGCCCGCAGTCTGGCCAGATTGAACAGTTTTCCTGAGCTGCGGGTATGAAGAAGGATACCCGAGTCATCAGGGAAGGCACGGCGTAGTAGGGCAGAGAAGAAGATTCCGAAGAGGGTAGGAGCAAGGACACATCCCTGCTTTACCCCACACCTTATCTGGAACTCGTCAGAGCGAGTGCCTTCAGACTGTACAGTGGCCTTCATGCCCTCATGAAACTCAGTGATCACCTTCAGTAACTTTGGAGGGCAGCCAAGTCTTTTTAAAATTAGGAAAAGTCCAGATCGACTAACGTAGTCAAAGGCCTTGGTCAAGTCTACAAACACCAGGAACAGAGGTTTATGCTGTTCAATACACTTTTCCTGTAGTTGACGGACACAGAAAACCATGTCTGCTATGGAGCGGCCAGCACGAAACCCACACTGGCTTTCAGGGAGGATACGGTCAGCAAGGATTTGTAGACGTGGTAGAATAGTGCGAGCAAATATCTTGCCAGCAACACTGAGCAGAGATATTCCTCTAAAGTTGTTACAGTCTGCACGGCCCCCCTTGTTTTTATAGATGGTGATGATGTTGGCATCTCTAAGGACATCTGGGAGATATCCACTGTTCCAGCACATCACAACCAGATGATGTAGGACAGAGGCAAGAACATCACCACCTGCCTTATAAGCCTCAGGGGGAGGCCGTCAGCTCCGGGAGACTTGTTATTTTTCAGTGCCTTTATTGCAGATTTGACTTCCTCGATGGTAATGTCTGCATCCAGATCAGACATAAGGGGGAGCTCAGGAATAGCAGCAGTTATTGCCAATGTGTTGGCTGTGACAGGCTGAGCATAGAGAAGGCTGTAGTGCTCTGCCCATCTCGCCAATTGAGATTCCATATCTGTCAGAAGTTCGCCTGATAGGGAACGGAGTGGAGAGGATTTTTTAGGGACTGGGCCCAAGGCTTCTTTCAGACCTTCAAAAACACCTCGGATGTTTCCAGTGGACGCACTTAACTCAATACGGTCACACAGTGTGCTCCAGTAAGCCTGCATGGCTGTGCGAGTGACCTGTTGGACATTGCGGCATGCCTGCTTCAAAGCTGCCCTATTTGAGCGAGTGTTATGCTGCAGATAGGACAGTCTGGCTGAACGCTTAGAGTCAATTGCAGGTAGGAGCAGGCTGGCATGGGTTTTGAACCAGTCAGGCTGTGATCTGGATCGCTTTCCAAAGATGGAAAATGCAGCCTTTGTGGTAACAGAGTGAAAGTGCTGCCAGGCAGCCGTGATATCCGCATGAGGTGGTGAAGAGTCAAAGCTGGAAGCAAGTAGTTCCTGGAACGCATGATGCGACGCAGGAGCATAGGTTGCAGAAATATCCAGATGAGGAGTAGGCTTGGGCCTTGCGTAATGAAACTTGCTTGGGACCATCCTTAATTTACAACGTAGAAGGGCATGATCAGTGTCACAATCTGCTGAGTGCAGTGATCGGCAGTGAGTTACTTCCTTCAAATGTTCACGCTTCACCAGTACATGGTCGAGTTGGTGCCAGCGCTTAGAACGTGGATGACGCCAGGTGACTTTAGAGGAACTTGAGCCCTGAAAGAATGAAGAGGGGACACAGAGTTTATGGGTGCTGCAAAGTTCCAGTAAGCGCTGACCGTTGTCATTCATGTTGCCATATCCATGGCTTCCCAGAATATCAGGCCATGCACTAGAGTTAGCACCCACTCTGGCATTAAAGTCACCAAGGATAATCAAACGTTCGGTTGAGGAGGTCTTCTGAATAATGGAGCTCAGTTGACTGTAGAATGATTCCTTTACATCTAGATCAGAAGTTAGCGTAGGGGCGTAAGTGGCTATGATTGTAACTGGGCCACAGTTTTTGTGCAGGCGCAGTGACGAGAGACGTGAGGAGATGGGCACAGGTTTTTCCACTGAGGACAGTAGCTTGTTTTGGATTGCAAAGCCAACCCCATGCATTGGTCTGTCACCATCTGGGTATCCGTTCCAGAATAAAGTGTAGTTTTTTTCCTGGACAGAGCCAACACCGGTCAGCCAAGTTTCACTCAGGGCAGCGATGGAGATGTTAAGTCGGAGTAGTTCTGCATCAATCAGGGCTGATTTACGAGGTGAGACGCAGTCCATGTCAGAACTAACGCCAAGAGATCGCACATTCCAGCATGCAATGGAGGTATATGCGACAGTTGCAGGATGACGACCAGGTCGCGCCTGCCGTACACGCGAACCTTGCCGAGCAACGACAGCACTCTTAAGGACAGAGTGCTCCCGAGTTGCCAGTCGTGGAGGCTGAATATTAGACGTCATAATGGAGAGATGAGATGCTCATAGTAGAGAGCGCCCGGGCAAAATTTTAAGTGAAAGGATGCTTGCCCAGGTCAACCTTCCACCTCTGGACTCAATGCTACAAATTCCAACGGAACACAGATGTGTGACGGTTGGTGTAGTTATGAGTTGCCCCGCAGTGACCAGCTAACTAGGTCTATTGCCCCGTGACCATTGGCGAGGTGCTCTTCTGCTCACCGGGCGGCTGAGACAGACCGAATCAGGTGCTGTGACAGCAGGCACGATCTGATACTCAGCATACCAGCCCCTGCTGCCGGGCTAGCAGGGTGGACTGGATTTCGTCTGGTCTCTCGCCTTTGACCTGTCTGGCTTGCTTGAAGCTGCCAGGGGTACAAGGCCCCCGCCAGCATAGCTCTCAGGGTCATAGAGACTCACAAGCTGTTCCGCCACGGCAAGGCACCAGTCCATAGAAGTGATAACCAGAGACAAAAAAAACAAACAGAGAAGAACAAAATATTGAGGTTGGCATAAAAAAAAGTAAATCTATCCTTAACTCTTGGCTAACAGAGGGATTTATCTATTTTGGAAGGGTGTTAATTACTAAAATAGAATCATTAGTTATGTACCCTGCATTTTCTCTAGCCATCCCTAATAATTTAATTAAATCAATGAATCAAACTAATTTTAACTTCATTTGGAAAAACAGACATCACTATTTAAGAAAAGGAGATGTTGTATAATCGCTAGAAGAAGGGGGTTTAAATTCAATTCAATTCAATTCAAGTTTATTTGTATAGCGCTTTTCACAATACACATTGTCTCAAAGCAGCTTTACAGAAAGTGCATTTCAGAAATGTACAAAGAAAAATACAGTTAGTTAATCATGTATAAATTTAGGCATAACATATCGCCGGTGTTTAGTCGTCTCTTCACAGGCGTCGAGTCGTCTCTCCACAGGCGTTTAGTCGTCTCATCACAGGTGTTGGGGCATCTGAAGTCTCCGTGAGAGGCTGGATACAAACTGGAGCTGACGAACGCTATTTACCTCGGGACTAGCGTCCCGAGATAACAGCAGAAAGACAGATGGGAAATAATTAGCATAGCTGATGTTCATAATATTAATGCATTCGAACTGATTCAGAAGTAGTATAAAAGGTAAGCATAAATGTGATTGACTATGAGGCTATGAATGGAGTGATAAAACTTAAATGGCTACAGAAATCCATACAAAATAGTGAGGGCTTCTGGTTTAATATTCCTTCTAAAATATTTGATAAGTGTGGGGGGATTGATTTTTTATTAAGATGGGATTTCTGCGTGGCTAAACTTCCTATTAAGCTGTCCAAATTTCATGAGCAGGTCCTCCTGTATTGGAAAATGATTTATAAACACAACTTCACTCCACAAAGTAGCCCCATATGGAATAATAGATGTATTTTGGTTAAAGGAAAATCTTTATTTTACATATCTCCCATAGTAACATATCTCCCATATCATAGTTAACATATCTCCCAAGGCATATGCCTTTAAGTGCAATACCCCCACTGTTTAGTGCAATATCTCCTAAACTCAGGTTATTTATATTTATATTTATTCATACTATTCAAAATACTGTATATATGTTCATAATCCGAAAATGTTTATTCTGACTAAACCCAACCGTGGCCTTATATTTTATATTTTATAGTATTTTCATATATATATATATATATATATTTTTTTTTTTTTTTTTTTTTTTTATAATTTTATTTTTAGATTTTGTATTACTGTTTCTTGTTGTATTTGTATCTGTATATGTGCACTGGAAGCTTCAGTACCAAAGAAAATTCCTTGTGTGTGCAAGCACACTTGGCAATAAAGCTCTTTCTGATTCTGATTCTGATTTATGTCACTGTGAGTGGGTGGAGAGGGGTGTCTGGTCTATTCTAATACATTTAATGTGAAGTGTACGAAGAAACAATTTTCAATGGTTATTAAGGCAATTCCACAGGCAATGGGCAACTTGGTTAGAGGCATGTTGGCTTATGAGCTTGTTGAAGCGCGGATGCCGGCACTTTATATAGGTGAACTGGACTTTAAGGAGAGAACATGTGCAAATAAAACTATAAGAGGCGTCCTTACCTCTGAACTTTTCCCTTTACCATTAAAAAGAAAAAATATACTAAAAGATCATTCAAAAGAAATTATAAGTATATTAAGAACCAGATACCTCACTCTTCCTATCCCACCAAATGCTAAAGAAACTCATTTTAAAATATTAAATGATATTTATCCCTGTAATGTGTTTCTGAAACAAAGGTTTAATATTGATAAGAATAATTGTACTTTCTGTGATTTGGAGATGGAGACTTTAGAGCATTTGTTTTTTGATTGTAATTATATAAAATCCTTCTGGGGTTCGGTCCAAAAGTGGATATTTGAAAAGGACTCTCAAGCACCAGTGTTAAAGTTGTATGAGATTAGATTTGGGGTTATATTGAAGGATAAAAGAAGAGACTTGATGTATAACAGTGTTATTATTTTAGCTTAGCAATTTATACACAAATGTAGTTTTATGAAGGTGAGACCTTTGTTTTTGGTTTTTAGGAAAGAGTTAATTCTGTATAAGAAAGCGTTGAAACATATAAAAACAAGACAAGCTTGGAGGTTTTTAAACTCATACATATTTTGATAACGGAGTAGACCTCTGTGTTATTTTATGTTCTATTTATTTATTTATTTATTTATTTATTTAGTGTTTATGAAATATATGTGTTTAAATTGTTTTGATATTGAAGGTATGTATTGTCAATATGAATTTGTAACGCCTGATTTTGATTGTTTAATAATAAAAAAAGTTAGCCTACTTATTAAAAACGTACAAAAATTAACATAACTGTTGCAAAATTTGCATTTTAGCTATGGGTGTGTGTACCACAGGCTTTTTTTTGTTTTACACATAAATCAGAAAATCCCATTATAAACCCCCCTAGGAAAATCTCGAAGGAACCAGCAGCGAATTATACTTCCGGGTTCGGTTATATCTGAACCACACGATTCATACTCAACGCCAGAGGGCGCCCTCGCACAGACAGTACAAAGTAGACTCATAAAAGGTAGACTCATCATTAGGTATTTTCGCTTCTGTCAACATACCTGATGGACTTTGTGAACTTCCATCCCTTCTCTTTAATGGTAATGACCTCAGAGCAATGATTCCCAACAAACTTATCCGCTCTTGTTTCAATTCTATATTATATCCGACACTTCTGTATAAAAACTATGTTTTGCAATCTTATGATAAGCGAGCTGTTAAAAAATTGCGAACACAGTATATTAGCTTTCCAGTGGCTCCTAAAGCTAAGGAAACTCATTTTAAAATATTCAATGGGGTATACCCGTCTAGCGAATTTTTAAGACAACGGTTTAATTTTGAAGAAAATGCCTGTACTTTTTGTCAAGTTGACATAACTGATCATCTTTTTTTTTCTTGTGTTTCTTCGAATACTTTTTGGGAAAATATGTCTTATTGGTTGGAATCAAAGGTTCAATCACTGCCTACTTTTGCCAGGAAACATATTATGTTTGGAATGCTGTTGGACGAGAAAAGAAATGAATTTCTTGTTAATGTAATGTTGATACTGGGCAAATTTTTTATTCATAAATCCAAATGTATGAAGACGAAACCTTATTTTTCTGTATTTAAGAAAGACTTGATTTGTAATTTCTTTCCAGCATTGGAATGTATGAAAAGTAAAAAGGCCCAGGAATTGGCTGGAATAATAAGAGATCTTGAGCTCTTAAAAGAGGAATAAAAAGACCCCTTTGTATTTTTTATTTTTTATTTCTTTTCTTTTTTTTACCTTAATTGATATATGCCTTGCTTAATACTCATTTACCTGTATTTATCAATGCCATTGTAGATGTATATTCTGTTTTTGTTCTGTTCTTGGTGTTCAATAAAAATAAAAAAATAAAAATAAAATCATTAGGTATTTTCCAAGGGGGTAATCCATCAGCCGGAAGTTGAAGCTGCCTCCGGGGGCCGCCATTGTAGCTGGCTATCACCTGCTGTTAGCATCCCATTGACTCCCATTCATTTTGGCGTCACTTTGACAGCGAATAACTTTACATCTGAGGCGTCCAAAGACTCCATTTGTCCATTATTTATTTCTAAAGAAACACGACAATGTATAAAAGGCTCCATTACTTTGTATCTTACGTTATGGCCCCGAAGAAGCCGTTTTTGTAAAAATAGGCTAACGATTGCGTCATAACACGCGACTCTCTGTCGCGCAGAAGAGACATTTACCGTAAAGACAGAAGTAGAAGCTCGCGCGCAATCGGGGGATGTGGAGGCATAAAGGGAGAAGCCCATAGAGTTGTGGAGTGAAAGTTGCACCTGCTGCGAGCTCATGAACAGCTAATACTCACGATCTCCGGCTCTGCAAGATTCAGAAGGGAATGATTCAGATTCCTCTTGGCACCGCTACTAGAAGACGTACAACTGTCAGTCAGGCTGCTGACGCCTTCAAGCTCAGTTTGAGCATGCGGCAGTATGCTTGGCTATCAGGAAGTAAGTGCCCATGTTGGGCTTCAACTCTCTCCGTTGAAATCAACGGGGTCGCTGTGTCCATTTCTTTGACTGTCTATGGTATTTTCATGGACCTATATTGATAATCGAAATAGCTTTTATCACAATATAATATAGTATCACAAAATAATATATTGTTTGCCTTAATTTGTATAAGAAGCCTAATCAGATCATAAAAAATATGAGTATTATTAGCATTTTATTCTCCTCTAAACAAAATCACATGGCATGGTCTAAAACAGTTTTAGAGTTATCCTCAGATTTGAAAGAAAATAAGATCAGAACAACATTAAAGCTATAGTTATTTTATTTTTATCATATGCTCGTGAATATTCTTGTTGGAACCCAAAACAGAGCAAAGAGTGAAAACAGAACTACAAATTTGAACATTTTCAATGAACATGAACCCTTTATATTTTATTATGTGTGTTGTTCTTACTGAAGAAAAAAATAAATTTGGAAATATTTAAGCAGTTATTGTAGTTGTATTGTTGTTTCTTAATCCAAAAAATGCTTGACCTCTGGGCTTTAAATAGCAGTTAATGAACAAAGCGGTAGAAAATCAGGAAAATGTATGCAAACCTCATTGATTTAAGAATTGTGCGTGACTTGTGTTAAACTTGGCCTCTCTCTGTGAAGGGTGGCCTGATTGTGGCCATGCTTTAAAAACATTCTAGATCCACCACTGCAAGGAGTGTAATATTGTATTTTTCTAATGAATCAAAGGGCAACACTAACATTTACAGTGTAAGAAACAGATAAAACCACACATATTTCACTTACTCACAGAAAAAGACTGAAGAAAGAACATGAATGAACAACGCACTCCTGAAAAGTCATTAGTAGAACAGGCGTCAGTACGAGAACTGTTTCTGAGTGAGTCTGTATTTGTGTCTCTGGTTCGGTACAGCACTCAGTGCTCCCACAGGGAAGAGGCGTCCACGCTTAACCCATCGCCCATCAGCGTGCCTCCCTGGTCTCCACGCAGGTACTTGCCATTCTGACCCTTAATGCCAACCCGTCCATACTCCACAAACTCAAAGAAGAAATCCTCAGGTTTGTCCCCATCTGTGCACACCAGACCACTGCCGGACACATACCAAAACTTTTCATTTCCACCTGTGGTAGAGAAGGGAAAAACATGCATCAGGAATTTGTGCCCAACAGAGTCAGTGTTGCTCAGTGAAACTCTCGCAGTCTCAGCTCACACAATATGACTCACTTTTTATATGGTATGCGCCATCGCTGAAAAGCAATGAGAAGATGTCATACACAGAGCGACTGGCGTCCAGTGTATTGGAGTTCTTGTGGTGACACACAAAGCCGTTCTCCCCGCGCAAGACCAGGATAGGACGATTAATCAGCTTTAGCACAAACTGCTCGTCCTCCCCTGCCCAACACATGAGAGGATTTATCTGACTCGTGTTGTGTCCAGTAGTGGCAGTTTAGTAAAAGGTCAGAGAAGAATCAGTGTGAACTCACCCAAGGATTCACTCACAGCTGCAAGCTGTCCGTTCTTCTTTGTGCAGACATATTTTCCATTGTTTGCCCTCAAAGCGACTCTTCGGCCCAACCACTCAATGTCGAACATGGTGTTTTCTTCTCTATCAGTCACACATATTCAAGATCATTGGTATGCATATGATATATTATATAAACACGTTAAAGTGTAATATGATAGTAATTCACCCCAAAAGGAAAATTCTCTCGTCATTTACTCACCCTCATGTCATTCAAAAACCTGTATGACGTTTTTTTATATATGGATTTTTTTTTCTTAAAATATAAGTAATAAGTCACAAAAACTTACCAACATTCTTCAAAAAATATATTTTTATTTTTATGATCCATAGAAGGAAGAAAGTCATACACGAATATGAGAAATTATGACAAAATTAAAATTTTGGGGTAAATTATCAATTTAACAGTTTTTGTTACACATTCATTTTTATAAACAGCAGCCATATGTAGTTTAAAATTAATGATCATTTGAGAAACCAGACATGCACAAAACCAGATGCCCATTTTTGCCAGCATGATTTTAAATTGTTCCAAAGAGAACGTCCTGGTTGCGTATACAACCCACCGTTCCCTGAAGGAGGGAACGGAGGATGTAGTCGACTTCGACTGAAATGGGATCACGGCAGGGAGCCTATTGTCTTCGAGTAATTATTGAACGAGCCAATACACATTGGCGTGCGAGATATGCATCTCACACTCCGCCCCGCGGGTATAAATACGGAAGTAGATGCACGCACCATTTGCTTTTCGCTGAGGAGCCGAGCGTAACTCGGAGTCAGCGGGGGTCCAGCGATAGTGGCAAGGGGACTACGTCCTCCGTTCCCTCCTTCAGGGCACGGTGGGTTGCATACGCAACCAGGACGTTCCCTTTCAGTCGAGAACGTCAGACGTAGTCGACTTTGACTGAAATGGGATACCATTGAAAACGCCACTAAAGCTGCCACCTTCCAGTGCCTAGACAAAAGCCTCCTGATCCTCCCGACCTTTTAGCTGAGAGGATAGGGCTTAGGCCAGGAAGTCACTGCTGTGCCTATGACAGGGGCGAGCAACACCGAAAAGTGACAGCAGAGAACTCTGCCAAGGGAAGACACGAGCTCGCCGTAGGGAGTGGTACCGTGGAAAACACATATGGGATCACCGTAGGGATCGCAACATACGGACCCAGCCTAACACAGGTTCCACAAGCTTACGAGTGGTAGGCCTAACACCGGGCATTCTGTATTGGCGCACATATCCAGTCCATAGGAGGGGAATGGCGCAACAAGCCGACACTTGAACTCGCAAGTACGATGTCAGGCACTGTAATCTGCTCTGGCCCCCTTCCTGTTCGAAGGAGTGATGAGATAGTTAGTAGATTGTGTTCACTCAATGGCTGGTTGTCTAATTGGTGTCCGCAACATAATATAGAATTCATAGACAATTGGAAAAGTTTTTGGGGCAAGCCTGACCTGTTGAAAAGAGATGGTATTCATCCCACCTGGGATGGTGCTGCTCTTCTCTCTAGTAATTTGGCTCATAGTCTTAGAGATAAAACATGACAATCTGGGGCTCAGGTCAGGAAGCAGACAGACTGGCTAAACCGACCGTCTGCTAGCGGCCTCACGTCACCAAGGTCAGATAAATCTCATCACATAGAGACTCTTTCACCTAGATATCATCCTATAGAGACTGTGTCTGTTCCCCGAATTTGGAAATCCAAAAAACTGCCAAACCTTTCTAAGGTTAAAAATATAATTGATGTTCAACAAATAAAAAACAGATATAATACAGATGAGCAAACGATAAAGCTTGGGTTGCTGAATATTCGATCCCTTAATTCAAAATCGCTCATAGTTAATGACAAGATTAAAGACTATAACCTAGATGTGCTGTGTTTGACAGAAACCTGGCTAAAACCAAACGATTACATTACTTTAAATGAGTCCACCCCGCAAGATTATTGTTATAAACATGAGCCTCGCCCGAAAGGCAAAGGGGGAGGTGTTGCTGTAATTTATAGTAATATTCTGAAAACCACTAAGAAATCTAGTTTTAAATATACTTCTTTTGAAGTGTTGGTGCTTAATGTAAATATATATAGTGTAAACAATAAATCACGTTTGAGAATTCTGCTGGCTACTGTATACAGGCCACCAGGGCACCATAAAGATTTTATCAAAGAATTTGCTGACTTTCTATCAGAATTAGTATTGGCTGCAGATAAAGTCCTAATTGTTGGTGATTTTAATATACATGTAGATAATGAAAAAGATGCATTGGGATTGGCATTTAAAGACATTATAAACTCAATTGGAGTGAGACAACACGTGTCAGGACCTACTCATTGTCGTAATCATACTCTTGATCTAATATTATCACATGGAATAGATGTTGATGGCGTTGAAATTCTGCAGCAGAGCGACGACATCTCCGATCACTATCTAGTCTCGTGTAAATTACATTTAGCCAAGGCTGCAAAGCCGACTCCATGTTATAAATATGTTAGACCTATCACTTCTGCCACTAAAGATTGCTTTATCAATAATCTTCCAAATCAGTTTCATAATCTCAGCATCCCAGATAGCTTAGAAGAACTTGATATTGCAACAGAAACTTTTAACTCTCTCTTTTCCAGCACTTTAGACACAGTTGCTCCGCTGCGCTTAAAGAAGATCAAAGAAAATAGTCCAACGCCGTGGTACAATGAGCACACCCGGGCCCTTAAGAGAGCAGCCAGAAAAATGGAGCGAAACTGGAAGAAAACAAAACTAGAGGTATTTCGGATTTCATGGAAGGAGAGCTCGATTGCTTACAGAGAGGCCTTAAAAGATGCTAGAACTAATTATTTTTCAACCCTATTAGAAGAAAATAAACATAATCCTAGGTATTTATTTGAACAAGTGACTAAACTAACGAAAAAGAAAGCTTCAAGCCCAGAAGTTTATAAGAAACACAGCAGTAATGACTTTATGAACTTCTTCACTTATAAGATTGATAATATCAGGGACAAAATTATAACTATGCAACCGTCTACTACAGTATCGCATCAGGGAGTATATTGTAGTCTCTGTGAGGAACATTTTGATTCATTTGTTGCTATAGGAGAGGAAGAATTTTGCAAAATTGTTAATTCATCTAAATCGACAACTTGTATGCTAGACCCTATACCGACTAAGCTACTGAAAGAGATGCTTCCAGAGGTCATAGATCCTCTTCTAGATATCATTAATTCATCTTTGTCATTAGGATACGTACCAAAAACCTTTAAGTTGGCTATGATTAAACCGCTTGTTAAAAAACCGCAACTTGATCCTACAAAATTAGTCAATTACAGGCCGATCTCGAATCTGCCTTTTCTGTCAAAGATACTAGAAAAAGCAGTATCCTCACAACTGTGTTCCTTTTTAGAAAGAAATAATATCTGCGAGGATTTTCAGTCCGGATTTAGACCGTACCATAGTACTGAGACTGCTCTCATTAAAGTCACAAATGATTTGCTCCTATCATCCGATCGTGGTTGTATCTCTCTATTAGTGTTACTTGATCTTAGTGCTGCATTTGATACTATCGACCACAACATTCTTTTAAATAGACTAGAAAACTATGTTGGCATTAGCGGAATTGCACTAGCATGGTTTAAATCATACTTATCTGACCGATATCAGTTTGTAGCAGTAAATGAAGAGATGTCTTATCGATCACAAGTTCAGTATGGCGTACCACAAGGCTCAGTACTAGGACCGCTGCTCTTCACTCTGTACATGCTACCATTAGGAGATATAATTAGGAAATATGGAATTAGCTTTCACTGTTATGCTGATGATACTCAGCTGTATATTTCTTCAAAACCTAACGAAACTTACCAATTCACAAAATTAACGGAATGCATAGCTGATATAAAAAATTGGATGACCAGTAATTTCCTATTACTAAATTCTGAAAAAACAGAGATTCTAATCATTGGACAAAAAACTTCCTCACCTAATAACCTAGAATACTGTCTAACACTTGATGGCTGCTCTGTTAAGTCTTCGACGTTAGTTAGGAACCTGGGTGTGCTCTTTGATACCAATCTTTCATTTGAAAGTCACGTGTCTAGTATCTGTAAAACCGCATTTTTCCATCTTAAAAATATATCTAAATTACGTCATATGCTCTCACTGACAAATGCGGAACAATTAGTTCATGCGTTCATGACCTCAAGGCTAGATTATTGTAATGCTCTACTGGGTGGTTGCCCTGCACGCTTATTAAACAAACTACAGCTAGTTCAAAATGCAGCCGCTAGAGTTCTTACCAGAACCAGGAAGTATGACCATATTAGCCCGGTTCTGTCAACACTGCATTGGCTGCCTATTAAACATCGTATAAATTTTAAAATATTGCTGATTACTTACAAAGCACTAAATGGTTTAGCTCCCCAGTACTTGAGCGAGCTCTTAACGCATTATAGTCCTTCACGTCTATTGCGATCTCAAAATTCTGGCCAGTTGATAATACCTAGAATATCAAAATCGACTGCTGGCGGTAGATCCTTTTCCTATTTAGCACCAAAACTTTGGAACAATCTTCCTAACACGGTCCGGGGAGCAGATACAGTCTGTCAGTTTAAATCTAGACTAAAAACACATCTCTTTGGCTTAGCATACACATAACACATTATAGATTTCTATAATTCAATGTTAGGCTGCATAGATTAGATCAGCCGGAACCGGGAACACTTCCCATAATTCCTGATGTACTTTGTACATCATAAGAAGGATGGCGTCTACGCTAATATTAGTCTCTCTGTTTATCCCGAGGTTTACCGCAGACCGCCGGATCCAGGGCATATCCAGATCTGATGAAGGACCATCACATGGACACGTCGACACGCATTATCAGGCTGTGAAGGTCCATGGACACCTCACCACTCATCTCCTCACCGGCCGGATGACCCTACCCAACCAGATGAACTGGATAATATCGTGAAAGTTCTGATCCCATCTGACTCCTGGCATTATGCTGCCTAACTCATAATCATACACTGTTCATTCGTTGGCCAAAGGAGGACTGGCCCCCCGACTGAGCCTGGGTTCTCCCAAGGTTTTTTTCTCCATTCTGTCACCTGATGGAGTTTTGGTTCCTTGCCACTGTTGCCTTCGCCTTTTGGCTTGCTTAGTTGGGGACATTTAATTTTCAATTGAACAATACTATTACAACATTGTTTTCCTGTTATCTCTGTAAAGCTGCTTTGAAACAATTTGTATTGTAAAAAGCGCTATATAAATAAAGGTGACTTGACTTGACTTGACTTTGAACCGAGCTCCGGAACTGGCTTCATGAGAAGGGAGTACGGAAGCAGCGGTTCAAGGTGGTGTCGCCCAGCCCCCAACTCTAGAATCTGTCAGCGAAGCACTCTGTCAACGACTAGGCGGAGCACACACTCATTTAACAGGAGCTCAACATCTAAGTGGACATGAGCATCTCGAAATTTTCACCAAGATGAAGGCATTTTTTACCATTCATTGGGTAACTTCGCTTGGAAACAGCCTTCCCTCTCTGCTGATTTCCTTAACAGATAAGAGCTGGTCTAAGGTCAAGGCTTGCGTTCTGTGCATGAAACCCGCAATGAAGCGGACAACGGGCAGAGAAAGCTAGGGCTGGGTCTGCCTCCTCCAGGGCAGCGCTTGCAGGTTCACCACCTAGTCCCATTTAAGGGAGAGGTAGGAACTTTGGGTACATATCCAGGCCGGGTTCTCAGATCCTGAGAGTTAGCCGGACCGAATTCCAGGCACAACTCGTTGCCGAAAGCGAGCAAGTCCCTATCCTCTAGTAGAGACCACGCTAGTAGGAGAACTGTTTAACACAGAATTTTTGACTCACTGCCTGTAGTGGCTCAGGGGCGGTCTCTGCAGTGCAGTTGCACCAGAGATAAGGCCCAAGAAGATAAAGAGGTGCGCAAGGATATTCCCTTGCTCCCTCAGGAACCTGACGATCAGAACGTGCTACCCATGCTTCTGCATCATGATGTGCGTCAAGAAGAGAGGCAACATTATTTTGAGGGTGGAGGAAACAGCCTACTCCAACCCGACTTGCAGGAAGAAGAACACTGAAATGACTGAACGCTCTCGGGATCTCCTCATGGAAAGAAAACACACTCAACGAGTAGGTTCCACTTCTAATGGCGTAAGCACAACTTCCTAATGTAGGGAGTGCTCGCAGAAGTGTTGGTAGCTATCACATGTTCCTGTGATAGTCACCTGATCCAGTCTGTCCAGGGGGGTCTGAACGCGGGTGACATCATGCCCGTCCCTGAAATGTATTCAGGGGAAGTCAGGAGGCTGTTGAGGGGAGATAGGTCTGGTTGGGCCAATTAGAGGCAACTATCAAGACCTGCTCCCTCCTGACCTAGCACAGTAAGTTCAAGCGGCATGCGTGCACAAGACTGGAGCACTGCTCAACACTACATGTGAAGATCACTGAGCTTCAGGAGCAACTTTCCTCAACACCTAAGTGTGAAGAAATTCACTGAGCTTCAGGAGCAACTTTCCTCAACACCTAAGTGTGAAGAAATTCACTGAGCTTCAGGAGCATTTCTGCTCAACATGTGAGTGTGATAAAAATCACTGAACTTGAGCAGCACTAACGACAATAAATCGTATAACCGCTTTTTTAGAAGGCTCACTGGGGAACGCATCTCTGCGGAGCCCGGGGCCAGCTGAGAGCCAGTGTCTGTTTAAGGGATGTCCGCTCAGACAGGAGTCAACTGGCAGAGGGAGGATTCCGGAGAGGTCAACATATAACGGTGCGGCCCGAAGTGGTCCCTGCCCAGCTGGACCGCCAGGGGCTGGAGTCTCCACTCTCCCTGACCATTGCTGTCGTGAGGCTAGTTAGCGGCATGATTGAGCAGGTCGGAAGATTTAAGGGAAATGAAGCGACCTCAGAAGCTTCTGACTCCAAGGAAGAGGTGACGGGTGAGTTGTGACATGCAAGGGAAGCTTAGCGCAAAGGTCGCAATGATCAGACCAGTACCAGCTCGCTGAGCAGCAGTGGCTCAAAGCGAGGTGAACTGCTCCTTACCAACTCGAGGTACGAATGCCAATGCAGTCAGAGGTCCAGGCCTCCGTTAAAGGGCACCTATTATGGAATTTTTAAAATTATCTTTCATGTAGTGTGTAACATAGATCTAAGTGAACGAAAACATCCTGCAAAGTTTTAAATATGAAAGTTCACCGTATACAAAGTTATTGTCTCTCAAAAGTAAGAGTCGACTTTGAGTCGCTGATATGAATCGATAGATGAACGATGCTTTTTCTCTATCTAGATGACGACTTATTGCGCTCGTAGACGCCAAGGAATCATGGCGACGAGACGCTGTGTTCTGAACTATGGTTCTGAAGTGCGAATCAAAAGCAAACTTTTTTTTTACTGCCCAGGGACGAGCATGTGAAGAATCAGTGGCTAGAGTTCATATTTACAACTATACCACACAAGTATAGCCAAACCTTGTGCTGTGTTCGCGTCATTTTAATGACAATTCATTTACAAACATAAATGCTTTCAAGTGTGGATTCGTGAGCCGGTTGATACTGAAGGAAGGTTCAGTACCAAGTTTATTTGGATCAGCTTCCTCCTCCGAATCACAACCTGTTTTATTAATAATTGTTGGTTTTATGGGTTTTGTAGCATGCTCAATAAGTATGTTTGTGTGTTGTGTAAGTTACGCTCAGCGCAGATTCTAGGTCTAGGTCTCTAGGCGCAGCTTCTAGGTTCAGATTTCACATCTGAAATATGTAAAATGTTTGTCGTTATTATTGGAGTTGTCATAAAGAATATAGAGCGTATTGTAGTACTGCAGTGCTTTATCAATGTTTATGCGTTGGGCTAACGCAAACAATAACTGACTGGGTCATCTGACCAATCACCGCAGATTAGCGTCTTGCAAAGGAGAGGTTTGGAAAAATGAGTCGTTGAACGAATCATTTGGGAGTCGGTGAGCAAATCAGGTAAAAATAAATGCATATTATAAGACAACAAAAGTGTTTTTTTGTCATTGCATGCATGCATCTCCCAGAACAATATTAGGAATATTTTAAATGCCATAATAGGTGCCCTTTAAAGCATGCCCTTTGTACATGGCCCCTCAGACGGTGTTAGTGAACCTCGTTCTAGGAGCAGGCCTCGACAGGCCCGGAAAACAAAAGGTCTGATCACGGACTGAGGGTTTGGCGGCAGGCCGGGGTGATTTGTTGTCACACAGGACGTGCCGCTCTGCCACAGTCACCTCAGGACTCGATCATCAAGCTAGTGCAGAAGCGGTCTTGATACGGAGGAAGCCAAACAGCTGTGACTACCATATGCCCTAGGAGCCTCTGAAAATTCTTTCAGTGGGACCCTTTCTCACTTCTATAAAGCACCAACCGAACACACTCTTTCTTGAAGAGACATGTTGGACCGAATCCTTCTCCAAACTGAAAAAGAGAGACTCAGCCCGAGGGCGAGATTATTCTCTTCCAGTTGACCTAAACACCCAACTGGCTATGGAGCACACGAAGGGTAGGACCTTGTGCTGATACTTCGCACCTTCAACGCAAGAACACAGAATGATCTGTGGAGCGGAAGGATCGAGATCTTGTATAGGGCTTGGTTCAGGACACGCAGGTCCAAGATTGGCCGTAACTCACCACCTTTCTTGGGTACAATGAAGTACGGACTGTAGAAGTCGGTCTTCATATCGGGTACTGACACCGGCTCTATCCCGTCCTTCGCCAGTAGGACAGCGTTCTCTTACGAGAGTATCTCTCGTACTGCGTAATAGCTTACGCTATGGGGAAAACTCTTTTCATCGAGATATTGAAGCCAAAAAATTATCCTTAATTTTTAATCAATGTAAAACGCTTTGCAGCAGCAAGCAGACATAGGCGAGACAGCTTGCGCGCCTATTGGCTGTCTTGCGGCAAAAGCAGCAGCCTATCGAGAGAGGCTCTGCGTGACGTCATGACGAATGGGGGCACTTCGCGCCCATATCGTCACGTCCCGCCAGAAAGGGCGTGGTCTCGCCCTATAAACAAACTCGATTAGCTGCCATACACTGATTTTTCAACTCTTCAGCGAAGCTCACGCATCGCTGGATCCGGATGAGAAGCCGCGCCGTCGACCTGTAGCCTTCAGCGGGACGTGCCTTTGAGCCTGGAGTCGCTGGCCTCGCCGCCTTCAGCCGCCGTACCTGCTGCGCTTTCCGGCGTACATATCCTTTCCTCTGCCTTAGAGTGTGTGTGTTTGCTATATTTGCATTTTTCTCCCACTACCTCTAAAAGAGCTGCGTCTTTTTAAAGATGCCTTCCTGTGGCTCTTGCCGAGCCCCACTCAGCGATGAGGACCGCCATGTCATCTGCGTGTCCTGCCTGGGTGAGGATCACGCGGCCATCGCGTTCGCTGACGGCGGATGCCATCATTGTGAGCGGCTGCCTATGGTGACTCTGCGGACTCGCCTGGCGTCGTTCTCCGAGCCCGCATTCCAGCCCACCGTGATGCCGCGCCGCAAGAAGCGCCGCGCCCAGCGTGCTCCCGAGCTATCTTCTGCCCGCCAAAGCTCGCCGGTTCGCCCGCCAGCTTCGCCGGTTTCGCTCGAGTCGCTCCAAACGGAAAACGGCCGCCGTCTGCCGCCGCGTCCGCACTTGAGCTCGACGAACCTACCGGAGCCGGCATTGAAACTGAGCCGATGCGTCCGCTCTCTCAAGCCATGGATTACATCGGCCTCGACTGAAAGGCGCCCGAGCAACTAACGCGCAACAGGCTGGACGGACGCTTTCTCGGGAAAGACGAAGCTCCGTCACAGTCGAGACCCTTCCTCCCTGAAAGGTGAGAAACATTTGTGGCTAACGCTATCCGAGATGACGGAAGCTGAGCGCTCCGTGTTCCTCGACGCTCTCGCTCTGCTGGACGCCGCCCCCCTCAGCGCGGGCCCCGGCCGAGGATTGAAATAAAGCCCGAGGTCTCAAGGCCTTCCTAGTCTCTCTAGGAAAGCGACGGTGTTCAGTTCCCGCTGAGGCCGGATTTCCACCAAAACTTCTCGCTCGTTCAGTTCCAAGCAATGTGACTGTTCCAGTGTATTTCGCAGTGAGCACGCTGGTTCCACAGCCCGCTTGCCTGCGCACAAAGGCCGTCGTTTCGGCTAACCAACAGCGCCGCCAGGCCCGAGATCAAACACCGCGCTCTCGCTCTGCTGGACGCCGCCCCCCTCAGCGCGGGCCCCGGCCGAGGATTGAGGTAAAGCCCGCTGCGGCCGGATTTCCACCAAAACTTCTCGCTCGTTCAGTTCCATGCGTTGTGACTGTCCCAGTGTATTTCGCAGTGAAGCAACCGGTGTCTCAGCCCGCTTGCCTGCGCACAAAAGCCGTTTCTATGGCTACCCAGATAAATCCAATAAAGAGTGCATTTTCTGGTGTTCCGGCCACGGCCGATGGTGTTACGAGTGTTGTAAGAATGCCCACGTCCCAGTGCCCATTCACACACCCAGACACAGCCCGCCACGGTGCAGGGCTAGCACAAATAAAACCGACTCAGGTCGGTTGTGCAGAAAATGTAGTGAACGCGCCCATATCACAGTGCCCGCTTACACTACACGATGCGTGTCCCTTGGTTTCTGTAAAAACGAAACTAACACACATTCAGTCGGCGCGAGCCGACAGTGTTCTCAGTGCAGTAAATGTGCCCGCGCCCGCATTTCCTCACTGACACGCCGAATCCCACGGGATTTACCCCCGCTCGCTTTCTCTGCACAACCCGTCACAGAGAAGCTGAGCGCGCGCAGGCTGCCCGCTGTGATTAGCGCGCACCCCGCCTCGCACGCTGTAAACACAGCGTTGATTCAGTCGGCGCGAGCCGAGTTTTCTCAGTGCAGAAAATGTGCCCGCTGTCTCGCGCCCGCATTTCTCACAGACACGCCGAATCTCACGGGATTCGCCCCCGCTCGTTTTCTCTGCACAACCCGTCACAGAGAAGCTGAGCGCGGCCAGGCTGCCAGCTGTGATCAGCGCGCGCCTCGCACGCTGTAAACAACAGTGATTCAGTCGCGCGAGCTGACAGTATTCTCAGTGTAGTAAATGTGCCAACATTCTCTCACACACGCCGAATCCCACGGGATTCGCCCCGCTCGCTTTCTCTGCGTGTCCCGCCATAGAGAAGCTGAGCGCGGCCAGGCTGCCCGCTGTGATCAGCGCGCCCCCCCGCCTCGAACGCTGTAAACACGGTGTTGTGTTCCCAGTACACAGGGGCTCTCGAGCGACCGTCCTGCCGCGGCCAGAGCCCAGATTTCATTCTACCCCTAGCTATTCACGCAGATGCGTGGCCAAGGCTTCCCGGGTATCAGAATGGGTGTTGAACACTATAACGAGAGGCTATTCGCTACAGTTCGCTCGACGCCCCCGCCGTTATACGGCGCGCGTCGAAACTACGGTGAAAAGCGAAGTGTTTCATCTACTTCGAGCCGAGATAGCGAAACTACTGAGAAAAGGGGCTATAGAACCTCTATCTCAGGGCGAAGGGAGCTTATACAGCAGATATTTTCTGGTACCGAAAAAGATGGAGGGCTCAGACCCATTCTAGATCTGCGACTGCTGAACAGAACGCTTGTGAAGCGCCAGTTCAAAATGCTTACGACCAGGAAAATCCTCGCGCAAGTGCGCCAAGGAGACTGGTTCATGTCAATAGATCTGAAAGACGCCTATTTCCAAATATAAATGGCGTCCCATCACAGGTGATTCTTGAGATTCGCCTTCGAGGGCCAGGCATATCAATACACAGTCCTGCCGTTTGGCCTGTCCCTAGCACCCCGTACGTTCACGAAGTGCATGGACGCGGCACTCGCCCCCCTGAGACTTCGGGCATGCGAGTTTTGAACTACTTGGACGATTGGCTGATTCTAGCTCGTTCACGAACAGAGCTCATAGAACACAGGGCCGCATTACTCGAGCACCTCGAGGAGCTGGGCCTTACAGTCAATTGGGCGAAAAGCTCACTGCTCCCCAGTCGGAAAATTTCCTTTCTGGGAACAGTGTTGGACTCGCTATCCATGACGGCACGCCTGTTACCGAAGCACGGATTAAATATTCAGCACGTCGCGAAATCCTTCCGCCACGGCTCTATAGTCCCGCTCAGAAGGTTTCAGAAAATGCTGGGTCTGATGGCCTCAGCAGCCTCCGTACTCCAGTTGGGCCTGCTCCGCATGCGCCCACTGCAGCTATAGCTAAAAGCACGAGTTCCCCCAGGGCGTGGACCGCGGGTCTATTTCGCCTCAGGGTCGACCTTCAGTGCGTTTCAGCTCTGAAACCGTGGAAAGTGACCGACTGGTATCAGTCAGGTGTGAGTCTGGGGATCGCCTCGGGTGTGAAGGTGGTGTCTACGGACGCCTCCACATCGGGGTGGGGAGCGCTGCTCGAGGGCAGACCGCTAGCTGGCCTGTGGTCAGTACGGGAGAAGCTCCTTCACATAAACTGCTTGGAATTAATAGCGGTCGACAGAGCGCTACGGCGCTTCTGTCCCCAGATAAAAGGCCACCACGTCTTGGTCCGATCAGACAACATGTCAGTGGTGGCGTACATAAATCGCCAGGGCGGCGTCAGGTCCCGAAACCTTTACAGGCTGACGGAACGCCTCCTGGTCTGGGCTCAGCACAACCTGCTCTCGCTGAGAGCGGCGCATGTGCCTGGTCACCTAAATGTGGGGCCAGACAGGCTGTCCAGAAACAACGTCCCAGCAGGAGAATGGTCGCTGTACCCACAGACGATCCAGCTGCTGTGGGAAACGTTTGGCAAAGCGCAGGTGGACCTGTTCGCGTCCCAAGAAAACGCTCATTGCCCGAGATTCTTCTCGAAAAGCCGGGACGCGCTGGCCCATGTTTGGCCCCGCCGCCCCCCATATGCTTTTCCCCCTGTCTCACTCCTGCCTCAGGTGTTGGAGTGAATCAGGAGGGAGGGATGCCCAGTGCTACTCATAGCTCCGCTCTGGACAAACCAGTCTTGGTTCCCTGTCCTGATGCAGCTGACCAGCGCTGCCCCATGGCCTTTACCGTTGAGGAGAGACCTCCTCTCTCAGGCGGAAGGCTCGATTTGGCATCCTCGCCCGGATTTGTGGTCCCTGCACGCATGGGCCATCAACGGGTACCCGCTGACCTCCCAGAGGGAGTGTTAAACACGATCGCGCAGGCTAGAGCCCCGTCTACCAGACGGCTCTACTCCTCGAAATGGTCTGTGTTCTCTGCTTGGTGTCAAGTGCAGGGCTTTTTCACCTGTAGACTGCGGGGTTACGGAAGTGCTTTCCTTCCTTCAGGAGCTACTGGATAAGGGCAGGACCCCATCCACGCTCAAAGTATACGTGGCGGCCATAGCAACGTTTGCAAAACCGGTGTCTGGCCAGTCACTGGGAAAGAACGACTTAGTCGTGCGTTTCCTTAGAGGAGCTCGGAGGCTAAACCCTCCCAGGCCCCCTTCAGTCCCGACATGGGACCTTTCCACGGTCTTGGAGGCCATGAAAGGTGCCCCATTCGAGCCAATCCAGTCGTCAGACATGAAACACTTGTCTTTCAAGACAGCGTTTCTTACGGCTCTTGCTTCAGTGAAGCGCGTAGGGGACTTACAAGCGCTTTCAGTAAGCGTGTCATGCATGGAGTTTGGGCCTAATGACTCAAAGGTCATACTCAAACCTAAGCACGGCTACGTGCCGAAATCCCTCAACACACCGTTCAGGGCCCAGGTGATTTCCCTGTCTGCCCTTCCGGTTCTCAATGAGGAGGACGACGCAACTCTTCTTTGCCCAGTCAGGGCATTAAGAGCTTATGTGTCCCGCTCGTCTGGGTTCAGACAGACCGAGCAGCTTTTCGTTTCGTATAGCGGGCGTTCCAAGGGGCTTGCCGCTTCGAAACAGAGCCTATCCAGATGGATAGTCGATGCCATAGCGCTGGCTTACACTTCCAAGGGCTTGCAGTGCCCCTTGGGTGTCAGAGCGCACTCCACGAGAGGCGTGGCCTCGTCGTGGGCATGGTCTAGCGGGGTCACCCTGCAAGATATCTGTACGGCCGCGGGCTGGGCCTCGCCGTCTACATTTATAAAATACTATAACCTGGAGGTGCCTGCCTTACAAGCTAAGCTTTTGGCTATCTAGACTTCAGTGCTATCTGCCCGCTGTGCGGCTCGGATGCTGAGTGTTTGGCATGCGCATCGTTCAGACCGATGCAGCAGCTCCATGAGTACTGGCACAAGTAGGGCCACCCAGTTTAGGCTGAAAGCTTTCACCCTGGCTGCGTGGTTTAATGGTCATATGGTTAGCCCCTGTGGGTCTATCTATAAGGAGAAATGCTTCCAGCCTCTCCTTTTTTACTCTCTGTGAGTGTATGGTGATTATGCACTACATGAGCCCTGGGCCTTTGCCCCTGGGACTTTGGTGTTGGATCCCTATCCGCACGGCGTGTTACACTGTGTTCCCCATAGCGTAAGCTATTACGCAGTACGAGAGATACTCTCGTAAGAGAACGTACTCGGTTACTAACGTAACCTCGGTTCTCTCTAGAGAGGGAACGAGTACTGCGTATCTTGCCGTGCTTGGAATACGCTCTGGTTCGCTTCGGCGATGAAAAATCAGTGTATGGCAGCTTATCGAGTTTGTTTATAGGGCGAGACCACGCCCTTTCTGGCGGGACGTGACGATATGGGCGCGAAGTGCCCCCATTCGTCATGACGTCACGCAGAGCCTCTCTCGATAGGCTGCTGCTTTTGCCGCAAGACAGCCAATAGGCGCGCAAGCTGTCTCGCCTATGTCTGCTTGCTGCTGCAAAGCGTTTTACATTGATTAAAAATTAAGGATAATTTTTTGGCTTCAATATCTCGATGAAAAGAGTTTTCCCCATAGCGTAAGCTATTACGCAGTACTCGTTCCCTCTCTAGAGAGAACCGAGGTTACGTTAGTAACCGAGTACGATTTCCGAGCGCATGACAGGAGCAGATTCGCTTGTGTGGTGGAAAATTTAAACTGAATATTAAGCTAAACATGTTTTACCATTTAACCTTATTTGACATGCTAAATCTCTGAAACAATGTTCTAAGACATTCTGTATTTTAGGTGTGTGTGTGTGTGTGTGTGTGTGTGTGTGTGTGTGTGTGTGTGTGTGTGTGTGTGTGTGTGTGTGTGTGTCGAACCCATGACTGTGTATAAATAACATAATATGGGAAATGAAACCAGACAGATGACTAGTTAGAACTTGTGATAAATGAAGTAATGGTTAAAACATATTCTTCTCTACCCAGTAACAGAAGAAGACTGTGAATGAATAACCAATCAAATTAATGTCATTATGCCATACTCCCTGTTGTATAAAAACTGTGGTTTCCGTGTTTTCGGTGGGATTCTCAATGGAATTTGTCTGAGATCCACAGGCCTTGGTTTTACTTGGGAGATTCTCTGAGTATTGCTCGAGACTCCTGGCCGTGATTAAAAACATTTAAAGGACAATTGCTGGAAGTTTGTCTGTCATTTTAAGCTGCGCAGCAAAGAAATTAGGGTAAGAAAAACTCAAAGCTAGTTGTCGACTGTAGACGCTATGTGAGCTTGAGTAGAGTAGTTCAGAAAACTCGAAGCTAAGATGTCGACTGTAGACGCAAGAGAGCTTGAGTAGAGTAGGATTAGGAAAACTCAGCGGTTGTCGACTGTAGACGCAGGGAGCTGGAGTATTACAGAGTGAGCATTTAAGAAAGCGGATAGTCAGATTTTAGGGAAAGAAAATCCATCACACTTGACACTGAGGTGTGGCGAACGCCGCTGTACTTGGGCAGATGCCGGCGGAACTGAATCATGTAGCCGAACCTGACAGTACGAAGGAGCCAGCTAGACCGGTTGGGAAGCATACTCCAGGCTTCGACGAACCTGACCAGAGGAACCAGAGGTACCACAGGCATACCCGGGGTTGGGTAGCGAGGTGGAGGAGGGGGACCCAGCTCGGAAGGCCCGTGGCCGGCCCGAAGCGGAGTCTGAGTGGGCAGTGCTACACCTACCCGTCTCCACGGGGCAGCAAGGGATGTGCGAGAAGGCGGATGACCGGGTCCTCGAACACATCGTGCTGCCGGCTGACGAACAAGAGGGGGCTGAAAGGTGCAAGGGTTATATACCGTCAGCCTCGCTCTCTTGGGATCCAGGGATGGAGAATCTTGCTCTTTTGACGATACGGGTACCACTGGACTCCGGGGAGCCAGTGGTGGAATAATAACCATCTGAAGAGCTTGTCCTGCCATCCCTGGATGGCCTGTCTCAGGGACGCTTCGTCTGACACTTGTCACCTGGCTCGACAGTGACCGAAACAGACTGGGCAGCCTGCCTGCTGCTGACTCTACGCTGGGGCCTGGGTGAAAGCTGTGCAGTGGCAGGTGAATGGTACTCACTCATGAGTACACGGTCTAGACTACCCTCGTGCATGTCCATGAGTTTCTTGGCCTGGTAGACCTGTAACAACGCCAAGGCATGCAAAGAGGAGGCGGCCTGCCCGCAAGCTTTGTAAGCTCTGACCGCTCCTCCGACAAGGGTAGCGAGGGGGGAAGAACCACTCAGGTCGTTTTCAGCAGTAAAAGGTGCCTTCCACGACCAAGTAAGCTCTCCATGCACTTCGGGAAAGAAGGGCACTGGGGCGGCTGGCTGAGAACCAGCACGGCCCGCCCCGAGATACCAATCATCTAACCGAGACTGAGCAGGACACGGTGGAGGGTTCCACTCGAGCCCGACAGCCTCGGCGGCCCGTTTCAGCATAGTTGACCATTCTGGATCTGGCTCGGGCAACGTTGCGCTTCCAGAGGAAGACAACGCAGTCGAGTCATCATCTCCAGAGACCAGCTCACCCTCTGATGCTGCAATCGGCATCCTGTCCTCTGGGGGAGCTCCGGGTGAAATGGCTGGCTCATCCATTACAGATGGACCAGCACGCACCACAGGAGGCTCCAGCGGTTGCAGTGGAAGGGAGGAGTGAGGAGCCCACAGGGCATGGTTACCGGTCGAGACCTCCAACACTATCCTATCACCCATCGCACACGGCACCCGAGGGTGGGGCGTGGTAATGGGGACTCGCGCTTCGCGGACGAAGGCGAGTTTCGATTTCAACACTGCAACAGTTATATTCCCGCAATGGAAACATGAACTGTCCACAAAAGCTGCTTCAGCGTGCTGTAAGCCCAAACACGTGATACAACAATTGTGACCGTCAGAGAGGGACAGGGAACAACCGCACCCAGAAACGCACAGGCGGAATGACATCTTGAAAAAGATGCAAACGCACCCGTGTTGCTATTTCAGGAAGTGAAAACTCTCACCAGTGCCGAAGCACACAGGGGAATGACCACGGCAAGACTAATACAGGAATGGTGCAGCCTGTATCAGTGAAGCACTCACTTTCTCGCCCTCAACCGGCCGTCAAACAAACACAAACAGAATTTGGTTGCTGTGGAAACAGCCGTTAATCGCTCGGAAGCTTACGATCACCGCTGTCTCGCGCTGTAAACACCAACACCAGGAGAGACTTCCAGAAGAAGCACCGACACACACTCGCTCGTTGTACAACAACACTCTTCAGAAGACCTAGACATGAAGCTCGCCTCCGAAGCGAAAGGCAAATGGTGCGTGCATCTACTTCCGTATTTATACCCGTGCCGCGGGACGGAGTGTGAGATGCATATCTTGCACGCCAATGTGTATTGGCTCGTTCAATACTTACTCGAAGACATTAGGCTCCCTGGCATGATCCGATTTCAGTCGAAGTCGACTACGTCTGACGTTCTCGACTGAAAGGGAACTGTGCATCAGTGAAAGCATTAAAATTGTCACAAAAAATGTGCTTATGTTTGATTATTTACATAAATATTACAGAATCTTAAATATCTATTCTTCATTTTATAACTTTTATTTGATATAATTTATTTTCAATATCCTAAAATATTTTTAAGTTTAAATAGTTTGTCATGTTTCTTAAGTTTTACCATAGATGTTTTGTTTTGTTTTGTTTGTTTGTTTGAATGAGATGAAACTCCTTACACTTCTGTGGCTGAAGACAGAATCCCTCCGTGAGTAACGAGTGTCCAGTAATTTCCGCCGCTGGTTCTGAACATGCACTTCTTAGTCTCTTTGTCAATCTCCATCTGAAATGTCTCCATGTCTGTCTCATCATCCTGATTAGCTGAGATGCTAACACCTGGAAACAAAGATATTTATCATGCCAAGCTTCCTCAATGACTCAGACTTGGTTCCTTTACAAAAATTACAAAGCAAACAAATAGTACAGTAGATATAAAGTTCTACACATGCATCAGGTTGCTGACTGGTAAACTCCAACTGACGGCTGTTTCTGGATTATTCTATTTTTGGCTAGTTACATGCACTTTCTGAGAATCTACTTCGAACATCTTACCATTTAAAGCCAAAATTAATAAATACAAATATTTCAAAGGCTCTTGCACTCAACAACATCTATATTTTACACAGCTTTACATTTATATAGTTGTCACAGTGACTGTATTCTTTAATCCAAAACAGAGATCCAGAATGAATGACAAATAGAGGCTTTAATGAACACCAATAGCTAGAAAAACATTACACACATAGAATTAACAACACAGAACCATGATCTGAGGTAACAGAGGGCTTAAATACACTGGTAATGATCATTAACAAAACATGGAACAGGTGTACAACAGAGGCAGGAAAGATGAAGTTCCGGAGGAGGACCAAGACTGGCAAAGGGAAACAACACGGTGGAGATGATGAAAGAAGGAGCCAGGAGCTCGAAAGACAGAAATTAAGTCGTGAAAATTGGAGATCCAGGAGGAGCTGAGGATACAAATACTCAGGGAGATGCTGAAGGTCTAGAGGGCCAAAGTGGAGTAGCAGGCATGTGTGACCAAGGTTGAGACATGGGCTTGGGAGACCTGAACTGAGTTGGTAACTGAGGATGATGGTGGAACCAGAGGGAAGGAGGAGCCAGGCAGAGCCAGAGAGGCTTGAGGTGAAGCTGAGGGATCCTTAGACCATAGAGGAGCTGATGATCCGAAGGTGGATCCAAGCTACTAGGTAGAACCACTGAAGGAGGAGCCGAGGGATTGAAGGGAGACAGCAGAGGCGAGGCCGAGGAATTGGATGGCTTTGGCAGAGGAGGAGAGAGAGGGACGCATGACTTGGGAGAGCCAATGCAATGAAGGCAAATCGGTGCTAGACGACGAAGAAGACTTGGTGCTAGACAATGAAAGAGATTTGGTGCTAGACGACGAAGATTTGCTGCTAGACGATGAAGGAGATTTGGTGCTAGACGACAAAGGAGACTTGGTGCTAGACAACGAAGATTTGATGCTAGACGATGAAGGAGATTCGGTGCTAGACGACAAAGGAGACTTGGTGCTAGACAACGAAGGAGACTTGGTGCTAGACAACGAAGGAGACTTGGTGCTAGACAACGAAGGAGACTTGGTGGTAGACGATGAAGGAGCCTTATTGCTAGATGCTTGGTGCTAGACAATGAAGGAGACTTGGTGGTGCTAAACAACGAAGAAGACTTGGTGCTAGACGATGAAAGAGATTTGGTGCTAGACGACGAAGATTTGCTGATAGACGATGAAGGAGATTTGGTGCTAGACGATAAAGGAGACTTGGTGCTAGACAACGAAGATTTGCTGCTAGACGATGAAGGAGATTTGGTGCTAGACGACAAAGGAGACTTGGTGCTAGACAACGAAGGAGACTTGGTGCTAGACAACGAAGGAGACTTGGTGGTAGACGATGAAGGAGCCTTATTGCTAGATGCTTGGTGCTAGACAACGAAGGAGACTTGGTGGTGCTAGACAACGAAGGAGACTTAGTGCTAGACAACGAAGGAGACTTGGTGCTAGACGATGAAGGAGCCTTATTGCTAGATGCTTGGTGCTAGACAACGAAGGAGACTTGGTGGTGCTAGACAACGAAGGAGACTTGGTGCTAGACAACGAAGGAGACTTGGTGCTAGACAATGAAGGAGCCTTATTGCTAGATGCTTGGTGCTAGACTACGAAGGAGACTTGGTGATAGACTACGAAGGAAACTTGGTGCTAGACTACGAAGGAGACTTGGTGCTAGACCACGAAGGAGACTTGGTGCTAGACTACGAAGGAGAATTGGTGGTGCTAGACAACGAAGGAGAATTAGTGCTAGACAACGAAGGAGACTTGGTGCTAGACGATGAAGGAGCCTTATTGCTAGATGCTTGGTGCTAGACAACAAAGGAGACTTGGTGCTAGACAACGAAGGAGACTTGGTGCTAGACAACGAAGGAGACTTGGTGCTAGACGATGAAGGAGCCTTATTGCTAGATGCTTGGTGCTAGACAAAGAAGGAGACTTGGTGCTAGACAACGAAGGAGACTTGGTGCTAGACAATAAAGGAGCCTTATTGCTAGGTGCTTGGTGCTAGACTACGAAGGAGACTTGGTGATAGACTACGAAGGAAACTTGGTGCTAGATTACGAAGGAGACTTGGTGGTGCTAGACAACGAAGGAGACTTGGTGCTAGACAACGAAGGAGACTTGGTGCTAGACAATGAAGGAGCCTTATTGCTAAATGCTTGGTGCTAGACTACGAAGGAGACTTGGTGCTAGACTACGAAGGAAACTTGGTGCTAGACTACGAAGGAGACTTGGTGCTAGACCACGAAGGAGACTTGGTGCTAGACTACGAAGGAGACTTGGTGGTGCTAGACAACGAAGGAGACTTAGTGCTAGACAACGAAGGAGACTTGGTGCTAGACGATGAAGGAGCCTTTTTGCTAGATGCTTGGTGCTAGACAAAGAAGGAGACTTGGTGCTAGACAACGAAGGATACTTGGTGCTAGACAACGAAGGAGACTTGGTGCTAGACAATGAAGGAGCCTTATTGCTAGATGCTTGGTGCTAGACTACGAAGGAGACTTGGTGCTAGACTACGAAGGAGACTTGGTGCTAGACCACGAAGGAGACTTGGTGCTAGACCACGAAGGAGACTTGGTGCTAGACCACGAAGGAGACTTGGTGCTAGACGACGAAGAAGACTTGGTGCTAGATGACGAAGAAGACTTGGTGCTAGACGACGAAGAAGACTTGGTGCTAGACGACGAAGAAGACTTGGTGCTAGACGACGAAGGAGACTTGGCGCTAGATGACGAAGGAGACTTGGTGCTAGATGACGAAGGAGACTTGGTGCTAGATGACGAAGGATACTTAGTGCTAGACTACGAAGGAGACTTGGTGCTAGACTACTAAGGAGACTTGGTGCTAAACTAAAAAGGAGACTTGGTGCTAGACTACAAAGGAGACTTGGTGCTAGACGACGAAGGAGACTTGGTGCTAGACGGCGACGAAGAATACTTGGTGCTAGACGACGAAGAATACTTGGTGCTAGACGACGAAGGAGACATGGTGCTAGACAACGAAGAAGACTTGGTGCTAGACGACGAAGGAGACTTGGTGCTAGACAACGAAGGAGACTTGGTGCTAGACAACGAAGGAGACTTGGTGCTAGACAACGAAGGAGAATTGGTGCTAGACGACGAAGAAGACTTGGTGCTAGACGACGAAGAAGACTTGGTGCTAGACGATGAAGGAGCCTTATTGCTGAATGCTGAAGGAGACTTGGTGCTAGGCAACGAATGAGACTTGGTACTAGAAGATGAAGGAGACTTGGTGCTAGACGATGAAGGAGACTTGGTGCTAGACGATGAAGGAGCCTTATTGCTAGATGACGAAGGAGACTTGGTGCTAGACGACGAAGGAGACTTTGTGCTAGATGACGAAGGAGACTTGGTGCTAGACGACGAAGAAGACTTGGTGCTAGACGATGAAGGAGCCTTATTGCTGGATGCTGAAGGAGACTTGGTGCTAGGCAACGAATGAGACTTGGTACTAGAAGATGAAGGAGACTTGTGCTAGACCACGAAGGAGACTTGGTGCTAGACTACGAAGGAGACTTGGTGGTGCTAGACAACGAAGGAGACTTAGTGCTAGACAACGAAGGAGACTTGGTGCTAGACAATGAAGGAGCCTTATTGCTAGATGCTTGGTGCTAGACGACGAAGGAGACTTGGTGCTAGACGACGAAGGAGACTTGGTGCTAGACGACGAAGGAGACTTGGTGCTAGACGACGAAGGAGACTTGGTGATAGATGATGAAGGAGACTTGGTGCTAGACGACGAAGAAGAATTGGTACTAGACGATGAAGGAGCCTTATTGCTAGATGCTTGGTGCTAGACAACAAAGGAGACTTGGTGCTAGACGACAAAGAAGACTTGGTGCTAGACAACGAAGAGACTTGGTGCTAGACATCGAAGGAGACTTGGTGATAGACAACGAATGAGACTTGGTGCTAGACGACGAAGAAGACTTGGTGCTAGATGATGAAGGAGACTTGGTGCTGTGCGAAACCAGCAGCGATGAAGAAGACCTAACGCTAAACTGAACCAGTGGTAACGAAGAGGACTATGGTCTGGGCTCATCCAGTGGCGACAAAGACGAATTGGGATTGGACTGAAGCAGCGATTCTGCCAAGCTTCTTTGAAGACCTTCCACGGGCAGGCGTGCCTTCGACTGCTCATTGAGGCGTTTTGTAAAATGTGTTATAAAAGACTCATAGAAAGCTGTCAGGATAGTGAGTGAGGCACACCAGATCTAAGAAGTCCCTTGTGTGATTCTTGAGGGAGCAATTCCCCTGCTTAAGGATATCTGGAATTCCTCATTCAATTTCAATTCTGCACCTTATTTTACTCCCTAAATTCAGGAATTGTATTTTTTTTTTAAAAATATTCCAAATTTAAATTATGAAATGAATAGTTTCAGTCCTTGATTATGATTGGCTAAGCTGTGTTCACTCACACCTGTGACTCAAAGGGTTTTTGCTAATCCAATGGCAATACACTGGTAACACCTCAGTACTTTGTGCTCCTGGCTGAGTCCCACTAAACAAGTAATCATGCTGTCTATCTCTGTGACTCTCTCTGAACCTGTGGTTTAAATAACATTACCAGCAAATGCCTATTTAAACTATTCAAAGCCACCAGGTTGTGGTTCAAATTAGATGCTTCAGAAATATCCCTTGACTGTCCATAAGCCTTTTACTGGAGTAATCCCTAACACTCACCCTAGCAGGGCCTAATAAGCAGTTGATACCTTGATCCATCCTATTTCATCGTAATATGCAGAGACAGAAATGGAAAATTAATTGAAAATTTTGTTTTGCAGTGTGTTTGTTCAACCATCGGAAACCGATCAAAGAAAGCCATCTGTAAGGATGTCTGGTCCCACTTTATATTAAGTGTCCTTTACTACTATGTCGTAACATTGAAATTAACAATTTGATACAAAGCACTCATTGTGTAAATACATGTTTACATAGTAGTTATATTTTTTAAATATCTGCATGTAATTTCAGCTGTAATTTCTTTCTATAATTACACTGTTAACCCTTTTCTTACACCTTAACCCACGCTTAAACCTAAACCTACTCATGCCACCAAACCTTTCCCTAACCTTACCTGTATCCCTTCTCACTAGCAGAAAAAGTGTTTTGCAATAGCCTACAGTATGAACACAATAAGTACGTTTACTTATTGTTTAATGCAAGTACATAGTAGTTAAGGACACTTAATATAATGGGGGACAGGAGTGCGTGGCGAGGAAGCGAGGAACGAGGAGTGAGGAAGCTTCCAGGGGAGTCATGAGTGAGGATACACAGTTGCATCAAGTCTTGCTTGTCGAGAAACCTGACTTCTCACCATTCACATCTGTCACAATAAATTTTAATTTATAATTTTGCTTTGCATTTTAAATAAACCATACGGGGGTAGAGCTGAGATGCAAGGAAAGGAAACGAGGATACACAAATTAGAAGTGAGAAGCACACTAGCTCACCTGGAGCAGGGTTTGAGACCCCTCCTTTAACGTCTTTCCTATTGTGACATATATCCGAGTGAAATGCCTTATCGAATGACATGCATCCTATTATGTAGTTTACCGTACATAGGTAGTACACCAATTGCATTGACATCTTGATTCTATAACCAAGCAGTGGAAAAAAACATACATTGATATTTATCTATTTAATGATGCATTTTGTTAACCATTTAATGCATGTATTCTACTATATGATAATAGAGGTAAGAGTTTGCAAATATTTGAATATGACAATGAACAGCATTAAACATAATGGCGCATAGCTATAAGTGCAGTTGTTCAAAGCTTGCCCTTTTACCCTTTGTATCAAATGTCACCATCCTCTTCTCCCCACAAGGCCAGAGGTCATCAACCCTGCTCCTGGAGACCCATTGTCCTGCAAAGTGTATTTCCAACCTGCTTCAGAACACCTGCCTGGGATTTTCAAGCAAACCTGAAAAACTTGATTAGCTGGTTCAGGTGTGATTGATTAGGGTTGGAGCTAAACTGGAGCAGAACAGTGGGTCCCAGGAGGAGGGTTGAAGAACTTAGCACAAGGCCTTTTAGAGAGACATGCATATGACTTGCGTGCTATATTCCAAGATCAGGGATAACTTCCCTTGCTTTCAATGGCATGTTCATGAAAGGTGTCAGCTGGATGTTCATTTGAGTTAGACGTCTGTTTATAAAACATTTAAAAGTAACATTCACATAATGTTTGCAAAATTATGAAATGGAATGTTCCCATATTTTTTTAACTAACATTAAGAAATAACATTCAGACACATTTTTATTATAACTTAATAGGAACATTAGAAAAATGTTCTTAGAACATATTTTTGTTAGCTGGATAGTCTGAATTATTTCTGTAGTCTGAGATTTTGTAATGCATATACATGCATCATCCACGAAGTGATCACATTGTAGTCTATGCCTATGTCTAAATGTCTGTGTATTCTATAGGTTTATGAAATATGTCATTTGTGTGCAAGTTTCTATGATTTATACTAGTATACAAGGTTTATAAAAGACAATTGAGTTGACATGGCCAGTGAAAACATCACACCAAAAAAAAAAAAAAAAAAAAAAAAAAATCAAACAACAACTTGTCATAGACCTAGTGCTACATCAGCAGAAAACCTTTTATCAGTTTTATGAGGAGCAACCTATATTATAAATAGAGATGAGCTGGTTCAAGAACCCACTTTTATTGTTTAGCCATGTTGCTGAATACCTACAGATTGTTTTAGACAAGGGCTGCTCAATCCTATGCCTTGATATCTATAGCCTCATTCATACTGTCAGTCTAAATCCGATGTTTGTGCATATCCGATTGAATTCTGATCAGATTTAATAAGTGTGAACGGCAAAAAAAATCACATGAAATGCGATTTTTAACAATCCGTTTTGGGCTACATTCGTATGTGTAATTCTGTAAACTCGTCACAAATTATAGGACACATGCTGAAAGTCACTGCAGAATCAAGGTTGTGTTCGGTAATCAAAGTGCCGAACTAGTAGAAAATTACAATATAACGGAGAGATCTTTTGAAAGCGGTGGAGACGACAGCACAGAATAAAGCCACGCATACCAGCCTTTTACATTTCTGTATAAACATTTCCTCAAACTCAGCAGCTACACATTATCATGTTTTAAATAAGACAACATCTGTATTGCAAACCCCTCCATACTGCGGTTGTTGTTGTTTTTGGCGTATGCCTACCAACTCAACGTCATTGCCATATAAACCAATGCAAATATTCCGGAAAACGAAATAGCGGCATGAGACACACAAATCGGATCTAAACAGTTGTGACACAATGTGGACAGTGAATAATTTTAGATCAGATTCCAATCGGATACACAAATAATCAAATTTGGACCAATCGTGGGAACATAATCAATGTGAACAATCAATAATTTTAGATCAGATTCCAATTGGATACACAAATAATCAGATTTGGACTGGAAGTATGATACTATGTCCCTGCATCTTCTACCCTAATCAAACACACCTGAACTAAATAAGATCTTCATGAGTACGATCATAGTTGGAACTAAACTCTGCAAGTAGGTAGATATCCAGGAACAGGATTGGGCACCCTTGTTTTAAACCAATAATAATGACCATGATATATCAACACAAATGCACAATCATTGGTTACCTTGACGAATAGACACAAATCTTTTGTTGGCTGCCTGGAAAACAACTTGTGGGTGGCTCTCTTCCAGATCAAACAGCTCATCTTTCCCTGGCCTTGAGCAGCGGCCCGACTTCAGGGAACCGGTGGGGCCCGTTGGGGAGAGGTACTTGCCCCACAGTCCTTAAATGCCAGCTTGCCAGACTTGAGCTCCAGGGTGAAGCTGGTGTTAGGCCCGTTCTCCATTACCAGCTTGCCATCGTTGCTGAGAAAGCGGCTGTCACAGGTCTTCAGACTGTACTTCCCATCCAGGTAGACCAAGGTGATCAGGGAGTCCACACCCCAGGGGATGTTGCTGTCCATGGAGAGCTCGTCGTCCGCGATGGACAGGTGAGCGTAGCGCTTGCGGCCAACACTTAGCAGGTTGGCCTGTGGGTGAAGGGCGAGATGCATGGCCCACAGCTCAGAGTCTCCAATGGTCTGGGCAAAACAGGACAGATATTCTGCAGAGCCTCCAAAATAACGCAAGTATGGCTCAGATTGCAAGGCCCAGCGTCCATCGGACTGCATCAAAATCAAGAAACGGCAGTCTGTGTTGGGCACTTCCTCCTCACACCTTACCTTGCCATCTTTATCTGAGGACAGGTAACGTCCGAGGTGACTGCGCAAGAAAACCACCTGGCTGTCCTGGTCTTGCTCCAGGGTCCAGATCTGTTTCTTCTTCATGCTTGTTCCAGATGCATTTACCTTGAAACCGAATGCCTCTGCGGTAAGATAACGATTTCCGTAATTAATAAGTCCAAACTGGAGCTTTAGAGCCATGCTTATTCCGTTTGTGGACATTCTGATCAGGCGATTCCCAAAGGATTGAAGTGGATTCGTTTAAAAATGCGGAAAATAAAACAATATGCCCTTGACAAACAAGAACCTCTCCTTGGATGCTATTAAAAGGTAATTTAAAGCTTCTTTGCTGCTAGATTTTCTTGCCCGTTTCTTCTTTTTCGTCAATATTGACTCAACTACAGATCAATGCTGTTGTCCTTGTGTTGAATCCTTTATCGTTAGAGCAGCAGTGCCAGGCTACACTAGGTTATCTTTAGCTACTTCTATGCATACACACAGGTGACTGCTTGCTTCTTCCTAATCAGCCTGGATTAAACTCAGCAGGGCGCAGCACCTCAATCCAACAAGCTGCTGACATCACACACCAAGTCTCTGACTCCTCCCTCTCTCTATCTCTCTCTTCTCTCTCTCTCTCTCCTCTCTCTCTCTCTCTCTCTCTCTCTCTCTCTCTCTCTCTCTCTCTCTCTCTCTCTCTCTCTCTCGTTTTTCAGCCCCGGTCTAACCTCTCTTGTTGCATCCCTTCTTGAATATGTGTCTTTTTTTGGTGACAAATAATACACTACATGTTTTGATATGTTGTGCAAGTTTGTTCTATAATTTTTGCCTTTATATGGTAGTTTCTGAGGATATTTTCAAACTCTGCTTATTTTACCTTCCTTATTTTCCAGTCAAATATGTTTTCTTTAGCCTCAGGTACAGATGATCATGACGAACGACCTCTGAAACCTACTGATCTTTGTCCTTATAAGGGTATTATTGACTGTACTACAAGCTTTCAGAGCCATACAGTAGAAATAGGTGTACTAATCTTTTTTTCAGTCTGTATTTAAACAGGCTCACATCCCAAGTTTTTTTTCAGCTAGCGATATCAGATATATATCTATATAAAAAATTACATTCCACAAAATTGGGACACCCAGGATGTAACTTAAAAACAAAATTTACATGATTTGAGGAAATTTAATAACAAATCAACATTTATAGTCAAACTAGCCATCTGTAGGCTAAACAACAAATGGTCCAGTCCACATTTCTGCTTATTCTATCCAAAAATTGCTCACATAGACAGTAAGAGACTGTCTGACCTGCATGAGATGTATAATGGGAAATAAAGAGGTTTACCTGAAATTTCAGCTTCTGGTTGAACGTCACACGCATCACACACATGACCAATAGTGAGCCTACGTGTGACATAACACAGAAGGCCGACAGAGAAGGAAATGAATACTTGAATAAAGTCGTTATTTTTGTTTGTTTTTTGCGCACAAAAAGTATTCTCGTCGCTTGATAAACTTAAGATCTAGCCACTGTAGTCACTTGGACTATTTTAACGATGTCTTTAATAACTTCTCTAGGCCGGCAAGTTTCAGTCCCTTAGAAGCCTATGGAGGAGTGACCCAGCTCTCAGATTTAATCACAAATATCTTCATTTGTGTTCCGAAGATGAACGAAAGTCTTACAGAGTTGGAACAACATGAGAGGGAGTAATTACTGACAGAATTTACATTTTGGGGTTAACATTAAACTATCCCTTTAATATTCAAATCATACAAAAACACAATGAGCAGATAATCCAAAGAAGGCAAAACAAACGTAACAGTGTGCGCAATACACACACAACACCAGACAATGAACTGAACATAATCCTGACACCTGGCAAAATTTGGCAAATCCTGTGATTATTTCATCTTCACAAATTCTTGTTATATCAGACGCGTAAATTGGAAACACAACTGATAAATTGACAGCTAAAAATGTCCAGCTAATAAACAATTGAATACAACTTTGTTAATCCAATTAAGATGCACTAAGTGTGCAAACTGCAAATCTAATTTGAATATAAAAAAGCAATATGTTGTAAATCCACAAAGATTTTGAAATTCTTTTGACAGACATCACCGTCTCAACCTCAAAACGACTGTCTGCCATCCATAATTTTTGCATTTCATTTGCATAAAGCTTCTAAACAATTTGTCGCTGACCACTTTCTCCTGTCCACCATCAGCTCCCAGTAACATGCTTATCCACACGTCATCAAAACAAGATACATTTATACCTGAAGAGCAAAATTAAATTGTTTTCAGAGAAATGTAACAAAATTATGGTTAAAAATCAGACAAAGAATTAAAAAAAATCTTACTGTAACAATGTACTGTATGTAATTTTCCCTCTACCCATTCGGCTCTGTTTCTTTATTTAACCACCAGATACTTTTACATTTCATTAATGTGCAATAATGTACAGTAAGCCGATCATAATCACCAAATAAACCTAAACCTAATGCTTTTATGCTGTGGTTAACCAATCAGAATTGAGCATTCCAGATTCCAATATGTTTAATTTGTAATTAATGCTTATTTCTAAAACAATAAAATCACATTAATCAGGGTTTTAAACAGGCTTTCAGAAATTGTGACTCGTATAAAAAGTATATAGACCCTCAATCCATGCTTGGGCCTATTCCCATATTAATGTAAAAACTCCCCATACATAGATAATACAGTTCATGTAATAATGTATTCATATATAGAGGAGAACAAACAATATTTTGAAGGTTAAGCTCCTGATTTTACTGAAACTTGGAGAAAGAGAAAGTAATATTAAAATTGTGTGTGTGTGTGTGTGTGTGTTGTGTGTGTGTGTGTGTGTGTGTGTGTGTGTGTGTGTGTGTGTGTGTGTGTGTGTGTGTGTGTGTGTGTGTGTGTGTGTGTGTTGTGTGTGTGTGTGTGTGTGTGTGTGTGTGTGTGTGTGTGTCCACAGGTTTTGCGGTGCTACAAAAGGACCATTTATATTAAAAAGAGATTTTATATTAGACATTAGGTGAATATGTAAATATTTTATGATATATATATATATATATATAATATTATTATTATTATTATTCAGGAGACCTATGTTGACCTATGGATTATTTTTTATTGTTATTATTATTAGGATTTCTCTGTACAGATGACTCACTTTTCCATGTATATAGTATACAGTCTTTACCACAATTGACCACAATTCTGTAAGTTAATTAGTTAGCTTGATCAATATCTGAAAATGTATGGTCATTATTGTATTATTGTGTTGTGTTTATTTTAGTCTGAAGATGTTGCACTTTAAAATTCATTCAAAACCTTCAGGGTTTTTTTCTGAATTATGAAATCCTATGATAAAATTAGATAGGCACTCTTAATGATGCAGATAAAAGAGGAATGTAGCTTTTGATATCTTAAAGATTTTGCATGTAAATTTGGTAATTTTAGCTCCTCCTTGTGGCTGATTGCTGATAAACTGCTTGTATGTCTCGTCATTATAATTGTCTCACTTTTGAAATTATTGGCTGCTGGATTTGATTGACGATTGGTGGCCATCTTTGTTGATTTAAAGTAACAACAGGTAAAATTTAACTTTTGCTCTCGGGGTCCCCCCCTACAGTTGGGAAACAGTATTGTCCTCTACTTACTGTCGTAAACCGTCACCCAATGTAGCACATGCATTTGTTGACATCCATGATAGCCGTGAACACTGTAGGAGGAGGTCACATGCAGGTGTTCTGCTAGCTTGCGTCGCGTGTGAAATGTCTTCATCCCAGGTACAGTGGCATATATTTCAGCATGTCATATGAATATAATTTCATGTTTTTGTTATTTTTTTCTACCGACAAATGATCGCGATGCTCACGTTTACAAGCCAGCGTCAATAGTAGGCTAGTCTAGCCTATTGGTTACCGTTTTACTGAATCTATACTTCAATGCAATGTTTGAGTGGTAGATAATAACCATATATCGTCAATATTATAATATCAAGCTATATTATTATATCAATAATGCGCGCGCGTGTGTATTAATGCGTAGGCTACTCTAGCACACACACGCTAGGTCTCTCGCTCTCTCTCTCTCCGTCCTGCGCGTATTCAATTTAATAAGTCGGGACACTAAAATTAGAGTTGAAATACGGGACTGTCCCGGGAAAAACGGGACGTCTGGTCAGGTCACCCTAGCTAGTATGCAAGCAATATACTTACTAGAAAGCATGACAGCCAAGTCCGCATCGGTCAGGCACCCCTCCTCCTCCTTCAGCTCACGCCAGCGAGAAAACGCTGGCCCAATGTTGATCCTTGTTCTGCCTTTAACGCGATCACTTTCTCTTTTTGCTTTCCTCCGATAAAACCTTTGCTTTCTTGTTTTTCTGTGCTGCTTCGGCCATGACTGTAACATTTGGCTCGCACGTCTGATTTTAAGGAAGTGGGGGTGGCGGTGGAAGTGACGTATATGCCGTAAAGCAGTCAAATTTTGTAGTTCTCTTTGTTCGCCGGTTACTACCCGAAACCCGAAGTTTAAAAATACGATTAAAAACGCTACAGACCCCGTCAGGCTATGGCAGAAGTGTCATTCAACCTATTGTAAGTAGATGCACCATCACAAGAGACTTGGAAATATATTATGAAGGTTAAAAAGTTACCCGGTGCTGCTTTAATTTTTGCTGTTTGGACGCCTAATAAAACAACTGCAAACATGCAGTTTCACCGCTGACTTTGTGTAAAAAAATGTGATGTGATGTTTAAAAGAATGGCATAAACATAGATGGCATAAATGCTTTGTAAAAAATTACTTTTCTGCTATTGATACGATGTGCAACTTCCAAAAGTGCACATGCACAAAATGTCAAAAGGCTATTTTCATACATTCCCAACATTCACGTTGTTGTGGTTGTACTAATGCTATATTTGCATGGCTCGCATCTCTACCATGACGGAGCTTTTCTGGCCAAACTTATGGAAATCCAGAAGTGTTTCTGTGCTCTTTTTGAATTCCCCCTCAGACTGAAACTGAAAGATTAGGTCACACTAAAATTTGTATATTAAATAAAATATACACCCTTTTTTATTGTATACAAGCTAATGTTTTGTAATATTATGCTGTCATTTTGTCTGTGGAGTTCAAAAGGAGATTTTTTTTAGCAGAAGAAAAATTCGTAACAGCTCTTTACAACAACAGCTAATAGAAACTATGTAATTTCAATATCCACATTTGATCATGTTCCCAGATAGCATATGACACACACAAGAAGCAATGACCATACATGATCAGTGAGTAAACAGAAGCCTGTGTCCTGAATTCATCATCTGGATTAATGTGGGAAAGGCAAATCAAAGCTCAAGACTCAAAGATCATTAGATTATTTAGGGAAAGATAGAAAACCACATGTGGCATTGTGCCTAAAGTCTTCAGTTTGACATTCAAATTATTCCTTACTAATTCCAAGGATTAGATTATGGAAAGCAAATGACTGCAAATGTATGTTTTTTAAGTCTCTCACCATGGCTTCCCAGTGTTTGACACTTCTCATTTGCATAAACCAAAAGAAAAACCCCCAACTTTTCGGAGCTGTAACAGCTCAGCATCCCACATGATCCTGTCACTCATTTTCATCAGGGAATGAACTGAACATCCGCTCATCCCAGCACTCATACGGCGATCCACTGCCCATTGCTAGGTTGTTTCCACGGTTATTCATTGAGTTTGCAATGAATCATCCATCTATGTAAGCCCTGTGATTCCTCAGTTCCTTCGTCCAGTATTGTTTGTATCTTAGTTGTTTAAAAGTTGATCTCCTGTGTGTTCGTTTTAGATTAATTAAAGACTATAGCCTATTTGCTCATACTCCGTCGTCATGTGCGCTTCTCTACAACACACCGTTACAGTAGACTGGACCTTCAAATTCAATGCGAACGCGAAACGCGAAATAAGCTTGATGATAGCTAGCTTTGCAATATATGTGGAGTTCGCTAAACATCATCATGATTTTGAGGCGGAGGATGACGAAAAGGGCCATCATTGCAGCCTGCACATGTGCTTCAGTTATTGTGTGAGAGAGATCTCAAGACAGCTGGGAGCATACAACACGATCTCATTAAAGTGCGTATCTATACCACTAATTTTATTTTGTCGTACCATTTATACGGCGTATATACATGCATCATACGTGCATGATACACACTGTAAACCCCTTGGGTAGGATTAGGGGTGTAGAGTGCGTGTGTATTACACACCATAAAGAAAACAGTGTATCATATGCACGCAAAAACTAATTTGGGCAGAAAAAATGGTGGAAAACACATGGATAAAGTGACCCAGGATTTGACCCGGGTTCGTTTGATTTTGGTTCATTCACACTGCAAGTGATTTTCCGGAATCAGAGAGTGCCATTGGCTTTTGGCTTGCTTAGTTGGGGACATTTAACATTTAATTTTGAATTTAACAATACTATTACAACATTATTTTCCTGTTATCTCTGTAAAGCTGCTTTGAAACAATTTGTATTGTATAAAGCGCTATATAAATAAAGGTAACTTGACTTGACTTGGAGGGAGGAGCCATTATCGTCCTGGCTGCTGTCTGGGTCCCTCCCTGGCTTCTCCTTCTCCGGGCTCCTCCCAGCATCATCACCACCCTGGTATCTCTTGCTGCCAACCCTTTTGTTTTCTTATCCTTCGCCTGTTCCTCATCCTCCTCTTGAACCCCGCTGACACTCCCTTCCTCCTACAGCGAGAAGACTCGCCTTTACAGGGGTGTAGTGTAACATGTATGTTCTGGTCCTGTTTTGCCTGTGTTTCCTTTTCTAGTTAATTTCCATGGTTATTTGTTGAGTTTGAACAAGTTCCCAAGTTACGCTAATCATCCTCCATCTATTTAAGCCATGCGTTTCCTCAGTTCCTTAGTCTTTGTTTCTTAGTGGTTGTTTAAAAGTGTATCTTCTTTGTGTTCTGTTTGGATTAAGTCTCCTTTATTTATAGTTCACCCAAAAATGTAAATTCTGTCAGTAATTACTCTCCCTCATGTTGTTCAACCCTGTAAGACCTTCGTTCATCTTCGGAACACAAATTAAGATATTTGTGATTAAATCTGAGAGCTGGATCATGTTACGGAATGTAATGAATCATGCGATCGGCAGTCGATTGCTTTTGCCGGCCCGTTCCCTGGCCGCTCTGTTGTGAATACAGTTACTGAGCTGCACTCGCTTGTCTGCCTCTTATTTTATTACAATACAGCAGCATAAACATGGTGTCAGAAGATGCCTAGTGCGTTCGTCCTTATGTTCACGCTGTAACTGTTGATTCCGATCATTTCTTCGATTATGGACGCTGATAATGCTGCGGCCGCGCCTCGCCCGTCTGGCGGCGTACCAGCCCACATCTCGGCTAACATACCTCCGCCGTCACCGATGAACATGAACGGAGACTGGAGCGCTAACTGGACTTATTCAGAGCAGAGTTCGAGGATTATGCGCTGGTCACGGGCCTGGCTGAAAAGAACAGGGAGGTACAAGCTGCTACCTTGAGAAGTATGATGGGATCTGAATGCAGACATGTTTACCGGCACAATTTGAATCTCACAGACGCGCAACAGAGAGATATTAAAACCATCCTAGATGCATTGGACGCATACTTCAAGCCTGCCAGGAATGTAATTTATGAGAGGTATGTTTTCGGCTGTTGTAAACAGGAGGAAGGGGAATCCATAGACAATTTTGTAACCAGATTGAGAGAGAAAGCTGCAACTTGTGATTATGGTGGATTGAAGGATGAAATGATTCGCGACAAAATCGTACTGGGCATTACAAATGAAGGGACCAGACGCAGGTTGTTAAGTGAAAAAACATTAACACTGCTCACAGCCATTGAGATGTGTCGCACAGCTGAACAGACTGCTATGCATATGAGAGCGATGGATACCGCGTGCATGCCTCCAGCCGAAACGGTTCACGCTGTTGCTAGGAAACCATTCAAGCCTAACCAGCGGAAGCAGAGCAATTCACCAAGACTCGTAGACACAAACAAGACATGCCGATACTGTGGTAATGTGCATTCAAGAGGTAGGGATCATTGTCCAGCATATGGCAAAAACTGCAGACTCTGTGGAATTGATAACCACTTTGCTAAAGTGTGCCTCAAAAGCAAAAGCAGATCTACAGAGGGGAAGCTTCACTGCATGGAATATTCCACGGAGGAGCCGATTGGGGACAGTGATGAGGATATTTACACAGTTGAGTCCATTAGCACGGTGCACATGAAAGGAAAGAAATGGTTTGTTTCCCTGCGATTGCATGGCAAGTCAGTGCGTTGTCAGTTAGATTCAGGGGCAACATGCAATGTGATGAGCTACAAGGATAAAGTTAAGGTGGCACCGCACACACCACTCCGCTCTAGTAAGTCAAATGTGACCCGCTCTGGCGAAATGAGTCAGAAGTCGCAACATTCTATTTTAAGATATGGGCCGATTATGTGGAAAAATAATGAAATAATAAAAAAAAACTTTTTTGGCTAATTTCATTCAAAAGACATTCAAAAATAATCTCCCGAAGTTTCATAGTCCATATAAATGAGTAAATGTAATTAAATGACTATTAAAGTTTACAAAGTTGTACTAAATTCGCTGGAAATTATTGCTTTTCTCAACTCCTCTCATCACTTCTGAGCATTTCCCGGGTATCCCCTGAAACGTCACTATCTCTGCTCTCCAAATATGGTGTTGCACGTTGTATACAACCAATCAAAAAGCTTAGAAAATGTACACAAACGCTGATCATTTGGCAATGGGAAGCCCCGTTTCGACTGACCGGCACGCGATCGGTCCAGCCACCGTCCTGTCAGACTCGCGCTCGGTGTAAACAAGCTAGCAGATCTCATCAGAAAGATTAAATATTAATTTGAGAAATGTCGCTGTCAAAAGAGAGCAAAGTTACCAACGCGTTGAACTCACTGGAGGCTTCTAACCTAAGCTCTGCTGCTGATCAGCAAGAGTGCACATACTCGTGTGCGGTGCGTATGCGGTGCGGGAGCAGCACGCGCTATAGATAGTGCTCATGCTGCGTGCATTTGCTGTGCGCAACTGATCAGCGGCTGTACCACACACACATTTACTCACTATTTGTATTTCAAATCCAGAAATTATCATCAAGTTTTATTTTAAAAAAAGTTGTCACCAGTGCGATTCTCTTTTTACAGATATGCACTCTTCGTCGTATTCATGTTAAAACACACTTTTAACATCGCATTATTAATGCATTAGCCTACTTAGGCCTACACACACACACACACACACACACACACACACACACACACACACACACACACACACACAAAAGCAAAAATGTAGCACCTCTGTTCAATCTTTCTGATTTTTGTAAAAGTGCCTTTTAAATTATTTATTCAAATAAAAACTTTAAAATAATTTGAGCTTCAGTCTGGTTTAATAGCATTATATATGTCTTTGGTCAAATTAAGCTGTAAAATAAATAGTTCATCTCTTTAAATGCAATGGATTTTGAAAGATATCAACAAAAAATGGGCAAAAAACTTTAAACGCAATTTTCTCAGGTTTTCAATTGGAAAAAGAGGGCAGACGACCATAATTCAAATGTGTATATCTTTACAACCATTTAAGGTATGACTTTGACTAGGATATCATTTTAAAGTGTACGGTCTCCTCTTTCCATTAATACCAAAATCTCAATTTTGAAATTTGGGTCACTGTGACTCATTTTGCTGGATCAGGTCACAAATTACGGCTGTACTCAGGCGAGTCGCTGGACTCCATGGGTGTTTTTGAAACAGAATGTTTGGTCAAAGGAGAGCGATATCAACTGTCATTTGAGATAGTAGAGACAAATCAAAGTCCACTTCTCTCAGGATCTACTTGTGAGCAGCTAGGTCTGATGCAGTTTACAATCCCAGATGACGTGCTCAAAATGGAACATGAACGGTGTAAGCCTCTGACTAAGGAACAGTTAATTGACACATACAGTGATGTCTTCAACTTGCCTGTGGAATCTCTGCCAGGTCCACTTTGAGCTGGATACCAGCGTTACAACCGGTTCAGTGTGCCCCCCGGAATGTTCCAATCGCTATGAAAGCAGCCGTCAAAGCCCAACTGGATGCGTATCAGGCAGAGGGTCATATTGCAGATGTTACAGAGCCAACTGATTGGATCAGCAACATGGTGATCGTAAACAAACCAGACAAGCTGAGGATTTGCTTGGACCCAAAGTTCCTGAACAAAGCCCTGAAACGCTCTCATTATATAATGCCAACTCTGGAGGATGTGCTATACAAATTGCCAAAAGCAAGGATCTTCACATTGGTTGATGCCAAACATGCATTCTTACAGTGCAAGCTGGACCAAGAGAGCAGCTTCATGACCACATTCTGGACCCCATGGGGCAGGAAACGGTGGCTAAAGCTCCCATTTGGTGTCTCAGTGGCACCTGAGGTGTATCAGCGGAAACAGCATGAACTCTTAACAGGTTTACAGGGGATTGAGTCCATCGCTGATGATATTCTTGTCGTTGGCTGCGGTGACACAGACCAGCAAGCTGAAAGTGATCATGATTTCAAGCTTCGGGCCCTGTTGGAGCGTTGCAGAGAGGTCAAGCTACGACTCTGCTTAAAAAAATTGCAATTCAAGGTCCCTGAAGTGAAGTTCCATGGTCATATCCTTTCATGCACAGGCTTGAAACCCGACCAAGAGAAGGTGAGGGCTATCTTGGACATGCCCAACCCCACAGATGCGAAAGGTGTGCAGCGTCTCATCGGGTTTGCTAATTATTTAGCTAAGTTTATGCCCCATTTGTCAACTGTTTGCGAGCCACTTCGGCGCTTGCTTGACAAAGACACACCTTGGCACTGGCTACCCAAACATGACGATGCAGTTTGCAAGCTTAAATCCATGGCCACATCGATGCCTGTGCTGCGCTATTATGATGTTACTAAGCCCATCACAGTACAAAGTGACTCCAGCCAGAGTGGTCTTGGGTGCTGTCTTATGCAAGAAGGACAGCCTGTCGCCTTCGCTTCAAGAGCCCTCACTCCCACAGAAAAAAATTACGCTCAAATCGAGAAAGAGTGTCTCAGTATCGTCTTCGCTTGCCAAAGATTTCACAATTACTTGTACGGCCGACAGTTGGTCACAGCAGAGACTGACCACAAACCCTTGATCACTATATTCAGCAAACCGCTTCTCAGTGCACCCAAGCGACTTCAAAGCATGCTCATGACACTTCAAAACTACAGTCTCAAGATTGTCTACAAGCCGGGGCCTAAAATGTTCATCAGTGACATGTTGAGCAGGGCTACTTCTGACTGTACAGGCAAGGGATCAATTTACCAGCGGCACGCCATATGCCATCTGCAGAGAGAGCAAGATGATGCACAACTCATCAACCAAGCGGAATACTTGAATGTCACGGACCAGCGGCTGAAGACAATCAGGGAGCATACTGAAAGGGATGATGCACTACAGGCCCTTAAGGCCACTGTCCTTGCAGGCTGGCCTGATGAGAAAGAAAAAACAACACACATCATCCGAGAATTCTGGCCTTATCGAGATGAAATCAGTGTGCAGGATGGTATTTTGTACCGTGGACAGAAAGCTATTATCCCCAAGTCACTACGTCCAGAGATGCTCAAGCGTATACATTCAAGCCATATAGGAGGTGACGCATGTTATCGTCAAGCCCGTGACACACTGTATTGGCCTCGTATGCAAGCAGAAATCAAAGACTTTGTGAGTAACTGCTCGACTTACAATGAATTTGCGCACAACCAACAGAAGGAAACCATGCTATCTCATGACATCCCCGGCAGGCCATGGCAGATTGTCAGCATGGACTTGTTTAGTCACCGGCAAAAGGACTATCTTCTAATTGTGGATAATTTCTCAGATTTTTGGGAGATTGAACTGCTTACTGATCTATCTGCAGAGACGGTCATTAAGCGCTGCAAGGCTCAGTTTGCTCGACATGGTCAGCCAGATAGAGTGATCACAGATAATGGCCCTCAGTTTGGTGCTTTGTTTAAGCGTTTTGCCTCCAGCTGGGAATTTGAGCATGTCACTTCTTCTCCAAGACATCCTAAATCTAATGGAAAGGCTGAGTCAGCCGTCAAGATTGCTAAGAACCTTCTGCGGAAAGCTATGCACGACAGAACTGACCCTTGGAAAGCAATCCTTCACTGGAGAAACACCCCTACTGAATACATGGACAGTAGCCCTGCACAAAGGTTAATGTCGCGGAGACTGAAAACATCTCTTCCAGTAACAAACAAGCTTCTGGAGCCAAGTGTTGTCACTGGGGTTGTGGAGCGGCTTCACCACCGAAAGCAGTTGGCAAAATCCTATTATGATAGGTCAGCTCGTGATCTGCCAGAGCTGAACATAGGAGAGAGGATCCGCATGAAGCCCCTTCCAGGGGAAAACCCTGCGTTATGGAGGGTCGGCACCTGCCTTCAGAAAGTGGCACCACGCTCTTATCTTGTGAATGTGGGTGGATCCCTATATAGACGAAACCGAGTGCACCTAAGAACGGCAGAGTCAACCACCACACAAGCATTGGACAGTACGGAACCCAAATAGCCTCTTATGCTAGAAGGGAGTGTTGCAGAGGCCCTTCCATCTGCTGACTCACCTCCTGCGAAGCCCGTGCTAAAGGCTTCACTTGACCCTGTCAAACTGTCATCATCAGATGGACACACTTACACTAGGTCTGGCCGATTGTCCAAGCCACCTAAGAGACTTGATTTGTAATAGTTTAGAAAGGCGGCTGTGACAGTTTTGGAAAGGAGAAGAACAGTTAATGTAACAAGGACTTTTGAGTCAGCGATATACTGCAGGTCATTAGTGCCTAATTTGTAGTTCATTGCAGTCACTTTAAATGTTAGGTGGCCTAAAGTTTTTATAGTAATTTGTTTTTATTTACTTCTTATTTTAGAAGGGGAATTCTTTAGTTCATATTTGTAAAGGGGGATGTTACGGAATGTAATGAATCATGCGATCGGCAGTCGATTGCTTTTTGCCGGCCCGTTCCCTGGCCGCTCTGTTGTGAATACAGTTACTGAGCTGCACTCGCTTGTCTGCCTCTTATTTTATTACAATACAGCAGCATAAACAGATCACTCCTCCATAGGCTTCTAATGCTGGGTACACACCACAAGATTTTTTACATCTTATAAGATTTTCAAAATGTCATAGACCACAAACATGAGGACAAAAAATCCTAGATTGAACCGTTTTGCTCCTATAGTGTGTGGTGTGCCATGATGTGACAAAGACAGCACACCTCACACTAACAGATTTTCAACCCAAGTCTTGACTGTGAACACAGGAAATCTCGTAAAATCTCGCGAGACTTCAGAATATGTATGGTGGACAATATGCAGGAAGAAATTGCGATGATAGTGTTTGGAATGATTTTCACAGAAAATTTACAGGGAAAAAAAAGAAAAGGGTTTAGGTAAAGTTGTGTAGACGGTGGGAATTTAGTGAACTTCTCAGATAAAGTTTGTGGTTATGCACACACACTGGCCCTGTAAAACCCAACAAGTTCAGCTAACTCATTTCATTTGAGGAAACCGATTACATCAATTAATTTAAGTTGATAAAAAACAATAGTTATGAGTACTCTGAACTTATTTTATTCGACTTCACTAAAACAATAATATTTCTTAAAACACAATTAAACTTTACACTGCATTTAATACTGTATATAGCTGAAACTTCACTTTATTGAGTAAAAACAGTGAAATGACAAACTTTAAATGAACTCAGAGCACTTGCAGTTACTGCTAGCTCACAATATCACACACAAAGTCAAATCCAAGGAGTTAAGCTAACTCATTACATTTGTGGAAACCGATTACATCAATTCATTTAAGCTTATAAAAAACAATAGTTATGAGTACTCTGAAATTATTTCAGTTGAGCTCACTAAAAGTAGATATTGTTAAAGATTGATAAAGTCAAGAAATTAAGTGATTAAATAAGTGATTAATTAAGTGATTGTTGAGCATTAATGATGAACACCTGCTGTTAACATCACTGAAGGAAAAAGAAACACAAGAACTGCAACTGACTTCCAACCACAACATTAGATGAAATCAACTGAAGATAATATATGTTTAAATCTCTCAAGATCTCAGAGGAGGATTGAACAACTCCACAAACAGCATAACCAGCCTCACTTATTACTAACCAGGTTGACTTTTATCATGCGTCTACAGAAGTTGTTATTGTGAATGAACAGATTTAGAAGATGGTGATGATTTATTGAGTTTAATTTAAAGACACCATGATAGTGGTCAGTGTTTGCTTTAGTTGGGTCTTGACCCTTGACTTTATAACACCAGTTTTTCTCCTGGCTGCTGTAGCTGAGTGTTTATATAACACATTTGTTATGGCACAAAAGCCAAAAGAAATTTTTGTTTTGATGATGATTTATGGAATGATGAATCATCATTTGGTGTCTTGATTCTCTGATCTTTTCTAGAGAGTAGTCTCTGATAAACAGGTGATATATAACTTGTATTATTCATTATAAAAGAACTGTGATTCTGCTGCAAGGCCCTTTCAATCAGATTTTAAAAATCTCTATGGTATCATGCTGACTTACACAGACATCAAGAATCAGTATATGAATCTCAACAATGGTGACCATTAAAAACGATTCATGCTGCAATGCATGCTGGGAGCCATGGATAAGGTATGTATTATGGTAGTACCCAGCATGCATTGCAGTATGAATAGTTTTTTAATGGTCACCATTGTTGAGATTCATATGCTGATTCTTGATATATGTGTTAGTTTTGGTAATGAATTACATTTTCTGTAAAATACAAAAACATATTTGAAATTCATAACATTTCTAGTTCTTATGTTGTAAAAACTATTTTCAAATACAACTAATAATATAATCAGAAACTAGACTCTGAATGAGATCAGTGAAGCAAATTATTAAGTGATGATTGTCATCATGTAACTTTGACCATCATCACCAAATCATACTTTTCCTTGACTTTTGTGCCATAACAAATGTTTTATAAACACTCAATTACAGCAGCCAAAGAAAGACTTGTACTCAAACTTTAAGGGTCAAGAGCCCAACTAAAGCAAACGCTGATCTTCATCATGGTGACCTTAAACCTTGTATTTCTCTTTCCTTCAGTGATTCTGCTTGTTAACAGCAGGTGTTAATCACTAATGAGCAATCATCACTTAATTGATGATTAATTAACTTAACTATACAATTATTATTCAATTATCATTCTGGGATCTAGAAATGTTCTATAACTCATTCAGTTTGAGTTCTGTTTCAGTCATTCAAGACACTTCAAGTTTCGGTATTATTTGAGTGCAGTGACCTGAATTTAATTGAGTAAATAGTACTGTTAGGTTTTACAGTGTGTCTCTCAACCATGGTTTCACTATACAAATAAAAAATGGATATTGTAGATAAACCATGATAACCACAAATTAACCATGATTTTTGCTAAGAAAAATTATAAGTATTTATTTGTTTATACGAATGTTCAATACGCCTAATAAAACCATGGTTAATTCCTCTCTCTCTCTCTCTCTCTCTCTCTCTCTCTCTCTCTCTCTCTCTCCTCTCTCTCTCCTCTTCTCTCTCTCTCTCTCTCTCTCTCTCTCCTCTCTCTTTCTCACTCACACACACACACACACAACTGCGTTTGTTATGCTTCCGTCTTCCATCATCTCGCTTTCTATTGGATATTGTTTCGTTTCACGTGATAATCTCCAGAGAGTGCGCGCGTTTGTCCTCGGGGTTCCCCCCACACATCAGGATTTCTGTTCGTAAATATTCAACATGTTGGATATTTACGATTTGCGATCGGGGCGCCTCCGACGTTCTTCCGAGCAGGTTCGGACACTCTTAACACACCTCACACCACAGGGAAATCTGATAAGATAATCTTTAAAACCATCAAGATAATCGGGACATAGCTAGGATTGTCGGAAGGGGGGAAATCGGCCCCAAATCAGCCCGATTATCTTTAGGTGTGTACCCAGCATAAGGGATTGAAACTTGCCGGCCCAGAAAAGTTATTAAAGAAATCGTTAAAATAGTCCAAGTGACTACAGTGGCTCAATCTTAAGTTTATCAAGCGACGAGAATACTTTTTGAGCGCAAAAAAACAAACAAAAATAAAGACTTTTCATTTCCTTCTCTTTGGTCCTCGAGTTAGTTCACGTAGTCTAACAGCGTAGAGCTTCTGTGTTGTGCTAGAGATCAAAGTCAGACACATTGTTACAATACATTTATGTATATATTTATTGCACATTATTAAGTGTTACTTTATTTTATAACAATATATATTATAATTGAGAAGGGCAGGGGAGATTTGCATTGAACAACTGTTGTTCTTACTTCATCGTTGTGCGTTGTTGTACAAGTTAAACTTGTTAAAAAATGTTAGCAGATATTAAGAAGACAGTCTAGTAATACTCCAATGAGACTTGTAGTTGACAAAGTTATATAAATAGTAGAAGTGGACCATCAAAATTAAGGTTTACCCAAAATTGTCTTCTTTTATAATTTTTATAATTAGCAGTCTATAATTTTTTACTGTAACACATTTTTTAAATCTAAATAAAAAAAAAATAAACACCCTCTTGGCTATTGAACATACATCATTTTAACTCAAAAAAGCAAAATTGTTTGAATAAAGCTTCATTGATCAAACGCTGAACAAAATCATTCGAGAGACTTGATCTTCCCTTCACTGTTTGGCTCTAAACTGTCTGGGAGTTTCTAGTAATCCTAACAACCTTAATTAGCTGGTTCAGGTGTGTCTTATTATGGTCTGAGCTAGTCTGCATCTGAAAGATTAGGCAGCACTCTTATCACGCAAAGACTGTGCAAGCAGCGTTTGTGCACGAAGGCACCTCTCAAAACTGATTTCAGACAGGCCACTGAGACAGCGTAACAGTTTAACTAAGATCATGTATCCTGGCATTGCAGACCTCATCTCTACCTGGCTCCACCAACAATGAAAATCAAAGTTAATTATAATAATAATAAACAGCATACAACATTAGTTTTCATTTGTGCGTGTACTGGCCCTTTAAGGATTTTTTTGAGTCTTACATTTCCCCTTTGTACCAGCAGGCCAAATGAAATCCTATGTTTACTCTATGTACGATAAGCCAATCAGCTGATTTCTTAAGCTCCTGTTAGGTGGAAGTGGTTGACACGTTTCTGTAAAACTAAGTCTGAAGGATTAAACTTCATGGCTGAGTTTCAGCACTGTGACCTCACATCATAGACAATGTTACAAGTCCAGGTTACACTTTTTTGAAAGTCCACTTTAGACATACTACTAAGATGGGCACCCGAGTTAGAGACTCGGACTCGAGTCGCATTTTAAAGCGGCATTTCCGTCCGATTTTGAGCCGAATTCTGACTCGTGCGACTTTTTTTCGGGTCGTGTCGATTTTCAGCTTTGTCGTGCAGTGTCCGTGAAGTGTCGGGGGAAACGAGAGCGATTAACCTCTCCCGACAGGCGATCGGATGTGAATTTCTGGCATGTCAGAAATGTTGGTCGCTCCTCGTGACTATATTGCACAGTTGAAGCAGAGCTACGAACCGATTGCCCTAAACTCACTGCGCATGCGCAAAAATCTGCATTTAATCTGCAGCAAGTAAAAAAATAAAAAGTGGGAGATCTTAATTTCTGTAGCTATCAAACTAGGTTACTTATTACCTCCAGTTAATGTAGCAAAAAATGGATCAACTATATATTACCCACGTCTTCACCTGCGATATAGCTACCGTGCCTCTTTTATTAAATTGTTAAACAATGTTCATGTTAAACAAAAAAAAATGTTTTTGAAATAAAGCTATTTTGACTAATTGCAGTGTTCCGAAATATTAGCCTATAAACTGTTAATAATTTTATTTAAAGGCCTATAATTCAAAGTAATCGACCTAAATGTTTTTATGCGGGGATGCGCTATGCAATTATTGCGTGGCAAATAATTATAATAGCCTATCAATTTAATAATAAAAGCAGGCCTTCCCTAATAATACTAATAATACAATAATATTATTAATAATTTAATACTTAAATTGGAAATGCTAAATCATCTTAATATTGATAGCTGCTTCTTTTGACAATATCTCTGGATAGCTTAAATGATATTGTCTCTAGTCTATTGAGCTACACTGCTATGAGCAGTCGCAGCTCGATGATCGGACCGTATAGTGTGAGCACATAAATCCTGAGCTTTAGCTTTATATCGCATGCGATCTACTCGTTCAGTGTGAGTCGGTACCTTGCTGAAATTGCACAGACATCGCAGAGTGTATGCCCGCCTTTAATAGACTTCAGGCTTGACTCGGACTCGTGAATATTTTAAAAACGACTCAAGTATTTCCTGATATAAAAAAATATATATATTTGTGTTTTATTTGAATGGTTTATAATATCTGCGTCACATAGTCTATATTTCCCTATGTGTCGTGGACCCTTGTCATAATTTGACTGCGTATGTCCGTAGGCTATATTTCGCGTAAACTCTGAATTGTCATAATGAAGGTCCCATGAAACATGACGGACGGGAGAAACCGTGCCATGTTCTTTCATTTGGGATTAACATGTCAAATCGGCTAGATGCAAAGAATGTGGGGAAACAATTAAAGACACCAGAATGACAACTTCAATTTGTTTGAGACATCGATCGCCATTACAAAGGTTAACGTTAGTCACATTAGTATAGCCTACTGTGGTATCTGCATGGCTCCTTTGGATTGCAAGCCTGTTAAAACATTAAAAAATAAAATCTAGCCTTTAAACCTATAATGTTTTACTTTTGTTGATCTTTTCTCAGCTTTTCTCTCTCTTCTATGAGAGGATGTTAATCCATTTAGTACTTAAAGCGCATCTTAACATATCGCAATTAGCATGCATACAGTTTATATTGACTTAAGCATTCCGAGGTTTGATATTTTTAGATAATTTTTAGATAAAGTCGTCAATAAAAATATTTTTTTTTTTGTATAACAAACTACTGTAGCCTATAACAAACCGCGACTGGCGCCATCTTCCATTTAGCGATTGTCTTGAAAATAACTTCTTGTCTTGTTTGCCAGGACGATTGTTTTAAAGTAGGCCTACATTGTAATGGATTATAAAGTATCAACTAGCTGGATTTACATTATCCCTTAAATCTTAGGACCTTTATTACAACAAAAAAAAAAAAAAAAAAAAAAAAAAAAAAACGGTTAATAGAAATATAATTTTGTCTAGCCTATATAAATAATAGGATTTTTGAGTATGAGAGTTTTTTTTTTTTTTTTGTAAGGTATGAAATGACTCGAGACTCGACTCGGACTCATGACAAAAGACTCCAGACTTGACTCGGACTCGGACTCTTTCAGACTTTCAGCCGTTACACTTTCTCCAATGGTAGAGCCACAGACCCTCATATCTCCCAGTGTATGTTCTACACGACAAGGACGATAACTAAAATGATAAAGGAGGAACGAAATCGCTAGAATCAGAATCCATCCTGCTTTAAAGAGCTCAAGCGATTTAAGCATCAGACGATAAAAACGCCAGCTTATAATAAACAGAACTATAATAAATGTTGTCTGCTGATGTGGACGCTAGTTATCTTTATAGTTGTTTCTCTTGGTTTAAATGTGACTGTGTTCTGAAAAAGCAAATGAAGTTCAAATTCTTGGCGAGTCAAATGATACGGTTTAAAATGGCACATTATTCTTTTTTGTTTTGTTTTTAAAGGCTGCACTATTTCACAATGCAGGTAGTGTTGTTTGTTTGTTTGTTTGATTTTTTGTGTGAAAAATAATATGAAAGAAAATTCAACTGTACGACATATAGGCTACACACACACACACAAGTTTACTACATGGGGACATTGCATAGATTCATATTGCTTTTATGTACATATCATTATATATACTGTAACTTAACCCTAACCCACATCTCCACAGGGTGAGTAAACAGTGAATGACCAGTAGATGCAGTGTTGTGGTATTTTTGAGTATTTTGGTATTTTAATGAACAGATAGGGGGCAGTGCAGCCTGTACAACCTTCAACATCAGGATCATCCTGTCATCATTTCCTCTCATTCAGCAATGCACTGGATAACTGACAACAAATGCCATAAAAACACACAAGACTAAAATTGTAATTAAAAAAAAAAAAACAGCCTGATTTAATATTGATGACGAGAGATTTAGAATAGGGTGTCTTAAAACAAATTTTTAACTTTGGTGTAAAGCATTTGACAAGGATCACGTGGTTCAGTTCAAAATAATGAAACCCTCCACCCAACAACAATCATCATCTTCTGTTCAGTTTTTATTTACATCAAGGAACTCTTATTCCATTATGACCTCTTTATGAATGACTCTTAATCAACACACACACACACACAACCACACGCACGCATGCACACACACACACACACACACACACACACACACACACACACCCACGCACGCACGCAGCACGCACGCACACACACACACACAAGCCTCCTGTGACGGGACACTTGCTTTGAGTTACTGCGGTGTTACAGGCCCTTTCTGTAGCAATGCTAGTAAATGTCACCGGAAGATTAAATGACACTTTTATTTGTTTACTCAGGTGCTAAAAGTCACAACAAACATGTAAAGAATACATTTTATATCTGTTTGCCATTACATTGATATACAGCATGATTGATATAGGCCAACATATGTTCAAGCTTTTCCTTAAAATCTGCTCTCTCTCACAGGTATGATTGATCTTTACAGTAACTTCCATTAAAAAACATCAATAATTTATCATTTGCAACACACACTTTAGCAGGATCATGACTCTCATTAGACATCTGACTGTACTGAAGTTTAGCATTAATACACAGTTCAGATATAGGAATTATGAATGGCTTAATTGTGCAATTAAATAATTACATAAGAATCTGATGACAAATATATTATAATTGAGAAAGGCAGGGCGAGATTTGCATTGAACAACTGGATAGCATGAGTCGTATATATTACTATTATAAGTGGTTTTTTGATAGACATGTTCAGAAAAAAATTCTGTATGGAAAATTCTTTAAATTATCCTTTTGCATTTCGAATGACGTCAGGCTGTATAAATATTGACAGAAAATGTATTTTGGGGTTATTATGGGCAAATGAGGTAATAATAAAGTGGATGTGTACTTATTGCTACTACAGTGAAATTATAAATAAATAATATACTGTATAGGATCTCTTAACTTCACTTTGTTTAACCCTTTAAAGTAACACTAAGGATTTTCCTCTTCGGTCGCCCTACTGGTTGGAAACGAAATTGTCCATTACCGCTGTCGTAAATAGTTTAGCCTACCGTCGCACGCACGCTCGCTGTTTACCCAGCACCGGCTTTAGAATGAACGATGTCCACAGACAAGGTAGAGTATGTTACATGATTTCATGAAAGGATGATGTATTGTGACATCAGAAACGAAGAAAAACGAAATAATGACTATTGTAGCGCTTGACGTAAAGCAGTCGAATTTTGTATTTCTTTTTGTGCACGGGTTCCTACCCGAAACCTGAAGTTACATAGTGCCAGTAAAAGCGATACAGACCCCGTCAGGCGATGGCAGACGAGTCATTTAACTTATTTTAAGTCGATGTACCATCACAAGGGTCTTGGAAATATATTATGAAGGTTGAAAATTGTTACTTAGTGTTACTTTAACTGTCACCCCCCCCCCCCCCCCCCCCTTTTGATAATTGTTGATAATTGATAATTTGTTTAGGCGTTATACCAAAAATAGCCACCGGGTGCCATTGCATTCCATTGTATTTAATTGTATGCATTCTGCCATAACAAATTAATAAATTTCTATCCAAAAATCACTTCTGTCACTAAATATGGAACCTTAAGAGTCCGACCTTTCTGACAATATGTGTTTTGTCAAGATTAGAAAATTTTTGATAATAAATGGTGAAAGATGATGCCCAAAAGGGGAGGGGCCTAATACAAAATACAGTTTCTATGGTAACGCAACGTCTAATTTCAAAACGGTTTTCACAGGATGAATTCTGAGTTCGTAAGCTTTCAAATGATACCTATATTATGATAACTACTAAAATATGTGATATAATAATAATAAAAAAATTATATATATATATATAATATATATAAAACATATATTACACTTTTTAGAGGACTTCTTACTTTACTTTTTAAAATGTAATTTTATATTTTTTTATTGACAAATATTAGATTATGTTTTATTATGAACTTTTAGCATTACTAAAAACCAAAGTTTCAATTATTAAAAGTGTGTGCATCGACTTTTTGTGTCAAAGGTCAGAAACTCCTAATGACGTCGATTTTTTGAGGCGCACTCTTGTCATAAATTCATATTTTACTGTTCATTCGTAATTTGTAAGAAATTTGTCCTCTAAAAAGTATAATATTATATATATATATATATATAATATATATATATATATATATATATATATAATATATATATATATATATCACTTATTTTAGTAGTTATCATAAAAATTAGGTATCATTTGAAAGCTTACGAATTCATCCTGTGAAAACCGTTTTGAAATTAGACGTTGCGTTACTATAGAAACGGTATTTTTTATTAGGCCCCTCCCCTTTTGGGCATCATCTTTCATAATTTATTATAAAAAAAATTTCTTGAAAAACTACAATAATCTTGACAAAACACATATTGTCAGAAAGGTCTGAGTCTCAAGGTTCCATATTTAGTGACAGAAGTGATATTTGGATAGAAATGTATTAATTTGTTATGGCAGAATGCATACAATTAAATTCAATGGAATTCAATGGCACCCGGTGGCTATTTTTGGTACAACGCCTAAACAAAATCTCATGAGAACTTCAATTTTTGTGATATCAACTTTAAATTTGGAACACAGCTTGGTTAGATATTTAGCTTTTATTTATAGTAATTTTATAGTAAAAAATATTTTGTAAAATATTTATTTTATATTAAAAAATATATATTAATAAAGTATATTTGATTTACTGTAAATTTTAACTTCCATAACTTTTTCATACTTTAATTTTTTGAAGTGCTTTCACTTCAGTATTAATCTGCTGATTGATTTCTTTAAAACAATACCAAACTTAGGTCTATATTCCAAAGCATTCTTGAATTACAACCATTTAGGTTTGTATAGTGCATTTTAATGTCAATTACAGTTAAGGGGTTAAAAAATAGATGGTGGCCTAAATTTAAGACCTTTAAAATAATGAGTTGAATATTGTATAACTTTAAAAAAGTTGAAAATTACTCAACTTATTTTGATGACTTGATAACTTCATCATATTTATTTTACAGTGTGTTGCTCACGTATGTGTTGACCTACAAAAAACAGCGCTTTATAATAATAATACTCTACAAGTTGCCATGTCATTATCGACTTTTTTTTTTTTTTTTTACGTATTTTAGTGATTTTGAGCTCCACTGATATCAGCTCATAGGAGTAGCTTTTCAAATCAAGCCTACAGCCTTGATTCATATGTGTGAAATAAAGACCACAGATCACAGATGCACTTGAGACTTATACACACATCTACAGCGCAGAGAGACACAGTGTGTATGGCCTGAGGCGGATCGCTGTGTCTCATTCAGACTGGACTGAACCCCTCGTATTACTCAGCATGCATAGTGTGCCACCAACACTTCCTCCATCATAAAGCTGCAGACATCCATGTAGGGCATGAGTGTGCTGTGACCACACACACACACACACACACACACACACACACACACACACACACACACACACACACACACACAACACTGCTGCCGTCTGGCTGTTGTGTGTCACGCTTCACCTGTTCTAATAGGCGCTTCTGGCAAACAAAGTCATGGCAGTCATTAGTACAAGCCACTGTAAATATCACCTGTTCAAAGCTATATAATAATGCCGCCTACACTCCGATCCAATTCCCCCTTTCCTGTTTGTGTAACACAAACTGTTTGGGGTTTGCCAGCTATCGGCACTTTTGTCCATGTTGACTGGTGAAATTGTTCAATGCTTCCAAAGCGAGTAAAAAGCGCCGTGAATTGCCTCAAATAAATGTCAAAGTTGAATGAGTTGCATGATGGAGAAAAGGAGGAAAGAGAAGGGGAGGCACTGGAAGAGAGAAAAGATACTTTCTTCCCGTCACCCTTCTCAAGGTCTCCGCCGGAGTCGGGTGTCCAAGATCCTTCCCACAATCCAATGAGGCACTATAAATTCCAGTCGACCGCACCGGATCTCTGACGACTTTTACTGCGTTCCCACACACTGAGGTGGTAAAAAAACGATTGATTTACACACTCGATGATAAATATGGCAGGCTAGTCACACTGTGGGCAGTTTTATCCACCATGGCCAGACCGGGATCAGATCTCTGACGGGCATCCCGGAGGAAATTGCTGACAAACGCATGGCCAGTGTTCCTGAACTAGTGCAATGAAGTCAAATTAATGTGCGTGAGTAAAGTGAGGTGGAAGGATATATGTTAAAAAGGTGTTACACACCAGTACACATCCTGGAAAGCTGGGTTCTTTGTATTGTGTTTGTTAATGTCTTTATAGTCTTTACATTAAGACATTAATGTCTTAAAGGGATATTTCGCCCAAAAATAAAAATTCTGCCATCAGTTACCCTTATGATATTCCAAATTGCACTTATTTCTTCCATGAAACACATATTGAGATGCAATGTTTACAATACTCTTTGCCATATTGTGATGGGACAAGCTCCAAAAGGTTTAAAAACACAGCACAAAAGCACCATAAAGTATATAACTGGTGCACTGTAAGGTCTTAAAGTGGCCATATGATGAATTTTAATATTTCCTTTAATGTGTAATGTATCTGTTTGTGCATGTATAAGATCTGCAAAGTACATAGATCATAATCTGATAGAGAACACTGATCCAGACCTGCCTAAATCACCTTGATACAAGACCAGATATTATTTCCTCAAAGGTTCATATCACAATGTGAAATATTAACATAATGCCAATGAAGGACCAGCCATTAATGATCTGTCCGTCACGGACTGCATGACTTCGCCACGCTCTTTTATTTCTGCGACTAACTGACTAATACGATTTTGGTCGACTAAGCCTCTAATGTTTAGTTGACTAATAAGGGGCAGCCCTAGTTTGTTTGATTATTTGTTGACTGTTTAAATGTGCGATTATGGTAAGGGGGTTGTAGTTTGGCCAATCACAATGCACTGGGTCAGTTGGCCAATCACAACGCACGGGGTCAGTTGGCCAATCACAACGCACTGTGGTCAGTTGGCCAATCACAACGCACTGGGTCAGTTGGCCAATCACAACGCACTGGGTCAGTTGGCCAATCACAACGCACTGGGTCAGCTGGCCAATCACAACGCACTGGGTCAGTTGGCCAATCACAACGCACTGGGTCAGTTGGCCAATCACAACGTACTGGGTCAGTTGGCCAATCACAATGCACTGGGTCAGTTGGCCAATCACAACGCACTGGGTCAGTTGGCCAATCACAATGCACTGGGTCAGTTGGCCAATCACAACGCACTGGGTCAGATGGCCAATCACAATGCACTGGGTCAGTTGGCCAATCACAACGCACTGGGTCAGTTGGCCAATCACAACGCACTGGGTCAGTTGGCCAATCACAACGCACTGGGTCAGTTGGCCAATCACAACGCACTGGGTCAGTTTTGCCAATCACAATGCACTGGGTCAGTTGGCCAATCACAACGCACTGGGTCAGTTGGCCAATCACAACGCACTGGGTTAGTTGGCCAATCACAACGTACTGGGTCAGTTGACCAATCACAAAGCACTGGGTCAGTTGGCCAATCCCAACGCACTGTGTCAGTTGGCCAATCACAACGCACTGGGTCAGTTGGCCAATCACAATGCACTGGGTCAGTTGGCCAATCACAACGCACTGGGTCAGTTGGCCAATCACAACGCACTGGGTCAGTTGGCCAATCCCAACGCACTGTGTCAGTTGGCCAATCACAACGCACTGGGTCAGTTGGCCAATCACAACGCACTGTGTCAGTTGGCCAATCACAACGCACTGGGTCAGTTGGCCAATCCCAACGCACTGGGTCAGTTGGCCAATCCCAACGCACTGGGTCAGTTGGCCAATCACAACGCACTGGGTCAGTTGGCCAATCACAACGCACGGGGTCAGTTGGCCAATCACAACGCACTGGGTCAGTTGGCCAATCACAACGCACTGGGTCAGTTGGCCAATCACAACGCACTGGGTCAGTTGGCCAATCACAACGTACTGGGTCAGTTGACCAATCACAAAGCACTGGGTCAGTTGGCCAATCACAACGCACTGGGTCAGTTGGCCAATCACAACGCACTGTGTCAGTTGGCCAATCACAACGCACTGGGTCAGTTGGCCAATCCCAACGCACTGGGTCAGTTGGCCAATCCCAACGCACTGGGTCAGTTGGCCAATCACAACGCACTGGGTCAGTTGGCCAATCACAACGCACGGGGTCAGTTGGCCAATCACAACGCACTGGGTCAGTTGGCCAATCACAACGCACTGGGTCAGTTGGCCAATCACAACGCACTGGGTCAGCTGGCCAATCACAACGCACTGGGTCAGCTGGCCAATCACAACGCACTGGGTCAGTTGGCCAATCACAACGCACTGGGTCAGTTGGCCAATCACAATGCACTGGGTCAGTTGGCCAATCACAACGCACTGGGTCAGTTGGCCAATCACAATGCACTGGGTCAGTTGGCCAATCACAACGCACTGGGTCAGATGGCCAATCACAACGCACTGGGTCAGTTGGCCAATCACAACGCACTGGGTCAGTTGGCCAATCACAACGCACTGGGTCAGTTGGCCAATCACAACGCACTGGGTCAGTTTTGCCAATCACAATGCACTGGGTCAGTTGGCCAATCACAACGCACTGGGTCAGTTGGCCAATCACAACGCACTGGGTCAGTTGGCCAATCACAAGGTACTGGGTCAGTTGACCAATCACAAAGCACTGGGTCAGTTGGCCAATCACAACGCACTGGGTCAGTTGGCCAATCCCAACGCACTGTGTCAGTTGGCCAATCACAACGCACTGGGTCAGTTGGCCAATCACAACGCACTGTGTCAGTTGGCCAATCACAACGCACTGTGTCAGTTGGCCAATCACAACGCACTGGGTCAGTTGGCCAATCACAACGCACTGGGTCAGTTGGCCAATCACAATGCACTGGGTCAGTTGGCCAATCACAATGCACTGGGTCAGTTGGCCAATCACAACGCACTGGGTCAGTTGGCCAATCACAACGCACTGGGTCAGTTGGCCAATCACAATGCACTGGGTCAGTTGGCCAATCACAATGCACTGGGTCAGTTGGCCAATCACAACGCACTGGGTCAGTTGGCCAATCAGAGCTCTGAGCTTTTTGGAAGGAGGGGCTTTGTAGAAATCAGCTTGTTTCAGACAGACTGGGAATAGAGGTGCTGCAATAATGAACAATATGTGAAAAATAATGTGTTTTTAAACATTACAGCCTGTTAGCGTACTCTATTACACCCAATAAACAAAATAATTAACTTTTTTAAATAGCATCATACAACCCCTTTAAACTAATGGTCTATTTAAAAGGTTTGTTCATCCCAAAATTTTAATCTTCTCATTATTTACTTTGGTCACATGCTTCATGCTGCAAGGCATGCTGGGAACCATCATAGAATAAAACTCAATCATGGCTCCCAGAATGCATTGCAGTGTTAAGCACGTGATCATTGTTGAGATTCATATGCTGATTCTTGATGTTGGTGTTATGCACACATAAAAATATTGCCAGTTTTTAAGAGCAGTATGTAAAGTTTTTTAGTGATCTTACACACTTTTGATCAGTAATAATACATGTGATCATTGTGATGATGTCATCATCAGTAAATTACCAACAAGTTCACTTTTTTCTTGGATTTTCCAATAGCAAATGTGCCTTTCAATCACACAATAATAGCCAATGAAAATGTAAGTTTTAATTAACATGTAAAAGTAAAATGTCAAGAGCCAAACACACACCGACCAAACTAAATGGTCATTGTCCCAACACTCTGTTGTATGTCTTTGTGTTAACAACGTACATGCTTGAGAAATTTAACTATTTTCAACTCAACTAATTTGTGTTTGACCAATTGGACTTTTACAGTATATCCCCATATATGTTTGTTACGTTTGTTATGTTTGTCTCCCGCTCACTCTCCCACTCAAACGCTCACTCTTATCTGCTCTGAGGATTTTATCAGTAAAATAGTTTAACATCTTAAAAGCTACATGACATTTCTCCCTAGCGAGGTAACGACACTGTTCTTGAAGCAGATAAACTTACGGTTTCGCTATTAGTAGAGACGCTGCTGCTGAACACTGTTGAGGGATGCACAGACTCAGGTAATTCACACATGCTTAATCTCTCTCTCTCTCTCTCTCTCTCTCTCTCTCTCTCTCTCTCTCTCTCTCTCTCTCTCTCTCTCTCTCTCTCTCTCTCTCTCTCTCTCTCTAATAACTGCATTAATAACTGCATTATTAGTCTGCTATCAATGGCTGAAGGCTTGCTATGAGATGCGTAAGAAATTAGTCCTGCACACAAGAGCATTTTAAAGGACAAAAACTGTGACAAATGTCTTGAAATACATCATCTGAACAATGATTTGGGGTGTGGTAGTATAAGTGGAATAATTGACTCTGAGCTGTTGAATTATTGAAAAAATATTTTCCAATAAATCAACGGCCCATTTCAGTTATTCCCTACATATGTTTTTCCAATATATATAAGCTATTTAATATATTGATCATAAATACTGTATATGGAAATATCTTTTAATTCCATAAGGGTGCATAATGACAGATTTTTAAATCTTGAGTGATTCCTTTAAAGCAACACTACGTAGTTTTTCAACCTTCATAATATATTTCCAAGACCCTTGAGATGGTACGTCAACTTACAATAGATTGGATGACACGTCTGCCATAGCCTGACAGTGTCTGTATCGCTTTTACTGGCACTACGTCACTTCGGGGTTCGGGTAGTAACCCAATCAACAACTTCCTCAGATTCTGACGTGAGCTCAACTAGTGTTTGTTTGCCGTCTGTATGTACTACGTAACTTCGGGGTTTGGGTAGTAACCCAAGCACAAAAAGAACTACAAAATGCGACTGCTTTACGGCATACCTCACTTCCCCCACTTCAACTGACGTGAGCGCCCAACTAGCGTTTGTTTGCCGTCTGTATGTTGTTATCATGGCCGAAGCAGCAACTAAAACGAAGAAGGTTAAAGTCCCTGTAAAGGCAATTTAAAAAAAAAATTCTAAACACATTATAAATGTTAGAGATCTATTGCTAAAACATATTACAAAGACTGTGAACTGTGAAGTACTGAATTGTGGAATTAGACCGTTAAACAGTTTTTCACCATTGCTATTTTCCGGATTTTCTGGGCGGGGCTAAAACGGGGACTCGATGACGCACTGGAGCCCCCGAGCTCCTGGACACGCCCCTACTTGATGACGCACTGGAGCCGCTGAGGCTGCTCAATCGCGAGTTACTGTCAGTACTATTATTAGTAACAGCCTACAGATTGCTACCTAGCTAGCTATGCCTTCGTCACGGAAATGCGTACTACCTGGATGCGATCACCGGATCACACAAACGGATCGGTGTACTTATTTAAATTTCCGAAAAACGATTACATCAAGAAGAAGTGGATTAATTTTGTGAAGAGACACCTTGATGGAGAGCTGAGGATCACCGCCAAAACCCACCTCTGTAAGTGATCATTTTACACGATAGTTGTATAAACTTTCGTCGGAGACAACTGCGATTCACTGATAATCCGCTGTTACTGGTGAATGGGGCCGAACTGACTCCCGCCTCGGCATTCATTCTCCCGTCGCTCCGACAACTGGTGCCATCATCGGCAGTGCGTGCCCACCGTGCGAGCGTTCATTCCGGCTATAGAGTTGAGTGTGGCGACGGTTGGTAGCTTTCCCGCGAGTGGGCGTGGTTTCAGCGCAGCCAGCGGACACACCCCCAGCGTTTGAGAGCAGAGAGTACTGCTCATTTTTTCAAGATTTTGATAGCTTATTTTATGTACTTGCTGGCTTTTTTTATCATTCAAATTTGGCTGGGTGACTAATAACACATTTTTCTGTGGTGTGACAAACACATAGAACACATACTTAATTTTGACTTTACAGGGACTTTAAGGTTTTGTCGGAGGAGACTAGAAAGAGAAAAAGGGAGAGTGAGAAAATCAAAGGCCGGACGAGGATCAATAATAGTGCGCATGCTCAGTATCCGCTGCTCATGATCACTTCTCTCAGGACAACATGTCTCAGTTCAGTTCAGTAAACTGTTGGAGTTACAGGAGTAACATATAATCTGGGATATTGTTTATTTCGAGTCGGAGGGACTGTGTCAGGCATGTCCAAAAGTGAGTAACTTTATTTGTGGATTAGCGCTGACGCAAGACGCGAACTGCTTTAAACGATTCAGAACCGGTTAAAAAAAACGATTCGTTCACGAACCGGCCATCACTAATCACTATATATCGAGTCAGATATACACGTGTATCCGCAACCATGACAGATTTTATGACAGTAGTAGAAGACAATACTGTTTCCCAACTGTAGGGGGACCCGAGAGCAAAAGTTACATGGTAAATATTAACTTTAATTCATGCATATAATTTACACCCATGAGGATGATGTGAAGGTGATGAGGTGAATGTATGTCTCCGTTCAGTTCGAGATGGAAAGAATCGTTTTGTCGATATAGTGCACAGCTGATTCTGCTCTGGCGTCTCTCTTTAGGGCTGTCTGCTGTCTCGTGGAGGTTTACAAACGTGTTTGGCAGGCGTCTCTTCTGGCAGCTGGGCACGATGCTTTGGCATGTGTCTCGACCAGAATATGCTTCATTCTCCCACAGCCAGTGTAACTCTAATTTATGAGCTTTGGGATCCATCATCTTTCCAATAAAAGCCATTTAACAGATGATTCCAGCTGTCTCTGATTGCATTCAAGTTGGTTCGAGTCAGGGGACAAAACCCAGAAAGGTTTAGGTTCAATACAAGTCAAGTTCCATCATCTGTCATAAAAGAAACCCTAGAAAATAAATTGACTCGCACTTTAGTTTGTAGATATAGATAAAAATCATGTTTACCGTGTAATTCACGTACAATGGAGGCCAAAGGAACAATTGGTTAAAGCAAATGTGTGTTGGGTCACCACTTGAAGTCCAAGATTAAATTCGGTTAATGGTTGCAGTTTCCATTTCACGTACACATTGTGCAGCTGAGATTAGAAATGACCCAGTGAAAGGTCAAAGGTTAACGAGGGCACGTTTAATCCCTGAGCTGATTGTTTGAGTCTTCCTGTTGTGCAGCTGCGCACGGAAAGAGGAGAGCGAGAGCGTGAGAGGATGAAGGACAGAGACAGCAAGAGGAAGGTGCGAACAGAAAGAGTGACCTCTGACCCCTGAGGAAGAGTGACCCATGACCCCGGAGAAAGAGTGACATCACGTTCCCTTTACTTTGAGCTTCTGGAGTGGCGACAAGAGCTTCGCCATTCAACTTTGTGCACTTACAATAGATTTTAATAAAATAAACAAACATTTTAAATAATTTTCTCATCTTTGAAATTTCATAGCAATCGTCATTGATCTTTTGAGATAAAAGAGCTTCATGTCATGCTAGAAAGTTTTCCTTAAAATGATCCAGAGTAAATAATGTGTGTGTATATAGTAAACACACATAAGTGACCCTGGATCACAAAACCAGTGTTAAGTCGCACGGGTATATATTTGTGGAAATAGCCAACAACACATTATATGGTCAAAATTATTGATTTTTCTTTTATGGCAAAAATCATTAGATATTAAGTAAAGACTATGTTTCCATGAAGATATTTTGTAAAATTTCCTTCTGTAAAATATATAAAACATGTATTTTTGTGAGTGAATGCAGCATTTCGGAACATAAATGCACAACTTTAAAGGAGATTTCCTCAATGTTTAGATTTTTTTGCATCCTCAGATTCCAGATTTTCACATAGTTGTTTTCTCGGCCCAAATATTGTCCTATCATAACAAACTAACAAACCCATGCATTAATGGAAAGCTTATTTATTCAGCTTTCAGATGATGTATACATCTCAATTTAAAAAAAATGTACATATGTGTCCAGGGACTTACTATATATAAATACACACACATTATTTACTCTTGGATCTTTTTTAGGAAAACTTTCTAGCACAACATAACTGTAACATGTAAACACAAACTTTTTTGGGGGGGATTCGTGATTAATTATTACCCACCACTAATATATATATATATATGTCTTCAACGATGCATTAAATTGATCATAAGTGACAGTCATGCTACTTCAGCATCAGATCATCATATTACACTGATTTCTGAAGGATCATGTGACACTGAAGACTGGAGTAATGATGCTGAAAATTCAGCTTTGATCACAGTAATAAATTACATTTCAACATTCATATAGAAAGCTGTTATTTTAAATTGTAATATGCGCATCAATATGATCAAATAAGCGCAGCCTTGCTGATCAGAGACTTCTTTAAAGATAGTTTTAAATAGTTTGAACCATAGACTTTTTGGAGTTCTGCAGAAGAAAGAAAGTCACACAGGTTTGAACGACGTGAGGATAGGAAACATTACATTGTGTGCATTACTAATGTACATTTCTGCTGATGATTCCTTTAAAAGGCCGTGATGTGCAGTCAGCGTCAGAGGGGGGCAGGTGGACGAGAGAGAGACGACACAACGCTCAGACAGTGTGTGTGTGTGTGTGTGTGTGTGTGTGTGTGTGGTGTGTGTGTGTGTGGTGGTGTGTGTGGTGTGTGTGTGTGTGTGTGTGTGTGGTGTGTGTGTTGTGTGTGTGTGTGTGTGTGTGTGTGTGTGTGTATGTGTGTGTGAGAGAGAGCTGGGGAGGGTGTATCACTTTACATTAGCCTCAGAGTCTCAAAGGGTTAAGAGCTGGTCAGCCACTGTAGTCATTAAGTCCGTCAGAAAAACACAGTAAATCAGTGCGTGCGTGCGTGCGTGCGTGCGTGCGTGCGTGCGGTGTGTGTGGTGTGTGTGTGTGTGTGTGGTGTGTGTGTGTGTGTGTGTGTGTGTGTGTGTGTGTGTTGTGTGATGGGTAGGTTTAGGTACTGTTTGTACAGTATAACAAAATCTGTCCTAAAAAATGTCTATTGAAAGTCCCGATAAAACAAGTGTTGTTCAGTTTGTGCCTCTGAATAAACATTTGGTGTTTTTTTTCCTCTCATATTATTATATCATACTAAATGAGCCATAAAAGCCTGATGCATCAAATATGACACTCAACAACAAAACATGTATGCAAACTTCTTGTCTAAAGGTTCAATAAACGGATCCATTTAAAACAATTAGATTTTTCTGACTATAAACAATGTAACAAGTTTGTATCAAAACTACAAGGTTGTTCCCCAAATAATTTTATTTAACCCCTTCTCTACAAATTAAAAACAAACAAAAAATCCTCTGTGAATCTTTATTGATCCTGGAAAGTCTGCAATATGGAGGGATCATCATCATCATCAGCAGCTCTGTCTGAGACTGAGGCTGCGAGTGTTCCTCGGGATCTGTGGAAGACAAACGGTTTGGTGCGTTGGGTGATTTTGGCAGGCGGCGCTCGAGGTTTGGCAACGGCTGACCCTGTTTACACTTCACACTGAGCAGCAGTTTTATAGAAACACAGCGCTCTCCTCTTCACCCCTCCAAACCCAACACACACCGCAGGGACATCGCTCATACTGTGGCTCGTGTGTGTGTGTGTGTGTGTGTGTGTGTCCTGGTAAACCCTACATTATGGGCACAACCACACTCTAAAAAATGCTGGGTTGTTTTTAACCCAAATTTGGGTCAAAAATGGACAAACCCAACTGGTGGGTTAGGATTTTAAATTACAGTTTTAACACAACGGTTTGGTTTATCCATATTTGCAACATGACATCATGACTTTTGCGTAAACATACACGCCAATTTAAAATCAAGTAGCGTTTTATCTATACACATTTTGAGCTATTCGCGTGTAAGCGTGTATATCTACGCCGTTAAATGTCTGAGTGATTCCGCGTGTATGTACACGCCATTAAATGTCCGAGAAAAACGAAGAAAAATGTAGATCTACATCTGGCGAGCGATATTTTTATTCCTAGGATGGTAGGGAAAGACTCATAAATGGTATTAACCAGTTACGGGTAGGTTTAGGGACGGGGTTGGGGTAGGTCATATATATATACAGTAATGTAACGTTAAGTCAACGGCGTTCATAAACACGCTGAAAAGCGATTATGCGTGTTGATAGCACGCCAAAAATGGAAATACGAATTGCCGTGTCATATATACGCTATTTCATGCGATCAGTCTGATATTTGACCCAAATTTGGGTTGAAACAACCCAGCTTTTTTATAGTGCTTTTTTTTTACAATTTAGTGTAAGGGGATAAGATATAGTTTGTACAGTATAAAAAAACATGTCTATGGAATGTCTCCATTTAGATAGATATAAGTAATCGTGTGTGTGTGTGTGTGTGCGTGCGTGCGTGCGTGCGTGCGTGCGTGTGTGTGTGTGTGTGTGTGCTCTAACTCATTAGAGCTCAGAATCAGCCAGCTGTGTGTCTGAGTTGGGCAATAAGCCCATCTGCCACCTCACTAATCTACGACGAATAAGAGAGAGAATCTGATAGTGACAGATCATTCATCACAGACAGAGGAGAGTGATATGTGTCCCAACGTAATCATCAAGAAATATGTTTCTTCAACTACAGGCATTTCCACGTGTAAGAGGTCGATGCTTAGTAGGTTTTGTAATTGCATCAAAATGCTATATGTATATTTTGATTCTGGAGCAACTTCCATTCTCATCCTTCTTGATCATAGTTTTATACTTCCCCACCTTTAAAGAGTTGTCAGGGACAGTTTTAAACTGGTTTAAATCCTTTTGCTGACCATTCCCAGTTTATTTCTATAGTTACAGGTCTGCCATTAGCTCTGTGTGGTGTACCCCAGGGCTCGGTTTTAGGCCCTTTTCTTTTCAATATTTATTTATCTCCACTTGGGCATCCTCTGTAGCTTTCTTTCTTGCTGTATTTCTAAGATAAAAACATGGATGAATAATCATTTTTCCCTGCCTGAATAGAGGAAAAACCGAAGTTATGCTTATAGATTATACAAGGTTATATACAGTAGGTCATCAAATACTCAAAGCTTGTTAATGCCTCTGTTTTGGAGACTCAAAGCTAATTGTGCTATGTATTTATTTTTTTGTTTACAGCACTTTGAAAAGCTGCTCTATTAAAAAAACATTTATTTTTATTGTATAAACAGCTTATTTGTTGCATTTTCCACTGTCACTGAAAGCGAGAAACTTTTGCATTTCTGCAAAATACAGTTCATTCTTTCACCTCTTGAGCAGAAAAACTGCTTTATAAATGCAACAGGCTACATCTAATATTGCCAATCAAGAGTCACACGGCCTGTATTTGGCACAATTACTACAGCACAAATCCACACTTTATGCCAAATGCTTTGTCAAATACAGCTGTTGATACATAATACATGTTAGAATTAAAATAATTACAGTCCCCTTTGTTTGTGTAGAGTAAACCACTCTACAACCACAGAAACTCTTGATATAATTGTTGTTTCAAGTTTTTGGACTTGTTGGGAGTGTTTGCCTCAGTGTTTTCAGTTATTTGCCAGATACTGTAGCACTAAATAAACCCATAATAAAGGCCAAAGTTGGTACTTGTGATGGAGAGTCAGTGTTGCTTCTCCAACCGTCAAAATGGTGTCCTTTATTGTTCTTTATATCATGCATGTTATAATTGTGTCCATGAGGGTTTTTACTGTTTTATTTCCAGTTGTTAGAAAAGTGGGCCTAGCCTCTAAGTGGCGGGGAAATGCTAATTTTAACCAATTTTAGGAAATTTCAGTTGTGCAAATGGCTATTTGTTTTTCTCTTGCCTGTATGTTGTATTTATTGATTGTTTTTAAACTCTTTGTCTTAAAGGATAATTCCGGTATTTCGCACTTTGAGTCTATTTTCTAGTGTGTTTTGGATGAACTAGAGTGGTGGACACAGAAATGTTGACGATGGGTCCTGTCTCGACTTTTTGACTCTTTTAGAATCGCCTCTGAGCGCTTCAGAGTGGCTGTCTATGGGCATGCACAAACATGTCCTTAAAACAACTCTTAACGCTCGTTTTCAAAACTGTGACACTCACCGAGTGGTTAGAGGTGTTCGTTGATGATTAAAAACAAATATATCGGCACAATGTATGATTTCAATCCATGTTATTTGCTATAGTGGAACTATATTTTCAGATACCTCACAACCGCGTATAAACTTCCGCTGGATATTTGAGTCTGAAGCGTTAGCACACTCCCGACCACTTGATGGCGACAACCACTTTACCGCAGTTGCTCTGCTCACGCTGGCCTTCTGAGAGACGGAGAACCGAGCGAAAACACTACAACCAAATGTAAACAGACCCTTTCTGTTTCATGTAGCGCAGTAATATCAGTCGCAGTCAGTCGGAAATATCGGAGTCCTCCAACAGACATCGATTTTACAAAATGCCAAATAAAACACGACAGAAACTGTATTTTGCTACGCTACTTGTTTTGGATCACCAACGAACACCACTAACCACTCGGTGAGTGTCACAGTTTTGAAAACGAATGTTAAGAGTTGTTTTAAGGACATGTTTGTGCATGCCCATAGACAGCCACTCTGAAGCGCTCAGAGGCAAGTCTAAAAGAGTCAAAAAGTCGAGAGAGGACCCATAGTCAACATTTCTGTGTCCAACACTCTAGCTCATCCAAAATACACTAGAAAATAGACTCAAAGTGCTAAATACCGGAATTATCCTTTAACTATCATTGAGAGAACTTGCAATGTATAGAGACAGTTAGTTTTACAGAAAATGGTATGTTCCAATTAACTAAAGGCGGGACAATTATGCATTTAAGTGTGATCAGGAGTGAAGCAGGGGAACAAAGAGTAGTTTCGGGCTTAATGCAACTTGAGCATGAGAAACTTCAGTCTCCAACAGTTGGTGAGAGAAGTGCTAGTTTTTGTTGATGCTAGTTTAACTTTTTAGACTGTATTAGTAACCTTTGTTTAAATTTTTGCTCTTATTCACTGTTTAATTGCACTTCCTTGCCTTTAAAATATTAAACTTCCTTTGTAATGACCTTTAAAACGGATGCCTGGTGTGATTCTCCTTGTGACCTCTTGGGTCTCTATCACATCTGTTAGATGGGCCTAAATGAGGATTTATGAGGAATTTTGCTTCCAATTTTCTATATATTTTTTTTATATATTTTGGTCATTTGTGCCACTTTCAGTGCCATTTTTACCTGGGCTCTCATCAATTTCTGACTCTACACAGAACAAATACAGCCAAGAGGGAGAACAGGACTAAAAAACCATCATGAATACCCAGGAGAGAGAGAGATTTAGGGAAAGGAGGGAGGAGAAACAAGCGGACGGATTGGCGAAGCATCTCACAATGAGCTATTGAGCAGATCTAAGTGCTCTCATTGAGCAGATGTGGTGGGTGTATTACAATCGCTCGCAGTGATCCTGGAGATATGGGGAATTCATAAAGGATAGAGAGGGAATAATAGCTTGGATGAATTCCAGAGCTCCTCCGATGTGATTAGGCCTCTGTGTGCGTGTTAAAAGGCCCTTGTGCAGCGACATTTAGCTGCTGTTACCATGACGACCGTGACATCATCAGTCACCGCAACTAAGAGGGAATGTGTTAAATGTTCAAAAAATGCTGGGCTTTTTTTAGACGACACGTCGTACAAAGAATATACATCACATTAAATGTGGGTGTAATTACTTTAAGTAACTACTGTAACAGATTATGAGATTTTTGTCATTATTTTTTATTTTTTGGAAACACATCCACTGTTTATATGAAGTTCTTCTGAAGTCATTCGATAATAGTTATACTGTTATACAGTGACTTTTCCAAAGACTTCTTAAGCTTCCTTGGGTATATTTCCATTAATTTCCGAATTTTCTTTTAGCATTTTAACCAACTATATATTGGTTATTGGAGAGAGAGTTTAGTTATGAACCTCTAGAGGGCGCTGGCTAATCGGTCTGGCTAACTGGATCTTGCAAGCAGTGACATCATTACCGCATGGCACAAGCTGATTGGCAGATCCTGCAGCCAATGAGATTGCTTGCTTAACATTTAAACGGTCTGGTTCAGGCTATCACAGTTCCCCTGAACCCCTCCACCTCCCCAGCTCCACCTGCCTAGATCTTATACGGGATATACGTACGTCTATTTATGCAGCAGAAACATTCACTGTAAACCCGAATGCTCAAAATAATAAACTCAAATTAAGTTTGAGTAGGGGGAACTTAAATTAAACAAATTAGTTCAATCAAATTAACTTTTATGAGTATATAGATTTTTCATTTGAGTTCACAAAACTGACACATTTTAGGTAATCTGAGTTATTTCATTGTTTTGAGTTATATTAACTTACTTCTTTTAATGTAGACAAACTTAAATTTAACTGACTGACAGAAATCCCAGCATGCTTTGTTATGACACTCGAAAGGGAGAGAAAATGTTACAATTAAGTGTTACGTAATGTTTTTTAAGCAAGATTATTGTTAAGTGTGAGATTTAGTAGTGTTTAGTGTTTTGTTATGCTAATTTGGAAGAGTTTCTGTAATGTTTTCTTCTTCAGGGTTTCCATCATGGTGTCGAGTGGAGCATGAGATTGGTTTGAGAATAGATAAACATTAAATGTTCTACATGTTGAAATCATTAAGCAATTGTTATGCTATGCTATTGCTATCAAAGTGTTCTGTTACCAATTATCAAGTTTGCATTTATTGAATTAGCTAGTTAAAGCTCACTCCTAAAAATATTTAAGTTGAGATTACATGATCATTTTCAGGTTAATGTATTATTTCTCTTACTCAAATATTTAAAGTTATGAGCAATTATAATGCATGAGTACAAAATAAAAATCTGCTTCTGCTTACTTAAACTTTGAATTTCTTAACTTAAAAAACTTTATGTAAAAAATTATTGCCTCAAACTTTTTGTTTTTAGTTTTGCCAGTTTATTCGGGTTTGCAGTGTACTGTGCTTGCTCACATAATAGTGTATCTACTAGCAGTAGCAGCTTAGCGGATCTAGTCCATTGCCATATTCAATAACATGCTAAAACGATTCCAAGAGATGTCATGATTTAAATATATAGCTGATATTTCATTATACAGTAGATGTGTAAGCAGTGCTCTGATTGGTAGATCGGTCTTCATCAATATGGGTAGTTTGGCAAATAAACATGATTTTTCTAAAATTATGCTAAAATCACACTGACACGTGTCTGCTGTAACAGGAGCCAGATCACATGAGCTCCGCCGTCTGCACATCCATCCACAGTCACTCCTTCGCTGTTCATTTGCATGAAGTTAAATTTGGTTTATTTTTACTGCATTGCTAACAGCACCATCTCTCTCGTTGTCACCACAAAACCTCAACTCTTGCGGCATGAACAGATTCGCACACGGACACAGTGTATTGGAGGATGTTGATCACACACACACACACACACACACACACACACACACACACACACACACACACACACACACACACACACACACACATGCTAATTATTTACTTTTTTATTATTTAATTATTTATATTTATTATTTATTTAATTTATAAAAAAATTATTGTTTTTTATTATTTATTATTACTGCTAATAGCAAGAGCAGATGTGTTGCATGACAGAACAGATAAAGAGTGATATAAATGTGAATATGAAATCCTAGCAGTTGAAAAAACAGCTGAGGAGCTATAGGAGAGAGAGAGAGAGAGAGAGAGAGAGAGAGAGAGAGAGAGAGAGAGAGAGAGAGAGAGAGAGAGAGAAAGAGAGAGTGAGTGTGTGTGTGTGTGTGTGTGTGTGTGTGTGTGTGTGTGTGTGTGTGTGTGTGTGTGTGTGTGTGTGTGTGTGTGTGTGTGTGTGTGTGTGTGTGTGTGTGTGTGTGTGTGGTGTGTGTGTGAGCTGTTTACAGCCCTGCAGTCCTGAGTAAACACTGGCAGAGTGTTGTGCAAATACAGGAGGCATAAACATGACATGACACACACACTTCTCCAATCCACCTCAGCATGAGCGCGCAGGATGGGGGAAGTTTCTGCGCGAACAATTAGGCGCCAACATTTGCGATAAAATGTTTGCTGGAGAAAGCAAAAGCCCACATTGCAAAATTATCTACTTTTTTCTTCTTCACCATGTCCCGTAGACGTAGACAAATCAGAAGTCCCAGTGAGTTGTTTTTGCAGCTTAGGTAAAAAAAAAAAAAAAAAAAAGTTTAAATAAAATAAAATACTTTTTTTAAACAATAAATAATTGAGAAAAAAAGAAAAAAAAATAATATATCATTTCTTTTTTTTAAGGATTTTTTAATATTATATATTTAGAAAATATGAGTCTGGGACAAGGGTAACAATGAAATATATGCCGTTTTGATTAGACTTTCATACAAATTCAACACTTTTATTTTTATTAAATTTTTTACTCCAAAAAAACAAAGTCAATGTACAGTCAGAATTGCAATATATGCAAAAATAAAATAAAAATAAAACAGCCAGGGGGGAGGCTAAACATTATATCATACACAGTTTCTTTTCCTTTTTTATTAACAGAATGTAATACAAGAACCGGAACAAACACCAGAGGAGAAAAGAAAAAATGTACAAAACTACAAAATGTACAATAATAATAGCAATAATACAAGAAAATAATGATAATAATAATAATACAAGAGATACAATCAATTGTTAGAACAAGAAAATGCGACAATTTTGAAGGGGGATTTTGAAGAGAGCACAACAAGACAGTGTTTGTGAGATTCTACTTCCTGTTTCTCAACACTGTCCCAGTGACATCACAGTGACATCACAGTGACATCACAGTGGTGTCACATGGTGAGCTCACTATGAGTGCACACAGAGATAACAGATTTTTCTCATAAGAATGTTCTCAAGAAGATTAAATCTGCAGATCTCAGCAGAAGAGGATTAAACATCTCCACAAACAGCATTACCAGCTTCACTTATTACTAACCAGACTGACTTTATTTCTGTCAGACGTCTGTCTAAGAATTAATAGAGGTTTATATGTTTTATTATTTCGTTAGAGGTTAGCCGAGACCATGAAAGCTGTTGCAGTACTGTAGGGTTGGGATCAGGGTTAGGATTAGTTAATTATGCATAATTTACTATTATTACTACAGTAAGTACTGTACATGTGCAACAAGTACACTGTGAAACAAAGTGTTACTGAAAAGAGTTGTGTTACTGATGTCCGATGTGTGTTTATGGAGTCATATTGAGTGTGTGCAGAATGAATGAAACCTCAAGCAATTAAAAACTAATAAAACGCTCCAGTAATAATCAACGAAGCACATTTACATCACACGAGTGTTTCAGCACAACTGATGATACTAATGATTCTGTGCTGAAGGAAATACTACTGAACAAACACTGTCATTTACATGATAAAGTTCAGGCAAGAATAAAAAAAAAAGTAAATTCTGTATTACTCAATTCAAGCGTGTAGAAATTAAAGCGTAAATATCAACGTTATAAAAAACTTTTCTGATACTGGTGTTCCCATCATGCACTGGGGCATGAATAATTAATAATGTTGATTTTTTCACTGTTTTCCAGCTGTATTTACACTGTTTTGATCGCCGTTTTATTATGTTCGGATTAATAACTTGACATTTTGTGACATTTGGAGTTCATTTTCTACTCAAAATGACACATTCATACTCAAAAACAATTTAACGAATGTAGCATTGTGTATTGTGTACCAAGTATTGAGATCGTTCACTTAACCTCTTTAATATAGATATGGTGTCTCACAATACTGTATGAATTACTTAGATGTCTCTAAGTAAAGCATATACTTTAAAAGTGTGGTTTAATTCAATGTTATATTGTTTGAGTGAAAAGTATTGCACAGGAAACTTCAACTAAATAGATATTACTCGACGTTAAAGTTAAAATAACTTTTTTTCTTTGTTACTTTCGCTTAACTTAGTTAAGTAGAGTTCACCTAATGTGAAATTTACTTTAAAAATATGCGTGCAAAAACTTTTTAAAATTTTACTTGTTTTTTTCAGCAGATTATACTGGGAACCTCTAGCATCACTATCAGTATAAGTCTATTGAATCCCTCTGATAATGCCTTTATATCCTCACATGCTGAATAGATGCCAGTGTAATCTACAGTTAACTTCCTTTTCCCCACATATCTCATGAATGATGAATGAACGTCACACACAGAGTCCAAAGCTTCTCTCTTCAACAATTCATTCATGTTCACTGAGTTCATTCAGCATTGGGGACTCAAGACTATACTTATCCTGTAGCTCAAACTGTAGAGCGTGGCGCTCGCAACGGCAAGGTCATGGGTTCAATTCCCAGGGAAAAGCAAGAACGGATAAGAATGTAAATGCAATGTAAGTCGCTTTGGATAAAATGCATAAATGTAAGTTTAGTGCGTCCCAAATCACATACTCTCTGAATACTTCTTTGGAATAAGTACTTACTTTGCGACACATAATGTTAAATAAAAGTACATTCTATATATTATTAATGTCTGTATATGAATGTAATCATGTGCCATTCACAAATCCTCTCCCGTGGACAAAAAATAACACGTTTTAAACAATAAAAGTACCTTTAGAGCAACGTAAAGCTACCATGACAGATGCCTTTATTTTCCATAATGCATGAATTTGGATATTACAAGTCCTTCATATAGTTTTCCGCCTACTAGAGAAGTATGCATATTCAGATGCAGATGCATTTATATATCAGTGTATTTTGAATCTGACATTAAGTTGATACCACAGCAGATATGATGTGGTAAATAAAGCATTCATGGTTTTGTGGGTGATCCTTTCAACCCTATGATTAACATCCGCTAGACATCAAAATGGCGTTAGGATTGATCCACAGACAACCGTAGCTTTCAATGTCCCGTGATAAGCTTCAGATGTTATTCTCGGGGTTAATGCTCGGAAAACAGGAACTTTATAATCAACAACCAGCCAAACTAAAGTTTCAAAACCTTCATCTTTCCCTCGCGGGTCAAAATGACCCGAAGCCCTAAAATTATACTGTTTTTTTTATTTTATTTGTCCAGTCACTTTGATAATATTTTTTTCTTTATATTGTTTTTGGAGTTTTTTTTGTGTTATTTATTATTTTATTTACCTTTAAATTACTAGATTTGATCAATAAATAATACACAAATAGTAATTTAAGCACATTCCTCACATTCTTTCAACTTCATAACCTCACAATTTCACGCATAAACCTTTTAATTCAGCTCAAAATATCATACATCGGGTGTCTCTGCCGACCTCTTGTGGTAAAAATAATAATATAATATGATATTTCATGACTCTAGATGGGCTTATATCTCTATATGGAGTAAATAAGCTGTTCCTCTGGGTCCTAAAGTCTGTTTTCTCATTCAGATACACATGTAGACATTGTAAAATATGTTATTTTTGGTAAAGTTTTAGCATTTTTAGTTTGAATTTTGAGCATTTTTAGGTTTTTCTATGTGTCCTGAAGCATTTCTCGCATCACATTAATTCATAAAGGGGTCAAATTGACCCAGGAGTGAACGATTTGTTACTTTCTTAAAAATGTTTACATTTTTTTCTGGGGTATTTTTGGTTTAAGTCCTGGGGTCTGATGAACACTCAGTTTTTACATTTTTTAATGAAGAGAAGAATTAATACCAGCTCATAAAAGCATTGTATGCATGAACATAATAAAATAATCAGCAAAATGCTAGTTTTGGGAGTATGTCACAGTTATTTTCACAAGGCTTTCTATGATGTCCAGACACACTGTTGTAAAACGCTGTTGTTTATGTGTTCTTCTGAACATCCTTTTCTCTGCGACTTTCAACAACAGATTCTTTATGTGAGCTTTAAGTGCAGAGACTACGTTTATTGGACTGTCTTAAAACTGTCTCCATCCAGACATAACACATGTAAGTGGCAATAACAGGTGTAAATACTGTACAAGTGATGCTTTACTCTGAGGAGAAACACATGCGCTGAGAGGGAGGCTGTGTGATCTGAGTAAAGCTGTGAGTAAAGCTGACACACACACACACACAATATCATGCTCGAGTCCTCCAGCACGCGAGATCATTAAACCCTCATTAAAGCTGAGTTAGTGTGTAGCTGGTCCTGTTCATGTCTATAGCACCTCATTGAGCCGCTCCAGACACCACACCACACACACCACAAAAACACACACACACACACACACACACACCACACACACACAACACCACACACCACACACACACACACACACACACACACACACACACACACACACACACACACACACACACACACACACACACACACACACACACACACAGAGAGCACCAGCAGGGTCACGCTGAGGGTGAGACCTTTAAGAGCCGGATCACATTTCTGCACAACACACCTGAAATAAAGAGGGCTTTTGGATGCTTTTTACATAATTAAAAATATGCTTAATATGCTTTTTTTTTTTTTTTTTTTTTTTAAAAAAGCTTTTATTAGTTAACCTAAAGTAGGGCTTCTATGAACCATTCCCATGTGATTCATACTGAAATGGAAGAAATGAGAAAGTGTTTAGAATGAGAATGAGTATGAGAGTGAACTATTCCTGTAACCAATTCACAACTCACTGACCCCTGAAGCGTCACAGTGGAAGTAAAGGACATCCAAGCAATAGTAGCCTACGAGAGGCTTTGCTCATGATAACAACGCCTTTCTTTCAGCCGTGACTTATTCACGATACAGCCTCTTGTACCGTTGCTTTTATAAAACGGTTACCACACAATACAAATATTAAAGCCAAAAAATATTTATCAATGCAACTTTCATAAGTAAAACCATAAAAGGCTTCTTTCCGCTGGAAAAAAATAGTCCCTTGAACAGAAACACTGTTTCTGAAACAGAAGTTACATTATTTCGACATTAGATGGCGGCAAAGACTGTGTTAATGAGTGAGTCTGTCAGAGAAGACTTTTATATTGAAAGGACTGAAACTTGTGAACATGGGGAAGCACGACGCAAATGACAAGCATTGTCACTGTCAGGGAACGGGAAAACTGTTAAAAGGACAAGCCATTCAAACGGATTTTTTTATTATGAATATAGGACTGACCTGAGGGAAAATGCTATGTCTAGCTACTGTAAATGCAGATACATTTACTTCCTCGACCTCTCAAAATACTCTAAGCTTCAGTCATCATGATCAATATCATTGAGAACAAACACATGTTTACGTTGCTTTGCGTGGTTGTTAGGGGTGTTGTGTAGTGATACATAGAACCGTTGGGTGAAGCGCTCATAATCGTTTATAATAATTTATAATAAAACGCAGCATTTTTTTGGTCTGATCAGAATCAGGAACTGGAACTAACCTTTTTATATTAAACGTGATTATTATTATTATTTAAATCTAATTCACAAAAGGTATACTAATGAAGGGAAATCAAAACTGTATTGTTTCTATTGGGAAATTGCAGAGAATTACTCTTTAAATACATATTTTATTTATGTATTCGTTGATTTTGATTCTTCTTAAAGACTGTGGATACCAGCAATTCAACCAAGCATAATTTTTATAGGTAAAAATAAATATTCAGTTTGAACTTCTTTCAGGTTGTACTTGAACTGCCAGTGCTGTATTGCTGACTGCATGTATCAGATCTGAATCTTTTTGCTTTAAAAATAGACAAATCTTAGATTTTTGTTTTTTTAAATACTCCCTTACCTTTTTATAGATCACATGATATTCTCACAATTGATCATATTCCTTTCTATAAAGCCTGCTGCTTATATCCCTTCAGAAGCTCTTCCAGGTTTCACACAGACCAGCCAAATAGTCATGTGACTATCACACATTAAAACTAAAACTGAGTGTGACTATCACATACTAAAACTGACTGAGACACACATTTGATTCACTTTTAACATGTGTCTTCTCAACATTGCATATCTAATCTTCTGACGAACACATTATTATTTGAATCATATAATATATATATATACACAATAAGTAAAATATCATTTTTTGTTGTTTTTATGCCCCTACCCAACAACTAACCTTCACAGAAACCTGTGCACATCATTAGACTGAAATCTGAATATAACATGATTTGGCATTTTATGAGCAGTTTTAACTAGTGAGACACACAAAATGTAGACAAACTTTTCTCATGATATTTAACTAAATAATGAGTACATTTGGCCCTCATAAGTAAAAACATGTACTCTCTCCTCTCTCTCTCTCTCTCTCTCTCTCTCTCACACACACACACACACCGGTCAGCCAAAGTCTACTGAAGTGTACTTAGCCATTGCCTGAAGTTGTTGCTCACCATTTTTTCAACAAGAAAAGTAAAACTAAATGAAAGTCCAAAGATTTTTTTAAATGTGATATTTATTCATAAGCCCTCTATAAAAAATTGTAATACTAAACCACGTTTACAGTTGATACTCATAAAGTATTTTTTTTTGTAAAATGTTTACCCTCAAAATCAAACCTTACTTTACACATGTACAATCTTTACAACATTTCAAAGCAAAGAAAAAAACAAAAACAAACAATGGAACAAAATAAACAGATATAAAGATATACATCATTTTCCTTTAACAAAGTTAGAACATCTCATGTATCAGAGATTCGTGGACGACCGGAATATTAAGTACATGCCTTTTGGCATTTAAAGAAAAGCTGCTTTATTAGGACAGACGTTCCTGCGTCCTCCCTATCATCACTTCCTGTTACCCATCAGCCTTTGCAAAAAAAGCTTAGAAATGCTGAGTGTCGTTCAAATATTTCGCCGAAGTAGTATTGCACCTTTGCCATGAACAAGTGACCTGCTCTTGTAACATATCAGACGTGCGGACCTGAATATCCTTGTTGACCTTTGACCTTGTCCCCTGATTTAAGAGGAGATCGTGTCCACCAGCAACTCTGAATCTGTGTGTAGCGACTCGAGCTGTGTGAGTACAGACAGGTCCTCGGATAATAAGCATGCTTGACGTATGCGAAGTACATTCACAACTCTATCCAGTGCTCTCTCGTGTCAAAACAGTCAAACATAAAGGCAGAGTACAAAAAGGCACACGTACTTGCGCACACACAACATTTTATATCAACCTTGCTCTGATTACAAGAGTTTTTTAAATAGTCAAATCCTAATACATATCAGTCATATATGACGTCAAACTATTAATAGGGAACGAGTCAAGCACGGGCTTTGCTCAGATTGACAGCTCTTACTAAATACGGTGAAGTGTATACCGTTTACTACCTGTGAAAATAGCAAGTGCTTGTTTAAAGGTAGGGTAGGCAATTTTGGAGCGGCTAGCATTAGCAAGTTAGCTTTGAAAGCATGAGATCCCACCCACCCGCTCAGAGTTTAACGTCACAGGTTTCCAAATCTCTTCTAAATTACAGTAGTTATGGCGTGAATGCCGCATAAACTCGTTGTTTTGGTTCAGGAAGAACTATATAAAGGCGACGGCTGCTGTTTCGTTTGTGTCTCTCAGAGACTGGCGTCTGTCTACAACTCTGCGTAGCATTAAACGCGCTGATGAGTGTGATTTCTGCGCGGAGGTATGAAAATACATGTTAACAGGCAGGAGGACATCTATCATTGCATTCGGAGCGAGCGCAATGATTGGACGAACATTTTATGGTCCTACGCCTTCCACAGACGATATATATCCATATAAATACATTTAGGCCACTTGATTTAATGATTGCTATCAGGATGTGAAGAGACTTTCAACCAAGCGGCAACCTCTTCTCGCTCTTGAATCCAACACGGAAGTGACTTAAACTGCAATTCATCGACTGGCCACTAGAGACAGGCTGCAAAAGAGAGTCAATCCCATAGACCTCCATGTTAAAACCCAACTTTACAGCAGAAAAAAACATGTTTACAGCCTGGTGCAAAAAGTGGTTTTGGTCTATAAAGCTAATTTTGCTCTTCATGACGACTGTGAGGCGGATGATTTTTTTACAACTCATCCGTTTAAATTATAGTAAGCCTTAAAGTTGTGCAGAATTAAGGGCGTGGCACTTGAGTGACAGGTGGATTGCCGCTGTTGTCACTACTAGCCTTTGCTGCTGTCTGTTAGCGTCACGTCTCGTCAGCTAATACGCCTCGCTGCGCGGTTTATCCAAGATGGTGACGGCCGGCTCCACCCACTTTGGGCTTCAAAAAGTTTCTTCAGAAACAAACGGGTGACGTCACGGACACTACGTCCATATTTGTTTACAGTCTATGCTTTCAACCAGCATAACGAAAAAGTTTTCTGGAACAAATCGCCTACCCTGCCTTTAATGCAGCAAGTTATCATCTTGACAAAAAAAAACCCAATGTTTTGTAATTTACATTTGGCTTTCTGATCAAATGATGAGCTGAGAAAGAGAGAGTTATTCTTCAGGTTCAGACATCACTGGAAATAAAAGTTGAGCGCTTTGCATTGTGGGGATACCACTGCACATCTTGGCAAATGTGGTTACTGTAGGTCATCCAGGTATTCTATACATACTGAAAATTAGGGTGCACGATATATCGGCTACCATATCGGTATCGGACGATATATGGAAATTTTTTTGTTAGCGTTATCGGCCCGATAAGAAAATTTGGCCGATATATTAAAGTGGACAACTAAGACACTTCAGATTGCTTGAAATACGATTGAAATGACTTCAAAAAAGGAAAATACAGATGTCCAGTGTTTGTCTGTCATTAAGGCTACATAAAAATTAAAACGTTATAATTATGTGTTTGGGACATGGCTTTTGATGGTGATTTTTGTTTTTGTAATCAGGCTCTCAAAATCTAATAAAAATTTGGATTTAAAATTGTCAGCCAATTGATCAGTTTTTCGGGCTTTCAAATATAAATAATTATCGGTTATCGGACAAAATGTCATATTGGTGCATCCCTAGTGAAAATATGTATATTTATATTATAACACAGTATACACACTTCAGCAGTAAGAGCTTTTCTAAACATAGCCACATATATGCTTTCCTTCAAGGCTCTCTGCAATAAACAAATGACAAGGCCAAACGTGACCGTGGGGACTTTCTGCTAGTTCATTTGTAAATCTAAACGGATGGGGTAAACGGTCAGGAAGCGAGGGGTCAGTGAACGGCGTCACTTCCCCCGCAGGGCCGGGCCAGTTGTTAATGGGGTGGCAAGAGGTGAAGGACTGACTGTAACACATTTAGTGCCACACTTCTGGGTCAAACAGAACCCAGCAAATAAGACATTTTCATCACGATCCATTGGTTTTGTAATGAAACAGTAACACTGCCAATAAATAATCACTAATGATAAAAACTTTACATACATAATACTTGAACAATACAGTGAAGATTGCATAATCAGAAATTACCATATTTGGCACAAAAAAGAAGAACGCTGTGATTGTGTGAGCCTTTCAAAACAGTGGATGCTCCTTCATGCATGAATGCGATTGTCCCTCACAGTGAAGAATGAGCGCATGGAGGACCGTCTGACTGGACAACGACGTCTCTGTGAGCTCCAACAATCCCTCGCTTTTGGTGCCGTGACCCTGGGATACTAAGATGAAGAATCAGGTGCACTAGCAGAAATACCCCGCTTGATGGGTGCCAAATTTAAACACAAATGAGCAAAGAAATATGTAAATACAGTGCAGGATGCATTTGAAAACAAGAAATGCATCAGATACAGTAATAACACATGTCGGAATTGTTTTCCTGGTATTATATACCAGTGTTTTAGGTGAATCTCACAAATTCGATCAAGAGCAAACAAATCGTTGTGTCCAGGCAGACCTTCTGATTTTCATTAAAGTATTATAGTTATGGGAATAACAATTTTCCCACATTACAGCAATGAGAGTTTTCAGTGGGGGAAATGTGCTTAAAGTCACTATGCATCAGTTTAAATGGTCCTAAAATCAGGCTTTGTGTTCATTATGCAAAGCACATTTCTTTATGATTTTGAGAAGAATTATGGCCTGGAGATTTCCTTATGAGATTCACCCTTTTACTCTCCTTATTTGTAGACTCGTTTCAAAAACTGATTGAATTCGATCACTCGTGTCAAATTACCACTTGTAATACAATTTGTAGAACGATGATTTTAAAGTGTCAATACTTGTTTCCCTTTGTTTTAGCATTAAAGTGTTGAGTCTGCAAACATAAGCGACAACAAATCGGAGTAAGACATTAGAGGAACAAATGCCCAAAGTGCAGCCGATAAAAGGATGGCGTCCCATCATGTGACCCCTCTCTCGGGACCGGGACGGTTCCTCTCTCACTGTATCAGCAGGCCGTGTGCAGTGCAATGCATACAACATCAGTTCACCCTCTCACAACTACTATATCATCCACTTATACAAAAATAAATCAATCAAAACATGGCAAGATAAGCCTCTGTACATTACACTTATATAAAATAGCTTTGAATATTTACATATAGACAACAACAAAAACACACGCACAAAAACACAAGCAACCTGTCCTGTACAATATACACCTGAATAAAAAGAGGTACTGAAGTGTATGGCTTGATAGGAGATAATTCCCTATATATATAGATATATATATACATAAATGAAATTCATATATTTATACTTATATGTACTTAAATATCCCTGGAATCATGAAAGTGACGTGCGGAGAGCGCCCAACACAACGCCACGGCCTACAACTCAAGGCTCAAGTCTTCATAGTCATCCGCCATGTTCTCCAAACCAAGAGTTCTGCTTTGGTGATCTACGATCAGATAAACTCAAAGAAAATCAGATCCACAATATGTCCATTAGATAACCTCCCAGAAGAGAATCAGGACCATGGATAAACCGCATCTACTCGATATCTTCCCAGAGTTTATGGGTATACTTCCAGGTCCTCTGTCAGAGCGTCCAGTGCATTCCCAGCTTCTTATTTCCAATGCATCTCTGACTTTGGAGCAAAGAAACTCAGTAGTATCCCGAAGTCCAGTGCTAACAGAGTAGGGACATGCCGTTTGCAGTGAGCAGTTGTCCATTGGTTGGGTCGTAGGTGCCGGCCAGGTAGTACAGGTCGGGAAAGCTCCCATCAGCCCTTCTGTTGGGGTCAATCGCTCGTACTCCTCGCGTGTGACCACCTGGCACTTATGAGAGATTGTCTGGACTCGTTTTCATCCTCGTGGCAGGACTGGTACAAGGCATGCTAGGGGAAAGGAAAAAATTAATAATGTCCTTCAACAACAACTCTCAATTCCTGCTAGCATACTAGGGGTGCCCCTATAGTCAATTAAACGTTAGTCGACCAAGATTTTCTTCGTTTGTTAGTCGCAGAAAAAAAAACGTAGATGTTACGCAGTCCGTGAGGGACAGATCAGGTCTTTCATCGACCTAAAATATGGCTTTTCATTTGAAACATGCTAGTAGTAGCAACTTTACTGGCCACTCACACTCTTAATGTTACCCTAGATAAATGTGCACTATTATCATGGGACATATCGGTGTTTTCACGGAGTGAGGAAGCTAAAGGATTAGCATGCTTACTGAATGACATGGAGGCACCGGCTTGATCACTTGCATTTTTTCCTGATAACAGCGGAAACAACTCAAAATACTCGTCATTTCGGTTATTAGATAAGAGTAATACATCATTTGAAACTGTAAAAGGTCAACTTTTATGTGTGTAAACTCACAATAACAATAAAAACAAACAGGATGTGCTTTCTGCCCTACTTGAGTGAGTCACAAAAATGAACCGAGAAACAGCGTATACTTGCCTCACAGTCATTAGAAATATATCTCTAGAAAGCTTGACATGTCTACTATAAAACTAACCAAATCAAAACTAATACTCTTTGACTATGTAGTCCGTATGAAAGGTGCATTTCTCTCTAAAGGCTTGTCCTCTATCATCGTCAGCTTCATCTTTGCAGCCGACACTGACTCAGAAAACACTAGTTTATTAAGATAAAAATGTCTTACTATTTTTTCAGACACATTCCTAATCATTACTTTTGAATTTGCAGGTGATTTGTGCAAGGTTTATGTGTGCCCTTGAGCGTGGAATAGGCTATATATTACGCCTAATAATTTCATATAAACGTGCGATTAGTCGACTAATGACTTAAGTGACCGACTACTAGTCGACTAGAACAATCTTTAGCCGGGGACTGCCCTAAATACCAATGTTTCAGTACTCAGTGTCAAAACTTAGTTCAAATATTTATAGCATAAGTCCATCATGACTGACAGGCTTCCACATATCTGGATATACTTACTTTGCCATCACGATGTCTCTTGTCTAGCTTGGTCTCTTCAGGGTGATAGAACCACTTGACCTTCACGACCATGGTGTTCTGCCACGACTCCCAGAAACTCTCGATGCAGCCGATCAACGGCAGATGAGGCTGGCCGGTGGAAAGAAACACAGCGCAGTCTCCGACCCGAACCACGTCCTTGCCACGCACTATGGCCTTGTAGAAAAGCTTCCGTGCCTTTCCCTTACGTCCACGCCGCTAATGTAATAAAGAGAGCTTCAGAGTTTTGCATATGTTTGTAAATGGCAATTATTTTGTTTGCTTAACCTTCATCCTTCCCTCGTGTTTTGTAACACATCTTTTCCTTTTTGACCTTTTAAATACTAGATTTGTTCAATAAATAATAAATAAATAGTAATGTAAGCACATTACTTTAACTTAAATTCAAAATAACTCACAATTTCATGCATAATCCTTTTAATTCAGCTCAAAATATCTTACATGCATTACTGTCTTTGCCGACCTTGTGGAAAAAAATAATAATATAACATGATATTTCATGACTCTAGTCACTAGATGGCCTTATAGCTCTTTATGGAGCAAATGAGCTGTTTCCGCTGGGTCCTAAAGTAATTTCTTCAGTATGCATTCAGATACATATGAAGACATTATAAAATATTCTTTACGAAATGATTTTCAGGTCAATATGACCCGAGGGAAGGATGAGGATGAGGGTGAGGTTTACAGGAATGAGATGGCAAAAATGATGATTGTTTCCAACCAGGCCCATCTGCTATTGTTTGCAGTATATTTAACCACTCGCTAAACAGCTTATTGAATATAGTCATTGGCTAGAAACTCACACCATTGGTTGAGCCTAAGGATGCACCACATTGGCATCGGTAACTATAATGGTAAGTGCCAAACCACAAGCCTCTATATTTGGACTCTTAAAAAAATAGTACGAGTGCATGCATAGTTGACAGAATTACTTGAAGCAATGTTTTGAAAGCCCCTCAGAGTTTAGCTCCAACCCCAATCAAACACACCCGAACCAGCTAAACGGGGTCTTCAGGATTACTAGAAACCTCCAGGCAGGGGTTTTAGAGCTGGTTGGAGCCAAACTCTGTAAGACAGTGGCCCTCTAGGACCCGGGATTGACACATGCTTTAGGATATACATCTGCAAATGTAGTTGACTATGCACCTGGAATAGGTAAACAAAGCAGGGACAGAAGCTGATATCTTTTCAACAAGACTCACTTGTGTGGGGTTTCCTGACCACTCCACAGCTGTCTAGATGGCAGGATTGGTGACACTCTGGGCTTGGTCTGGTCTGCTAGAAGCCGATGCCTCTTAACCAGATCTTTGGAGGTTTTCGAGTGTGAACTGGGACACTCTTTTCTCTTCGGTGGCTTGCCGCTAGCACTCTGGTTGCTATGCCCTTCTTTGGCAGTGGACACGGCCACAGCTTTGGCCACAAAGGAGTGTCGCACGGGTCCCACGGGAGGTTCAGGGGTCTGGAGCAACGAATGATGGGGGGTCAGGCAACTCTGGAGGAGCAACGTTGAGCTTTCCTCATCCTCCGAGCTGTAAGAAGAGTCGTTTTCAGAAGAGCACAGACTGGAGCTCGAAAGAGAGCCCGAGCTGGAGGAGCTGGAGGAACCTGAGGACGACGAGGAGACTGAGATGCGTGAGAGAAATTGGCCAGCTGTTCTCAAACCTCCAGAGGCAGAAGCAAGTCCTGCCCTCGTTTCACATCTTCCTCCTCCATGTCCGAGTAAGAGCTTTGGCAGTCTCTGTGGCAGCCAATGTTCAAGTCTCCATACTCAATGGGTATTGATGGCGAGGGCTTCCTCTGGACTGATGTCCCTTTCAACAGGAGCTCTGCTCGTGAGCCGTCCCCTTTCCTATTGTCTTTGACCAGCAGAACTGGGTGTGAATACGCCTCAGCCCTGGGAAGACCACCGACACCATTGGAGCCAAATCCGGAGGCTCCCAGCAACAGGAGAGCCTTACCGTTTTTGGTCTTCGGAGATGTTACTCCCTCATGGTCCAATTTGACTAGAAACTCTGCTTTCTTGCCCCGAGGTGGTGCTGGCTCCTCAACCCTCTTCTTTTGGCCATAAGAGGTGTTCCTGCCCTCTAGTGAAATCCCGGAAATCTGACTACCAAAGGATGAATAGCCGTTAGCTATGCTGCTGAAGGAGTCTACCTCAAAAGAGCTACTGCTAAAGAGGCCTTTGGTTGGGGTCATCGTGGATAATGAAGGTCGGGAGGATGTTTCCATCACCCTGCCTTTCAAGGCCTTCTTCGAAGAGGAGCCGTTGAGCTGGAAAATGTTAACAGGGATTCTCTTCCTAGGGGCAGCCATTGATGGCCATGTAATAGCAGATGTTGAGCTCTTGGCTACACTGTCTGAGAGAGACTTCTTTAGCCCTGAACCTTTAGGCCTCCCTGTAAAAAATAAGTGTTTACAGTAAACCCTAGGTTGATCAACATTCACAGAGTCTTAAGGCCTGTTCACACCTATAACGATAACTATATTTGCGTCAACACCAACGAACGATATCGGATGATACGTGCTGCTGCTTTACGTTACACAAAAACATAAAAAAAACAAAAAACAGGCGCTTTTGGGTACACAATAGCCTTAAAAGGCGGGATGAGTTGGGAGTATCTTTGTGCGTCTTTTGAAGACAAATGTTATTCACACTTTCGAATGAATCAATAACATTTGTTGCATTCACACGTCTTTTACCAGCAGATGTCCTCAGCATGCTACGTTTCGAGTTCATCTAAACAGATTAGATCAATTACACTAGACTAGCTAGTTTCACTACAGTGAATTTAGCTGACGAAGTCAATAGTAGAATAAAAACACGCTAGCCTGCATAATGATCTCATCGTTAATACTTCTCACCATTTATTCCAAGGGTACGACCGATTACTTTCCAAATATCCATTTTTTTAACGTATCATTAAAAACAGGGGTTTGACTTGTCAAACAGTGGTGGATTTTTGGCGATTAACTTCTCCACAATGTCGTCTGCCGTTTTAATGCGCGTGATTCTGATTGGCTGTCAGGTTTATCATTCGACAGCTGGAGAAACAATCGTTATAAAGTGATCCATGATATCCTTCCTTTATCGTTCGACAGCTGAGAAAACAATCGTTCTGAAAGTGATCCCAATGATATCGTTCCTCATATCTTTTGTGGTATGAACTCTGCTATTCTTTAATATTGATTTTTTTTTTTTATGTTATCTTTATCGTAATCGTCCTTGATGTGAACGGGCCTTTAGACAGCTTTCTAAGGGCAATATAGGCACATTTGGAAAGCTGTCTATAGATAGGCAGATCCCTAGGGTTTGAGGCAAAGCGAGAGTGAAATATTCTCTGGTGGTTTACTGTAGAGAGAACAGGCTGAGAGTCATACCTGGTCTTCTGACTGGCTTATCCTGAGCTTTGAATCTGTCTGTTCTTGCCATCCTGCTTCCTTGCATGGAGATATTTTTGCCAAGCTGTCCCTCAGGGACAAGCGCAGGACTCGACTCAGTGCCTGAAAGAGCAAAGGAGGTGTCACAATGCTACGTTAAATTTATGTTTCAAATCCTAGTTTCAGAGCTAGACAGCATTTTACGGCACCACGGGTGAAAGTAGGCAGCTTCTAATATACCACGTTTTGGCCAAAACCTAAGGCAACATGTATTTATTAATGGAATCAAATGTGATTTTAGCCATTTCTCTTGTGCAATTTATATGAGTAGTATTATTTTTGTGACTGGCCATTAAAAGGTCGCTGACTAAATTGTTTTTAATCAATTACTTGTTAAATCTTTGCTACTTAGAAGTGGTTTAGTGGTGTTCAAGGAGCATGAAGAATCGTTTTCACACATGATCGGCTCCTCTGAGTCCGGAAATTAAATCCATTGAAAGTCTTTGGGATGTGCTGGAGGAGACTTTACAGAGTGCTGGACTCTTGCATTGACGATAGAAGATCTTGACCAAAAATTGTATGCACCTCTTGATGGAAATAACATCACAACCTTTATTTTAATTTATTTCCGTTAAGGTTTGGACTCAAAGGTGCCAATTGATTTGTGAAAATTATCCTTCCATACATTCTTTCTCAATCTGAGCCTGATGAATCTTGAAATTGTCATCTTGGAATATTGCCATGATGTTTCTTCCTACGTGGTTGTTTAAGAAATGAAAAGCTACACACTCCATCAATTAGAGTTAGAAGAACTGTTGCCAAAATATATAACATGCAAAAAACATAATAATCACTGCAATAATGATCCAAACATAGACACATTTTCTTGTTTTAATCGAAACAGAGACTTTTTTTGGGGCCGGGAAGTGTATCCACAAAGTAAATCTGTTTGATGAAGTTTTTCATCACCCAACAAATCACCCAAAACAACATATGTTAAGTCAGTTATTTCTGCAGGGTGTTGCCTGTGTAGACAGAGTTAGCTCACTAGGTTTTAGAAAAGGTTTTTAAAACAGAGCGAATGACTGATTAGTGGGACCTACATTGGATTTGATATCCGGGAGGAAGAAAGCGAATATTAGAGAGAGAGATCCATCCTCTGTCTCCATCATCAAACTCCACCATAACTCCACCTGGTTTACCTTCATCACCACCTAGAAGACCAGCAGGAACACTTAATGCACTTAAACACTTTCTTTAACCTTTGTTTGAATGGGTATGTGTTATCAGGAAACAAAATAACATGTGACCCTGGACCACAAAACCAGTCACATGGGTCAATATTTTTAAAATTGAGATGTATATATCATCTGAAAGCTAAATAAATAACCTTTCCATTGATGCATGGTTTGTTATAGGACAATATTTGTCTGAGATACAACAATTTAAAAAAAAAAATCTGGAATCTGAGGATGCAAAATAATCTAAATATTGAAAAAATCGCCTTTAAATATGTCAGTTTTTGTTTGCGATATTGCTGCATCCACTCACAAATATATATTTTTAATATATTTACGCTAGGAACTTTCAAAATATCTTCATGGAACATGATCTTTACTTAATATCCTCCTGATTTTTGACATAAAAAAAAAATCTATAATTATATAGACACAAATATACCTGTGTGACTGGGTTTGTGGTCCAGGGTCACATATATAACTTTGAAATGATTATAAGGACGGGTAAAAATAGTATGTGTGTGTGTGTCTCACCCCTTCGCACATATCCCGGATAAAGACAACGCGAGCGCTCACTCCAGTAAGCACACACTCTCGTCCCTTCTGTTAGCACAGTCTCGGTGTCAGGGCGTACGTCCAGTACCTAACACACACACACAGGAACAAACTTCTGTCAGGCAATGCCTGTGAAAGTGGTTTTGGACTCCCAAGATGATAAACGACACACACACACACACACACACACACACACACACACACACACACACACACACACACACACACACACACACACACACACACACACACACACACACACACACACACACACACACACACACACACACACACACACACAAGTCAATCAGTGAGCCCTTATGAAAGCGGCACTTATCTCACGCCAGCGTGTTGGGGCTGAAAGCCACGGAAGCGGAGGTGCGGTAAACACTGAACTTGCTGAGTAATAATGAGGAGTGTGTGAATGGTGCGACTGTGATTGCAGGTTTGCAGCGTTTCTCTCTCTAACAGAGCGCCCAGATCCCTCCATTCAGCTCAAACCCTCTTTCAGGTTTCTTTAATTTACTGTTGCTATGGTAACAGGCACTCTCTGACTGATGGGATGTGAAGCTGGAAGGGTGTGTGTGTGTGTGTGTGTGTGTGTGTGTGGTGTGTGTGTGTGTGTGTGGTGTGTGAGATTGGTGTCAAAGGTACATGGTCCATGTACCTTTGACACCAATCTCACACACACACACACACACACACACACACCCTTCCATGTAACATGGAGGATTGGAGCGCTCTGGAAAGTGGAAGTTCAGTGTAATTAGAGACAGCTGCTGTAGACCGTTTACAACAGCTGGATAACACAAGTGTGTGTGTGTGTGTGTGTGTGTGTGTGTGTGTGTGTGTGTGTGTGTGTGTGTGTGTGTGTGTGTGTGTGTGTGTGTGTGTGTGTGTGTGTGTGTGTGTGTGTGTGTGTGCCGTAACAATAGGACATGTTTGAGTGGAGTACACTACTGATGAAGAGTTTAATGTAGAGTAAAATGGCTGATTATTTAACAAACGTTTTCAGTTTAAAAAAGAAATCTACAAATTTATGCAAATACAAAAATGTGGCATTTTTTGTTTGTCTAATTTTCTAACAAACTGTATTCAGGGTTCATACAGACACTGTTAAATTAAATTCCAGGCCTATTACGGACTTTTAAAGCACTACTTTTTTTGCATCTTTATTTTTAAGGATTTTTTAAATTCATATTACAGATATAAGGTATCCAAAATGTAACTTATTATATTACTTATAATTAATATACACTACCGTTCAAAAGTTTGGGGTCAGTAATATTTCAGACGGGCAACAGTGTTAACTTTGCGTAAAAAGGTTATATTTGTGTTTTCGAAAAAATGTAACTATTTCATATTGTATTTGAATAAGTAAACCACTTTTCAAGTACCTCTTCATAATAAATATAGCCGTTTTCAAAGGGGTTTTCCAGGACTTACATTTAAAAAAGTCAAATTCAATTAGCATGGCAGGTAGACTGTATTGACCAATCAGGTTTCAGGACAGTAACTACCCATTTTATCATGGTAAATTTAAAAAGACACCTCTAGTCTATCCAATAAATGAAGACGTGCACTAAGTCAATGTTTTGTGTCAGTGCCACTGATCCTTGTGCAAGATGTTCTTAGAAATGTGGAAAACAAGCGAGTCAACACCACTGATCTCTACCAACACAAACACACGAGCCAGAAGGAAAGAGGTTACAAGCGAAGCTGAGCAGACGCCAAGAACACACTGCGGTTTACACGATACAATTACCCTCCGCCGGCTCAGATTAGCCACAATGTTGTTATAACCTGTGAAACTAGCATTGAGGGAGAACAGCCAATGCCTTCACAAACATCTAGATGGACAGAACACAGTTTCTGAAACATGTTTTTAACACTCAGTTTTAGCGCCGGTCATCCATAAAATAGGCTAGGACTGTTTTCAAGCAGAATTTCGATGACAAAATCTTCATTTTTGAAGGATTATAACTTTTAGTGCCAGATTTACTAAAGACACGCAGTGAAAAACGAGCACTGGAGAGGCGTAAACACAGTTATTTTTGCAGCTGGCCTTATTGCATATGCATTTGTAGGAGTTTTTCTTTCAGACGCAACATTTATGAGAGGAGAGTGCTTAAATGAAGGTTTGCGCTTGTCAATTTACTGTTGTTTGAGCCGTTATTCACCGCCCAAAAAGGGCGTCTTAAGGCGAGACACTACAAGTGAATAGGGTAATGTTTTTAACTAGCAGATATCACCATGAAACTTTCCCAGTTGATTCCCTACATTAAGATGAGAAAAAAATGTATTACAAGTTTTCTGTAATTTAATGTTTATTATGCAAATGAGGCATTATCTAATTAAATATGTGCTGATTTGCATATATTTTGCATATAAATCTGAGTATTGGATAAAGCCAGGTTCAGAATTCTTTTTTCATTGTGTTCACATATTAGATGGGGGAAAATGACAGAGGGATTTATGGATATCTACTTTTGATATCCTGTAATTCAGAATATACTGCCAATAGCCTTAAAATGATTTTTGTCATGTTTTTTGGAATAAATGTAAATCAGGCTAGGAATAATATATTTACAAATCCCTCTGTAAATGTCTTCATAATATAACTAGGTACACGACTGGAGAGTTTGGTGTGTATCGGTGCGACTTAAGTGGAGATTTCGGACTTGAGTTTGAGAGAAAATTTTGAGAAAACGGGCTTTAAAGATCTAGCATCAGCCAATGAGATTGTGCATTTAGAGTTAAATCCCCCTTTACTTTCACGATTGGTTGCTGATAAACAGGAAATGACCATATTTGGATCCGACAGTGTTGTACAGGAGAGAGAGAGAGCTTTCTAACGGTGTGTGTGATGACAGGAGAGAGAGAGCTTTCTAACGGTGTGTGTGATGATTTATAACCACAACTTTTGATGAATTTATGAGAAATCAGTAAACTGACAAAGTGTAGTAAAATAAACACCTAAATGTGTGTTTCGGACTTTTTTTCACCACAAGTCTGAAAGACGACATGTTATTGAAGACAAATATCACAAAATTGACCAGTGAAAAAAAAAACAATGTTTTTGCCTGCCGTGTCTCGCCTTAAACCACACGCTAAATGGTAGATTGTGTTGGTCATTTTGGAAATGATCTGACTGTGTGTGTGTGTTCTTTAATGTGAGTGTGGATCACGAGCAGAACTTTACACTTTTTTTAAATCGTGTTCTCACGCTATTTTATCAAGTTTTTATCAAGTTTTATTATATCAAGTTCTTACACTCGCCCTGTTTAGTAAATCAGGCCCGTAAAGTGTTAAAATGCAATGCTCACGGCGCAAAACGCTGTTTAACTATCAGTTTTCTGTATGTGCATATTCACCGACAGTAATAAAATATGGCATTTGAAATGCATTGAGAGTACAGACACTTACACTGGTGACGGAAAAGTCAATTTGCCCTCCTGGCATTTTATAGAGGATTTCTGTGGGATTTCATATGTTGTGATAAACAGATATGAAGGTGCTGGAAAGGCCCAGTGCTCACTGAATAAAGAGGTGTGTGTGTGTGTGTGTGTGTGTGTGTGTGTGTGTGTGTGTGTGTGTGTGTGTGTGTGTGTGTGTGTGTGTGAAACAAGTGGAGATTCTTAAACATCTGAAAACATTGATTTCACTCTCTCAAATGTATTGTATGCATCATAATATAATGTATGCATCATTACTCCAGTCTTCAGTGTCACATGATCCTTCAGAAATCACTATAATATGATGATTTGATGCTCAAGAAAGATTTATGATTATTATCACAGTTGAAATACCGTGATTTTTTTCAGGATTCTTTGAAAGTTCAAGAGAAAAGCATTTAATTAAAAAATAAATATTTTGCATTATTATAAATGTCTTTACTGTCAAAATCGTCCTTTCTGAAGAAAAATTATTATTATAATTATAATTAATTTCTTCGTAAAAAAAAATGTATTGACCCTAAACTTTTGAACGGTAGTGTAAGTAAAGATAATATGTAATGATAATAAAGAAAAACTCTATTTTAGGATGAGTAACAAGTACTGTTTCACTGTAAAAATAACTTCTTGTTTCAACTTAAAAAAGTGTTCGTGCTGCCTTAAAATTTTAAGTTTAGTCAACTTGAAATGTGAAAACTTGGATATTTGAGTTGATTAAACTTAAAACTTTAAGGCAGCACAAACACTTAATTTTTAATTTGAAACAAGTTATTTTTACAGTGTTGTCAACATAGTTTAAATTAAATTAGTAGGGGCTTTAGTTAGTAATACATTTTCTCACAGAGAATATTTATTTTTCTTACAATAAATAAGCAGCAAGAGTGATTGAGATTGAGGAATGTAGTTCACAACAATACTTGTAAAAGTTACGAACAAATCGAGTTTATTTAGACAATTAATTTAATATCAGGACATTATTTGGGGCATTATATTATTTTGAACTATTTGAAACTAGCTACTTTCCATGCTAGGTTAATCTTATTTGATATAAAATCTAATAATTCATACATCATCAACAACATGGCATTTGTCCCTATAAAGCTATTAAGAAAAAGAAAAAGTAATAGGTGACCGTCTTTGTGTCTTGTGTGTTATCCGTGTGTGTAGATGTGTGTGGATAGTGTGTGTGAACGGGCAGAGCTTGATGTGTGTGTGAAGAAAACTGCAGCAAAAGGTGTGCTGGAAACAGGACTTCAGGAAATTGTGTTGTGTGTAGGGATCTCAGGAAAGAGGATATTGTTCTGTGTTGCTCTTTAATGGAAGAGGGAATTTTGGAGGATGTGTGTGTGTGTGTGTGTGTGTGTGTGTGTGTGTGTGTGTGTCCTGAGAGGCCAAAAGCTCAAAGCGTAGGCAGGCAGGTTTGTTTGCTGTAAGTGGGAAACTCACGGCTTCCTGCAAGAGTTGCTCCAGGGAGTAGATTCTGGGTCGGTTTCCTCGCTCCCTGTCGATAACAATACTGTAGCTGGGGGAGAGAGAGAGAGAGGAGAGAGAGAGAGAGAGGGAGAGAGAGAGAGAGAGAGAGAGAGAGAGAGAGAGAGAGAGAGAGAGAGAGAGGAGAGAGAGAGAGAGAGAGAGAGAGAGAGAGAGAGAGAGAGAGAGAGAGAGAGAGGAGAGAGAGAGAGAGAGAGAGAGAGAGAGAGAGAGAGAGAGAGAGAGAGAGAGAGAGAGAGAGAGGAGAGAGAGAGAGAGAGAGAGAGAGAGAACAAACGAGTTATTTCTGTGTGTAATGCTTGTCCGTCCGTGTCAAACTGAGCTCGCTCTCATTGGCTGTGACTGATTCTCTTCAGCAACAGTTCTCCTGCTGAACACGGGGATTAAGGGAAGTGATGTCGACTTGTGCGAGCAACTAAGGACTGTGGGAAGCTAGTGGGAGACGATCACTGCTCATTTAACTGTGGTAGTGAGCATAATCCTATTGAAGTGACGTTAATCAAAACAACAACAACAGGAGTTTATGATAGGTGCGATACATACACTCAGAATGTGCACAAGTATTCACAAAGTAACTTACTACACCCCCCCCCCCCCCCCCTCGCAAGTTAAATATTGTACATAATTAATGGACTTCGGCAGAGGGAACCGCTGCGCGTCGGGCGGTTCACGCCTCGCCATCGTCCATTAATACCTGACAATGGACACCTCGAAGGGCATTAGCCCACTTATACCATGGTCACTTGCCAAATAACACATTTTTAAAACATTAGTTTATATTTTAATTAGTTTTACAATCAAAAGTTTTTACAAACAATAACTTTCAATAACTTTACAGCTCGTAGAACCCTTCAGTTTGTTGACTGCCTGTTGCTATGGTTACTCACAGCTGATGTAGCCAGCGCATTTATTTATTAATTTCGAGCGGTAAACGGTCAGTTTCACCAGAAACTCCTTTACTAGGTGTCCTCTATCACTTTTTAATGGACACCCTGCAGCCAATCAGAATCGAGTATTCACCCAGACCATGGTATAATCCTTATTAAAGCAACTTAAGTTATTCAGTCAAGATCAGCGAGAGATTTTCCTGTGTTATTTGATCATCATTAATGACAGACTGAAGCCGATTTATTAGGCTACTGTCACTTTAAGAGCTAATGCACGGATCCAATATACTGTTACACACGCGTTAAATAAAATAAATAATTAAACCTCAATTTAATACGTCCATTTATTTATTTGATAAGTAGCTGTTTAATAAGTAATGTAGGGTGACCATATTTTAGTTTTCAGAAAACAGGACGGGGGCGTGGTTGATGGGTGGGGCGTGATTTTTGTGGAGGCGTGGTTAAGGGGTGGGGGCGTGGTTTGGGGGAGAATGCATCAAAAAATACTTGACAAATGCATTCACAACCTTGCAACTATGTTATTGTACTTTAATACATAAAGTAATACATCCTTTCCATTCAATGTTTGGCCCGCAACAATAGAATACTATTTAAAAAAAGTTTAGCTTTTAACACCTTTTACATGACACTATTTATTTTCATGGCCATAGCATAGGTTAAAAATCTACTACTAAAATAAAATATCTACTACATTATTTCAGTAAAAAAAAAACAATTTGAATCCTCCTGATGTTCTCTTAGCCTATACGTTCTTTATGTGGGCTTCTAGGTCGCTAGCACCTTAACACTGACACGTGCCAGCTTTGCAGTTCATGCATTCTGCTTTACACGGATCCTGACCAAAACGAAAACACAGGAATTTTCTCTGTAAATCGTCTGTGAATTAACATTTGGGCTTTTTTCAGTTTCTTTTTTTTACACTGTTAGCAACTTACATCTTACCTCGCACTTGACCGTAAACTGAAGCATCTGAAGTGTCACGCTGCTAAAATTCTGTGAACGTGTAAAGTCCGCCTACTTTGATTTGATTGGTCATTTCAAATATTCTGACATTGACAAGCAGTGACAGACCAATGAGGCTGCGATGAACACACACACACACACAGGCCTCTGTATTCTGATGATTCTGAGTCTGACGGGCTCTGTGCTTGACGCTGCGGATTGAGGAACGCGCTGATTATAACAAGAGGGGTTGAAGCCAAAGTCATATGTTTTGTGTGCAAAGGCAAGCGTGTATTTACACGCTTAATGGCTCAATGAAAAATAATGAAAACCAGGACATTTTCATCACTTTTTAAAAAACAGACAGGACGGCCAGGACAGGACGTGAAAACAGGACATGTCCTGGGAAAACAGGACGTTTGGTCACCCTAAGTAATGTACAGTCAATCATGCAAAATAAATGAGTATAGGATCATTCAACCCCTCAGCGTCGTCCTGATCCGCCTGGGGTTTATCATTTTATGAATTTGTGCCATTTAATCACGATTAAAACAATTGCGCTGAATTCCACAGATTTCCTTCCAAAATCCAAATATGAAAAAAGTCTGAAAACAGCCAAAACCAGTGAATGTGTGTGTTTGAGAGGTTGTGGACGTACACATCGGGCGACTCCACGGGTTGCACGCGGGCCGCATACAGCAGTTCATCTTCTTTGGGGATCAACACCTTGAGTCCCGCCGTCAGAAGCTCTCTGGTCAGAACACAGCTCGGAGGAGCTGAAAGATGAAGATAAAACTCAAAATACAGTTTTACATAACAAACAAGGACTTCATGTCATGGCAAGTAGCATGTAGCATGTAGCATGTAGTAGCATGTAGTTTTAGGATTTAATTTACTCTTCCCACGTCATCCAAGATGTTCTTGTGTTTTTTTCTTCAGTCGAAAAGAAATTACGCTTGTGTACGTAGCCTATTCAGCTTAATGCGGAATACACATCATCAATACGCCTTTGTTATTGTAAGAGGTTAGCGACCCCTGGTGGCCAAAAATCCTACATATTGTACCTTTAAGGACATCAAAAGCTAAAATAAAGCTTCAAAAAGTTGTACAATATGGGACCTTTAAGTTGAGCACAACTATCCGGTTCTCAATGTAAGTTTTGTTAAACAGTTGTTCACACCTGGAGCAAATCTGCCATTTGATGAGCCCTTCCTGTCCTCATCCTCCTCAGAGAAGCTACTGTCCTCGCTCAGGTGGAAGCCCTCGTCCGCTGCACAAATCTCCATCAGACGGCTGACGGCTCGACCCTTCGACTGCGACACACCACACACACACACACACACACACCACACTGAGAACTCATTCTCCACGCTCAGCAAAAACTGTTCTGGTGTGTCAGAGCGTGTGAACATCACCTTTACATGAAGTGACTTTTTAGTCAGCAAGAGAAGACAAGTGTTAAACGTACCAACCGTCGTGTGTGTGTGTGTGGTGTGTGTGTGTGTGTGTGTGTGTTTTTTTTACCTCTCGAAGCCTGGTTCTGCGAGTTCTGCTGTTATCATCGCTGTCTGCAGACTGGACCTCGGTCGACAAGTAACTTCTCCTCTGCCATAACCAAAACTTCAAGGATTAGTTGCAGAGTTCAATCGTATGTAAGTCTGAAAACACCTACTATAGTAGAGCGGCATCCATGTTAGTTTAAACGAGCTGAAGCTCTGAGATGACCCAGTGACGCTCACCGTAGCTCTGAGCATGGAGCTCTTCCTCGTGGCCCTCTTCAGCCTCTCGCTGCTGCTGGGAAACGAGAGAAGGCTGCTGGTCTTTCGGTAGTGACCCGGCCAGTGCTTGTCCTGCAGCCTGGGTCGGCCCGGCCTCCTCCTGACCCCGAGGGGTTTGGGGACGGGACGGGCCTACACGGGGCCCGTCGCTTCACCTTCACGTCCCCTTCTGTTACGGCACGAAACTGAGATCCTGAATGGGTTTCACCAAATAGAAAGAGTTAGAATTTGTAAAAAAACATGGTAACACGATGGGCCGTTTTGAACGTGCTGTCGACTGGAAGTATAGCCATGTTTCCACCGCAGGAACTAGGGGCTTTTGGGCTGGTACTTCGGTGTGATAAAGGATTAGTTCACCTCAAAATGAAAATTTCCTAATAATTTACTCACCCCAATGCCATCCAAGATATCCATGTCTTTCTTTTCTCAGTGGAAGAGAAAATAAGTTTTTTGAGGAAAACATTTCTGGATTTTTCTTCGAATAATGGACGTCAATGGATACCAACATTTTGAAGTCCAAATCAATGTGGTTTCAAAGGTCTGTGAAGAGTTTCAACGGGCTGTGCACATCAGCTGAGGAAGAGGGTCTTATCTAGCCAAACCATAGGGCATTTTCAACAAAAAAAAATATATATATATATATATACATATATATACATACACTTTTAACTACAATTGTTGGGATTGAGCTGATCTGCAACGCTGATCAGCTTACGTTGAAAGGTCACGCTCGAAGAGTATTCAACATACAATACAATTTGAACTATCCTCCTTCGCATGGTCGATTTGTAAACAGTGGGGCGGTACTTCCGCTGGCGACATCAGCGTGACCTTTCAAAAAGTTCCGGGTGTGCAGTCAGTTCAACGTGTTGTATATTGGCAGATCAGCCTCAATCCCTAAATCCAAAATTGTAGTTTAAAAAGTCATAAGTAATTACATTATATACGAGCTTATAAAATGTCATTTTAGAATTTTCTTGCTTATCGTTTAAAATATTTATTTTTTGTTCTTCTCCTCAGCTGATCGTGCACAGCCCGTTGAAGCTCTTCAAAGACCTTTGAAACTGCATTGATTTGGACTTCAAAACGTTGGTTGCCATTGACTTCAATTTTCTTCCATTATTCGAAGAAAAATGCCAGAAATGTTTTCCTCAACAAACTTATTTTCTCTTCCACTGAGGAAAGAAAGACATGGATATCTTGGATGGCATTGGGGTGAGTCTCTGGAAATTTCGGTGGAAACGCGGCTTAACTTTGCAATTACATGTCAACTATCCCTCAATAGAGTACTAGTAGACTGCCTGCTTAATATCTGCTAACTCTTTATTGTTAAGCTCCTCCAAAAGACATTATATTGACTATAAGCAACTACGTCAATTATTCTAACCCTAATACTCTACGAATAAATACTCTACGAATGAATACTATACGAATGAATACTCTACTCTACTCTACGAATGAATACTCTACTCTACGAATGAATACTCTACGAACGAATACTCTATGAATGAATACTCTATGAATGAATACTCTACGAACGAATACTCTACGAACGAATACTCTACGAACGAATACTCTATGAACGAATTCTCTATGAATAATACTCTACGAAAAATACTCTACGAAAATACTCTACGATAAATACTCTATGAAAAATACTCTACGAATAAATACTCTACGAAAATACTCTACGATAAATACTCGATCATACTCTACTCTACGAACGAATACTCTACGCGAATGAATACTCTACGAACGAATACTCTACGAACGAATACTCTACGATACAATACTCTATGAAGAATACTCTACGAACGAATACTCTACGAACGAATACTCTACGAACGAATACTCTACGAACGAATACTCTACGAACGAATACTCTATGAACGAATTCTCTACGAATAATACTCTACAAAGAATACTACTCTACGATCTACTCTACGAAGAATACTCTACGAAAATACTCTACGAAAAATACTCTACGAATAAATACTCTACGAATAAATACTCTACGAATGAATACTCGACTCTACGAATGAATTACTCTACCGACAAAATGAATACTCTACGAACGAATACTCTACGAATGAATACTCACTTACGAATGAATACTTACTCTACGAATGAATACTCTACGAACGAATACTCTACGAACGAATACTCTACGAACGAATACTCTACGAACGAATACTCTACGAACGAATACTCTACGAATGAATACTCTACGAATAAATACTCCACGAATGAATACTCTACGAATAAATACTCTACGAATGAATACTCCACGAATGAATACTCCACGAATAAATACTCTACGAATAAATACTCTACGAATGAATACTCTACGAATAAATACTCTACGAATAAATACTCTACGAATAAATACTCTACGAATAAATACTCTACGAATGAATACTATACGAATTAATACTCGACTCTACTCTACGAATAAATACTCTACGAATAAATACTCTACGAATAAATACTCTACGAATGAATACTCGACTCTACTCTACGAATGAATACTCGACTCTACTCTACGAATGAATACTCTACTCTACGAATGAATACTCTACGAACAAATACTCTACGAATAAATACTCTACGAATAAATACTCTACGAATAAATACTCTACGAATAAATACTCTACGAATGAATACTCGACTCTACTCTACGAACGAATACTCTACGAACGAATACTCTACGAACGAATACTCTACGAACGAATACTCTACGAATGAATACTCTACGAATGAATACTCTACGAACAAATACTCTACGAATAAATACTCTACGAATAAATACTCTACGAATAAATACTCTACGAATAAATACTCTACGAATGAATACTCGACTCTACTCTACGAACGAATACTCTACGAACGAATACTCTACGAACGAATACTCTTACGAACGAATACTCTACGAATGAATACTCTACGAATGAATACTCCACGAATGAATACTCTACGAATAAATACTCTACGAATGAATACTCCACGAATGAATACTCCACGAATAAATACTCTACGAATAAATACTCTACGAATGAATACTCTACGAATAAATACTCTACGAATAAATACTCTACGAATTAATACTATACGAATTAATACTCGACTCTACTCTACGAATAAATACTCTACGAATAAATACTCTACGAATAAATACTCTACGAATGAATACTCGACTCTACTCTACGAATGAATACTCGACTCTACTCTACGAATGAATACTCTACTCTACGAATGAATACTCTACGAACAAATACTCTACGAATAAATACTCTACGAATAAATACTCTACGAATAAATACTCTACGAATAAATACTCTACGAATGAATACTCGACTCTACTCTACGAATGAATACTCGACTCTACTCTACGAATGAATACTCTACGAACAAATACTCTACGAACAAATACTCTACGAATAAATACTCTACGAATAAATACTCTACGAATAAATACTCTACGAATAAATACTCTACGAATAAATACTCTACGAATGAATACTCTACGAATGAATACTCGACTCTACTCTACGAACGAATACTCTACGAACGAATACTCTACGAACGAATACTCTACGAACGAATACTCTACGAACGAATACTCTACGAACGAATACTCTACGAATAAATACTCTACGAATAAATACTCTACGAATGAATACTCTACAAATGAATACTATTACTCTACGAATGAATACTCTACGAATGAATACTATTACTCTACGTATAAATACTATTACTCTACGAATAAATACTATTACTCTACGAATGAATACTATAACTCTACGAATAAATACTGTTACTCTACGAATGAATACTATTACTATACGAATAAATACTATTACTCTACGAATAAATACTATTACTATACGAATGAATACTATTACTCTACGAATGAATACTCTACTCTACGAATGAACACTCTACGAATGAATACTATTACTCTACTATTACTCTACTATTACTCTACTATTACTCTACTATTACTCTACTGATACTCTACTGATACTCTACTGATACTCTACTGATACTCTACTAACACTCTACTATTACTCTGCTAGCACTCTACTATTACTCTACTAATACTCTACTATTACTCTACTAATACTCTACTATTACTCTACTAATACTCTACTATTACTCTACTAACACTCTACTATTACTCTACTAGTACTCTACTCAGGGTTCCCACTCTAAACCAAATGTCAAATTCCCTGACTTTTCCCTGACTTTCACTGACTAAAAAGATGAATTTCCATGACCTATAATGAACGGCAAAACAGGCCGCTGTTTTGCGGAGCACCGAGCAGACAAAAAACAGCCACAGACAGTGTTTTAAATCCAACCAATTTCAATGACAAACGATGTCCGATAGATCAGAAGTCATTCATTTCCTATGGAGAGTCACAAGGGGCTGCGTGAGGTGCCAACCATCTGCAGATGTGGAATTTTCAGATCTGATTTGAGCCGTGGATACATTAATATTTGAATTTGAATGACTACACGTATGCAACCAGCTAGGGCTGGTCCGAATACCATTTTTTGAGCTTCGAAGCTTCGGTAGGAATGAACATCGAATATTCGAAGCTTCGGAATCTCTATACGTCTCAGATATCCCAGTCTCCCGCATATTGATAGCGGCTCCCTGACGCCCGCAAATTTGTTAAAATCTCCCGGAATCAAGCTGCTCGCGAGCTCCAAACCGTGTAGCGCACGCACGACGAAGAGAGGGAGAGACCTTGCTTGTGTGTGTGTGCAAATGTGCGTGTGTGTGCAAGTGTGCGTCTCTTGAAGCGCATGTAAAATGCGCATGATCATCATCAGCGCATGATTATTATTCCGAGAACCGTTCATGCAAACGACTTCACAAGGGAGTGCAGTGTATTTGGTGCAATATAGATAGACAGGCGAGACGCGACACTTTCAGAATTAATACACTTTTAATAAACTACAGAACAGCGCGAGCGGGAAGCGCGGTGCGCCTCACGCGAGCAGAGCTTATCCGAGAACGGACACTGCTCTGCACTAGTGATATAAAACACACACAGGTCTGTAACTTAAGCAATATTTCTAATAAGGTAGGCTAGTCTAATAGTCCAGGGTTTTTCCTGCATAGACAATTATGAGGCGGCCGCCTCTGTCAAATTTCGTGCCGCCTCCGCCTCTCGACAAAATTAGAACAGACAGTCACGTGCTCATATACACTTTATCCACCGTGACAGTTCTGTCGCGATTCCCGCTTGTGTCCATTCTCTAAGTAGTTTGCCGATAGTGCTGCACGGATCATAATCCGCGGGTCGAGCGGGCCGAGTAATAAAAACATTCCATTCAATCGAGGGTGGATGACAGCTAAATGAGTGTAATAAAGACACGGAACTCCCATCATGGTACCTAATGTACGGACGGTAACAAAGTTGCGCTGTTGAGTCTCGCGCAGTTATTTATAACATTAATTATAGTTAAGAAACAATATATAGGCTATACGACCAGAGTGCTGTTTTCCTGAATGTCATCACGATTGAAACCGAGATATTAATTTCATAACAGTTCAATAAACAAATAGTTAAAATTAAGTTACTTACATTTTTAGACTGTTTTTGTTCTGTTTTAGCAGGGAAAATAGTTCCAAACAACAGAACCATATCGCGTCTCACAGCAACACTCATCCATGATTCATTACTGAATCATTCAGCGTTTTGAACTAATCGCTTGAGTCAAAGATTCAATTGCTCATTATTAAACCGCCTCATTCTGAATCAATCAGCCGTTTGAAGGAATCGTTTACATTAACGACTCAATGACTCGCTCATTAAGACGGCCGCCTGCCCCCTCCTACTGGCGGTTTAGTTTCAAAGTATCATTCTTTTCAACATTCCTTGTATATTCAAAAAAATCTCATTTAATACAGTTATAATTTTTCAATGTAAATTATTTAATTTGATTGGTAACAGCCTAGTGTCTTATTATTTTAATTGAATGTATTGATAAAATGTAAGAATTTTAAATGAAATTTAGAGCATACATTAAATAAAATTAGGGGGAAAATGCCCTTTATAAAAGGTACAAAAAATTATTCCGATAAGAGTGTTTTCAAAAATGAAACATTGACAATAAGTTTAAAGGGAGTAAAGCCTCTGTTTAGGCTATAAAGAAAATGTAATTTTGCCAAAAGAAGAACTTTTAATTTAAATAAATGTTAATTGTGTGATATGTTACCATATTATCATGCTTAATTGAATAATTGTAATGTGATGATCAGATGCAGATATCTAAATCAAAGAATATGGGTGGTTGGCGGGTGGATTATTATTTATTTTTAACAACAGATTCGAGTGACTCAAAGTGCACCAGATTAATGAATTTATCTTTAAAATGTACAAAATTTTCGGTAACACTTTATTTGAAGGGGTGTGCATAAGACTGACATGACACTGTCATAAACATGACATAACACCTGTCATGAACATGAAGGAGTCTTTATGAATGTTTATGACTGTTGTCATTAAGTGTCATTCGGTAAATTATGACACTTTTAATGCAAAGTTGACATTGTTTAAAATGTCTTTGTTATGACAACTTGACATTAACAAAGACAAAAATGTCTTTGTTATGACAACTTGACATTAACAAAGACAGAAATGTCTTTGTTATGACAACTTGATATTAACCATGAAATCATAACCTGTCAACCTGTCACAAATATGTCATAACAGGTCTAATTATCAAACTTCAAGCATTTTGCAGTGTAATAACCCTTAATGACATCTTTATAACTAGTACAATGCGTTCCACTTTACTTGAGGACAGGTAATATTCATGACACAGTTATAATGGTGTCATGACGGCCAAAGTTGTGACAGGTTGACAGGTTATGATTTCTCGGTTAATGTCAAGTTGTCATAACAGAGACATTTCTGTCTTTGTTAATGTCAAGTTGTCATAATCAAGACATTTTTGTCTTGGGTAATGTCAAGTTGTCATAACAAAGACATTTTTGTCTTTGTTAATGTCAAGTTGTCATAACAAAGACATTTTAAACAATGTCAACTTTGCATTGAAAGTGTCATAATTTACCGAATGACACTTAATGACAACAGTCATAAACATTCATAAAGACTCCTTCATGTTTATGACAGGTGTTATGTCATGTTTATGACAGTGTCATGTCAGTCTTATGCACACCCCTTCAAATAAAGTGTTACCAAATTTTCTCACGGGGGGGGCATGCCCCCGGACCCCCCTAGTGTTACAATGTTACCACCTCCGCCTCATTTTGAGCCAGGAAAACCCCTGTAGTCTCACTAACAAATTACTGACAAAGTAGGGTAGATGTAAATAAAGAAGCGGCGCGCCTCACGCGAGCAGAGAATGGACTCCGATATGCTATTTTATGCTCCGAGAATGGACACTGCACTAGTGATATAAAACACACTAATACATACATTTTAATACTACATACATTTTAATATATTTTGTTTCTATTATTCTATTTTCCACAATGTCAAAGCAATGCAGCCTAACCCAAAATACAAGCTCAAGCATTCACTTCTGTCCATACAAACTCTGCTGTTCTGCGCTCTATAGAATACTCCCGTTGCAGGAACACTTTTAGTAGTCCAAGAAGAAGCAAATATCTATTTATTAAGTAGCTATAATGAATTTATTTGTAAAGTATTGTATTTCACCAGAATTTATAGTGTAAAACATATACAAGCGCGAATGAGAACCGGGGATCGAGGGGGATGCCAGGTGTGCAAAAAAAAAAAAAAAAAAAAAAAAAAAAAACGAATATTCGAATGTCACATTTTCAAATCGAATACCAACCCACCGAACGAATATTCGAATATCCTGGTCCAGCCCTACAACCAACCGACTGGATGTGATGTATTAAGATCAAAGCTATGAGTGTAAAGTTGAAAAACGGATGTTTTCATTAAAATGTTGTTCTTACTAGGCTATTTTATTTCTGTAAAATGGTTATGATGATTATTTACACTACCAGTCAAAAGTTTTGGACAGTAAGATTTTTTTTGTTAAGACACTCCCCAAGCCTGCATTTATTTGATCCAAAGTACAGCAAAAACAGTACAATTTTGAAATATTTTTACTATTTAAAATAACTTTTTCTGTTTGAATATAAAGTAGTCAACATTTGAAGTGGATCAAAAAAGTGCATCAAAGTTGTCCTAAGACAAGAACTCTTAAAAATCTTACAGTCTGAAAACTTTTGGTAGTGTAGGTCTGAAATAATTATTTGACAAATATTAATTATTTAAGTCCTGGAAAACCCATAATATTTGTCCTTCAGAAGTAATGTTGGTAGTTTATCTAATGTGCATATATTGATTTATTAATTCTACCATGGTAAATTAATGAAGGTAAGGGCTGCGCATGATCAATTTTAAAATGATGTGCTACTGCCACTAGGGGGCGAAATGCGACAATCGTATCCTAATGTCCTGTGCAGTGGAAAGGCTGCTTACCGTGACCCTTTTATAATGCTAAGTATGGTGCTCAAAATAGCCTAAGCACAACAATACAGAAGGATGTGTGAAACAGCGCGATAAAAAAAAATCAGTATAGAAAAATTACATTTTGATAAATGGAAACTAAAATTTAAAGCAACAAACTAAATTCCCTGATATTCCATGACTTGGACAAAAAATATATTAAATTCCCTGACTTTCAATGTCTGGAATAGACCTTTTAAAATTCCATGACATTCCAGAAATTCCATGACCCGTGGGAACCCTGTCTACTAGTACTCTACTAGTACTCTACTAACACTCTACTATTACTCTACTAATACTCTACTATTACTCTACTAACACTCTACTATTACTCTACTATTACTCTACTAACACTCTACTATTACTCTACTATTACTCTACTAATACTCTACTATTACTCATTACTCTACTATTACTCTACTAACACTCTACTATTACTCTACTGATACTCTACTAACACTCTACTAATACTCTACTACTCTTCTAATACTCATACTCTACTAACACTCTACTAATACTCTAATAATCTTCTAATACTCATACTCTACTAACACTCTACTAATACTCTACTGAGAGTTAGTAGACATGTAGATGCAACGTTTCTTACAGTACTTATAGTATAGTTATATAATGTTAAAGGGACCATCAAAATAAAGTGAAATCAAAAACACAGCTGAGGTGTGTGTATCACTGGGCTTTATGACGGCCTTTACCATAAAGTTCTTGTCGTTCCCGCTTAATCTTGGCCTTCTGATTGGCTTCCAGCTTGACCACAGAGAAAGGGGAGGGGCCTGTGAGCGAGAGATCCCTGAAGGCCGAAACCTTGATCTCACGGCCCTCCTCGCTGGCGTAACTGCCCTCCTCTTCATCGTCCTCTGTTTCGGGGAAACGCCAGTTCAGTGTGGCTGTTCACATCTGACTTTAATATTCATAAATATCCAAACATAGTATACTGGAATCACTATAAAGAAATGGTTGCAGCACAACAACATCTTGATCTAATTTGGAAATATTCCCTTGCAAACATTTGTACACCATATGAAATAAGGAGTTATTAGTGTTGCTGTCAGAGGATTTCTGGGCGCTTAAGTAGCAAATAAACTAGACATCCATGCGAACAACTTCATATTCTGCTGGATTTCCATCATATTTAAAACTGACACAAATTCTGCACACATTTTCCTGCAATTTCAGTACATTTCTGTAACTGTTCGCAAATCTATTTTTTCCCCATGAAGCTCTACACCTTCAAATTCAAGGACCTTTCGAGGACTTTCCAGGTCCAATACCCTCAAATTCAAGGACTTCATGTGGGGACACATTTTACATAGCAAGGTTACATCGTGTTACCGTGTAAGATAAATCGTTACAGTTTTGCATGAGTCAACGTCATGGCAACGTACAACAGAAAGTACCTCACGCGGGAAACACTTAAGGTAACGCGTATATGCGTGTAACTAACGTAAATTAAGCAAGGTAGTGAGCATAGGCCACAAAGTGTTGACGAAATAACACATTAGCGGACTGGAGGGAATAATATGGAATTTTTTTACAGAAAACTTCTTTATTTTCCAAAACTTTCCAGGGCCTTGAAATCTTTTTTTTCATATTCACAAACTTTCAAGTATTTCAAGGACCCGTGGGAACCCTGACACACAAACTGTGTATGTGAAATAATTGTGAAACATGTGAAAGCGTCACTAAAGCCCTGTTTACAGCTGGGATTAAGATGTGTACTGGTCAATCGGATCACGAGTGGACGAGGCTAACTACAGGTGTAAAACATTTTGAGCTTGTCCACTTTCCAACACTTCCAGAGGGAGTTGAAAACACATTCAACCGGATTACTTTCATAGTGTGAACGCTCATGTGATACCGTAAAAGACTGTCTACTGACCTCATGTGTGAACCTTACGGGAAGAGACGGGGCTTAAACTTTGACAGATGTAGACCCTCGTTTGTTTTGAAGATGAAAACATACCAAACACAATGTTCTCTCACCGTTCCTGATTTCTAACACACACTCACAGCATTCGGCTGGTCTTGTGTCGGTCACAGCAGAAACTAAAGCTGATGCTCTCTGTGAGTTTTTCCGTCATCTCTGGACACGTTCATATGTAAATTGCGCAAGTTTATTTTGTCCATTAGATCAAAGGTTTGAAAAAACCCACACACATTTACAGGACAGAAATGATTGAAAGTGGACAAAAGAGACGGATTAAAGGATTAGTTCACTTTTTAAAAAAACTTTTGCTGATAATTTACTCACCCCCATGTCATCTAAGATGTCCATGTCTTTCTTTCTTCAGTCGAAAAGAAATGAATGATTTTGATGAAAACATTCCAGGATTTTTCTCCATATAATGGACTTCAATGGGACCCAAACGGTTCAAGGTCCAAATGACAGTTTCAGTGCAGCTTTAAACGACACCAGACGATGAATAAGGGTCTTATCTAGCCAAACCATCGCTCATTTCAAAAATAAATAAAAAGGTTTAAGTTTTATTAGCACAAATGCTCGCCTTTGTTCTGTGATGCTCGTTTGCGACGTTCGTTTGTGACCTTTTCAACGTAATTGCGTACTACGTGACGTCACATGAACGCGCATCACAGAACAGAGCAAGGCAAGCATTTGTGCTTATTCATTCGTCTCATTCACCCTTATTCATCGTCTGGTGTCATTTAAAGCTGCACTGAAACTGTCATTTGGACCTTGAACCGTTTGGGTCCCATTAAAGTCCATTATATGGAGAAAAATCCTGGAATGTTTTCATCAAAATCATTCATTTCTTTTCGACTGAAGAAAGAAAGACATGGACATCTTGGAAGACATGGGGGTGAGTAAATTAAGCAAAAGTTTTTTGAAAGTTAACTAATCCTTTAAAACACCAGGTGTAAATGGGAATGTGTCTCTTTCGTCCACTTGTGATCCGATTGACCAAAATACATCTTTATACCAGCTGTAAACAGGGCTTTAGCTTCAAAACAGCGAGAGAAAACAGACAAGACTGTTACAAGTCACTATCACACGGCTCTGTGGAATACTTGATTCTTATTGGTCAATAGCGCTATCCAGCGATATGTTATTCCCTGATAACAACCTCTGAAAACAGAAACACAGGCTCATCCGGGTCAGACTCACCTTGCTCAGAGGACTCGCTCTCCAGAGGAGACGTCTCTCCGTCCTCGTCCACTCGCGCTCCCCTGGCCTGCGGGATCCGGGACCCTGGCAAACACGCCGCTGATCCAGGACTTTTCTTCCTTTCCCTCTTCACTGCCACAGGCTCGTGCCTCTTCCAGCACTCCTGTGTCCCGCTGTCCCCACTCGTGGCTGGGAAAGAGCGCAAGACACAATCACGTACATCAATACACAACTTTATACTCAGGGTGTCTACAGATATAAACAAGTTAAATTTAAGACTTTTTAAGGCCTTTTTAATGCCACTTTGAATGAAATTTACACATTATATTACATACGTATATGTAATCTTTAACCTAAGTCATTGAAGTAATTTAATATTAGCTACTTGTTTGTTGAGTTAAAATCAAAGTAACATTTGCAATCGTGAGAATATTCACCTCCTGTCATGTTATGTTACTTAATACGGAAGCCCTGAAACGCAAGGTGAGAAAAAAAAGAAATAAAACTTCTCGTTATTTCGACATAATATCTCGTTATTTCGACTTAATATCTCGTTATTTCGACTTAATATCTCGTTATTTCGACATAATAAGTCGTTATTTCGACATAATATCTTGTTATTACGACATATCTCGTCGAAATAACGAGATTAGTGCTGGGCAACGATTAAAATTTTTAATCGCGATTAATCGCATGATTCCTTGCGATTAATCGCGATTAATTGCATTGTTGCGCGCAAATTTGAATAATGATTTCTAAAGTAATGTATTGCACACTTTTGATTTAAATGTACTGCTATATACACAAAAGTGCAATAACATGTGGTTTGCAAAAACTTTAAACAAATAAGGTGCTTTATACCAGCAGTATTCTCTTTACACAGTAGCAATAAAATATTTATTGTAAATCTCAACTTAAACATTAATGTAATCAAATCAAATATTAAAACAAAGCTATTTGGCACTGGGCATTACCTTTTATCTAGTTAAAACGAGTCCAGTTTTCTTAGTTTTTTTCCTGAACAGGTATCGACAGGTGTATTTTATCAGGGAGCAGCAGAAACAGTCTATGTAGTCAGAGGTCATGATCACTACTACAGATATAAGTCGACCACCGTTACTTCTCTGATAGTAGCTTAGGTTTGGTCATGCCATGGTTTCCCACGTGATTACATTAAACAGAGGTAAAGCCCAATATACTTCTGCGTCGAACTTACGCCGTAGGCTGTGTGTAGCGCGCGTACCCTGACGTGCACCTCTCCAAAAATGTAACAACGCGTCAATACGCGTACCAAAAGCGCTGTGATTGCTAGAACCGCTCCCCGGGTTTCATGCTCCCGTAATTGCGCGTCAACGCGAAAGTATAAATGAAAACCAACGTAGAGGCTCCGGCGTAGGTCCGACGCAGAAGTATAAATCAGCTTTTAGTGAGGTGAAGTGGTCGAGCACAAGGTGCAGCGAAAGCGGGTGCGTTCCTGTGAAACTGTTGCGGTCAAGCTCGCCTCACGCACGCGCCCGTGCCCGCCCGTTGCCGACGTTGAATTGTCTATAACTTTTTGTATACGACGCGCAGCACAAATCATTGGAAGAGAGACTGATCCTCGGTTCGCTGTTTGTGAGTTGGACATCAACAGAAGGGAATTCACATGGCAGAGCATCCCCACTAAACTAAACACAGGCCTATCAGGTAAAGTTGTGTATAATTTTAATTTAAGTTAAAAAGGCTACAGCTGCGTAGTGCACAAAAGCCGTTGGTTAACGTTACTATCCGCGCCTGTCATTCACTCGCGGAGCGCTGTCTCCCTGTCTGTTCACCTGAGAGAACCTGCCAAAGCCTCTCTCCACTGCTTGTTTGGGTGGGTTATTTGCTGGCTGACCAACATCCCACCCCTCCTGTGATCCATGGTTTGATTGTAGGCCTGTGTGTAGTATTCAGAGCCAGTTTGCAACGGACTTTAAAAAAATTTATATATAAAAAAAAAAAACTGCGTTAACGTGCGTTAAAAAAATTGTCGGCATTAATTCATAAATGCGTTAACGCGATAATAACGCGTTAACTTGCCCAGCCCTAAACGAGATATTTCGAAATAACGACTTATTATGTCGAAATAATGAGATATGTCAAAATAACGAGATATTGTGTCGAAATAACGAGATATTGTGTCGAAATAATGAGATATTAAGTCGAAATAACAAGATATGTCATAACAACGAGATATTATGTCGAAATAACGAGATATTATGTCGAAATAACGAGATATTATTTCGTAATAACGAGATATGTCGAAAAAACGAGATATGTCGAAAGAACGATATTATGTCGAAATAACGAGATATGTCGAAATAACGAGATATTATGTCTAAATAACGAGATATTATGTCATAATAACGAGATATGTCGAAATAACGACTTAAGTTGAAATAACGAGATATGTCATAATAACAAGATATTATGTCGAAATAAGATATTATGACGAAATAACGAGATATTATGTCGTAATAACGAGATATGTCGAAATAACGAGATATTATGTCGTAATAACGAGATATTATGTCGAAATAATATTAATTTGGATTTATCGACCAATATAGTGGTTATCGGTATGGAAGTAAAATAATGCCAAATGTTTTTGAAACAAAAAGCCTGTTGAATTGTACTACTTGAAAAAAATATGCATTGCATTAACCCTGTTGCTTGTATTTTTAATGACCAAAAAACGCCTGTTGAATATTATAGGTTGTATTTTTAATCAGTTTGAATATTTTGGAAGTGAAATATGAAAGGTGAATATAGATTATTGAAATTTTACTAATGAAAATGTGTTTGAAATGTTTTGAATTGAAATATTTTACAGCTTAAATATACAACCATGCTGAATTTCAGCCCATAAAAATGCAATGCATTAAAATACAAGCAGGGTTAATGCAATGCATATTTTTAGTACAGTTTCAAAAACATTATTTTACATCCATATATCGGCTTTCAAATATAAAGAATTATCGGTTATCGGACAAATTTTTCATAATTGCTTTGCTAAAAAAAGCTGTAAATTCTAAATGACTAAAAAAAACTGACTTCTATTTTTTAAACGTTATACTGATATTCTGGGGTGGTGATATTTTGTTCTTCATCGTTACATAATCCTGTTAAACCCAAATGACCGCCACTGCAGACGTGTTTCACCTGTATCGCTCAGGCTCTCGGACTCGTTGGCGCCGCTGAGCTGTGAGGAGGCTCTCGTGGAGTTACTGTGGCCGGAGTACAGGCTCTTAGAGGAAAACTCGGGGTCTCCAGAAGCAGCTCCGGGTGTGTGTCGTCCACTGGATACCTTCTGCTTCAGATGGGTTATCTGCTGATCCAGGCTGCTATTCTTCCTATAACACTGTGACTTCATCTAAGAGAGGACAATAGGGGTAGACATTTTGAGACCGACATCATTCAAGACTACTTTCTGATCCCTAAAAATCACACTGTTCACATCAGCGGATGAAATTAACTTTGACGACCAATTTGGCTACTTCATTTCTTTTTCAAACTAAATCCTGTCATCAATCTTCCTCTTTCATCCTTTTCACCATAAATGTATTTTAAATGGAAAGATCAATACAGTACAAAGAGCATCAGAAAAATATAGGATGTTGGAAAATAGTCTTTTCTGTTAACCAAATGCTTTTAATCTTCGCTATAGCTTCAATGCTAATGAACAAGGCGCGCCGTTATTTGTTGCGTAGTGACGTGTGTGTTTCAAGTAAGCCAGATATTCTGCGCAATACACTGTATTTCATATATCATGATGACTCACGAGTATTTGCGGCAGATTTGGCTTACACGAACTTCCCCAGCAAAGTGAGTAAACATAATAAGTAACCCGTCAAATTGACTAGTGATTTAACAGCGTTACCCAACACAGTTGATTGTTACCCGCATTTGGCGGATTAGCAGGTGTTAAAGGATTAGTTCACCTTTTAAAAAACTTTTGCTGATAATTTACTCACCCCCATGTCATCCAAGATGTCCATGTCTTTCTTTCTTCAGTCGAAAAGAAATTAAGGTTTTTGATGAAAACATTCCAGGATTTTTCTCCATATAATGGACTTCAATGGGACCCAAACGGCTCAAGGTCCAAAAGACAGTTTCAATGCAGCTTCAAAGGGCTTTAAACGACACCAGACGATGAATAAGGGTGAATGAGACGAATGAATAAGCACAAATGCTTGCCTTGCTCTGTTCTGTGATGCGCGTTCATGTGACGTCACGTAGTACGCAAATACGTTGAAAAGGTCACAAACGAACGTCGCAAACGAGCATCACAGAACAAAGGCGAGCATTTGTGCTAATAAAACTTAAACCTTTTTATTTATTTTTGAAATGAGCGATGGTTTGGCTAGATAAGACCCTTATTCATCGTCTGGTGTCGTTTAACCCTCTGAGGTCGGCCGTCACGGGGGCGTGATGAGCTCACTTTTTTCCTTATCAGTGCAAAAGAGACTCAAATTACTCTGTTGATTTTTATCTTACATTTAAGTGTTGTACATCATTAGATCCTGTTTAGTTTCTATTTTTTTTTAGGGTACTCACAATAAAAACAAAGTGTTGTGCTTTTCGTCAAATAAAGAATAATAAACATGATGCGCATTTTACCTTCTCTCCGTCAGTGAAGTCCATTCTGAAACGCGTCCGAAAAAATAACTAACTCTGTTAATACTTGTCACAGAGATACGAGAGATGTCTCTTTATGAAGCTGAGATTCTCTTCTTTTAAATGAAGTAAGCTACTAAAAAAAATTATATTTCCAGTTTATGTAATCCGTTTGAAACCAAGGAGAGTTACAGTTGTTTCGTTCTCCCCTCATTATCAGTAATCAGCTCAGATCGCCACACCCCCAGCGCTTTTCACATGGTAAAATAGGTGATCTATGCATCGCACACGCGGCACGCCCCGCGATCAAGCCACAAAAACATGAAGCTTCTTCATCAGATCATTCACTGTTAGTTCATCGCGTTTGGAGGATGGCAGCAGCACGCTACTCCGACAGAGAGGCCCTTCAGATGATTCTGGACAGTGATGACGAATTCACATTTTCTTCAGAGGAAGATTGCAATTCGGACGACGAAAAGGCTGCATTTTCAAGAACGAATTGATCCAACCGAGGATAGAAGTTCGGAGTAAGTTTTTTATTGTTATAATTCGTTTTCTTATCATATAGAGCTCAAATGAATTTTATATTTTGCCTAGTTTTGGCTAGCTTTTGACATAGGAAATACCTCACAATATCCCTAACATTGTATGCTCGTGTAAACTTTTTAAATGTGATATTCTCTGAACATATTTGTATATAGCATACATATTTTTCACTCAGTTTTGATTAGTTTATGACACTGATTATCATGCTAAATAGCCTACTGCCTTATGTGTAGTGCATTTTGTTCGAGAATAACTTCTAGGTTATGTGATTGAGATAAATATATTTCAGACTCCGGTAAAATACGTGATACTGTCTAAATACAATATATTTTATATATAAATGTTCAGTTTTGGTTAGCCCATGACTTATCATGCTAAAATAGCCTACTGCCTTAGCCTATGTGTAATGCATTTTTTGGGGAATAACTGCTAGGTTATATGTGATATTTCAGACTCTGGTAAAAACGTGATAGATTCTGTCTAAATACAATATGTTATATATAAATGTTCAGTTTTGTTTAGCCTATGACACTTTATCATGCGTAAATACTTGTTTGTGAATACAGGTGTAATGTTTGAAATGTAAGTTAGTGATGTGTCGTTCGTTCGCGAACAATCCGTTCATTGTGTAGCCTATCCCTAAATGCGTGCTGTCTATATGGGCCATAGATACTCGCAAATGTTCAGTTTTAGTTAGCCTATGACACTAATTATCATGCTTACTGCCTTATGCACTGTGAATACAGGTGTAAATGTTTGAAATGTAGCGATGTGTCGATCGCGAACGATCCGTTCATTGAGTGTACATAATAAATGCGTGCGTTCTATATGGGCCATCAACAGATACTCTGTTGTATAGCCTACATAATGTATGCTAACAGTTATTTTGTTTTGTTTTTAGGAATGTGGCATCATGCTCTCCTTCTCCAGCACCTCGCAGAGGGACACGCAGGTCTCGTTCAGTTCTCAGTGCGATCGAGAATAATACTGAGTAAGTGCATAGACGTAATATCGTTTACATCGTCATAATGTAAAAGTTCCTATTATTGTGTGAAATTAATCCATGGTAATTAGTGATTGATAAGCGTAATAATAATACAGTTTCTTTGATTGTGTTATCAGCATGCATTCTATATGGGCCATCAACAGATGTTGTTGTTGTTGTTGATACTTTATTGATCCTTTGCAGGAAATTATATTGTCACGGCAGCTTTAACACTCAATAACAAAACATAATACAAAAAAAACAATAATACCTATATAGAATATTCAGTAACAGATGCATATTCAGTACAGAATATTCAATAACTCTGTTGTATACATAATGTATGCTAACAGTTATTTTGTTTTGTTTTTTAGGAAATTGGCTGCATCACGTTCTCCTTCTCCAGCACCTCGCAGAGGGACACGCAGGTGTCGTTCAGTTCTCAGTGCGATCGAGAATAATACTGAGTAAGTGCATAGGCGTAATATTTTACAGATGAAATGTAGCCTAATTGTGTTTACATCGTCATAATGTAAAAGTTCCCATTCTTGTGTGAAATTACAAATATGTCTTTTTTAAATCCATGGTAATTAGTGATTGATAATGATAATAATACAGTTTCTTTGATTGTCTTATCAGCATGCTCACACTTTTTCTTTCTTCTTTTTTTATAACAGATGTGACAATGTCCAAGCACCAGTTCCGAAGAGAGCCAAGGCAAACAAGCAGACGAGCAACATGCAGTCCACGCTGTCATGGAAAACAGAGACCGATGTTGACATGGTTCCACAGACACTGCGATTTCTTCCTGCACGGGAAACTGGACCGCAACTGAGCTCTGTAGACTCGCATTCGCCCATGAGTCTATTCAAACAGTTTTTTAAACCTGCGGTAGTTTTTTTTTAGTATTCTTTGAATAAAAATATTTTTTTTATAAAAAAAAAAAAGTTTGGTATTTTTATGTTTGTTTTTTTGAAAGGATGTGTTAAGTGATAGTAATGACTTTAAGTCTTTACATTCTTAGGAAAGAACGTAAATTCTATTTTGAATAAATGCTGTTCTTTTTAACTTTTTGTTCACCAGTGAATCATTCTTTGTTCAGGCTGCCTCAAAGCACCTTGATGGCCCATTAGCCATTGGGGGAGTGTCTTTAGTCTTCCCAGGTGTAAATCACATTAATATTCATGGGCATTAACACTCCCACGCATACAGCACTGCTGACCCAAAAACTGATGTAAGAAATTCAAATCGTTATATTGATGTTTCTGAAAGAGTGGTCAGAATGATTTTCACTTCATTTTGAAGTAAAAATTCTAGCCTACAAGAATAGTAACTCAAAAGTATTGTTTTCAACTATTCAGTATGTGTTAAATGGCCTTATTGCAGTGACATTTTTTTTTCCAAAACGTACTAACCACGCATATTATTTTTTTTCTATAAAATGCAAACAAGTACATCAATTTTGCTCACATATTATTGTAGCAGAGTTTGTGCTGAATACAGCAAATTTATATGTTGGCAAATGGTATGTTTTAAGTAGCTGAAATAAGCACAAATGTCAGGGCATACCAAAACACCGAAAGAGCCCCAAAACAGCTCAGACCTCAGAGGGTTAAAGTCCTTTGAAGCTGCACTGAAACTGTCATTTGGACCTTGGACGGTTTGGCTACCAGTAAAGTCCATTATATGGAGAAAAATCCTGGAATGTTTTCATCAAAAACCTTAATTTCTTTTCGACTGAAGAAAGAAAGACATGGACATCTTGGATGACATGGGGGTGAGTAAATTATCCAGTAGCACCTCATTGCAGTACACGAGATCCGGGGGGCGGAGTCGGATCCAGATTAAGGGGTGGGGTTGGGTAGGTTTAGGGGTGGGTTTAGGGATAAGGGGTGGAGCTGGGTAGGTTTAGGGGTGGGTTTAGGGATAAGGGGTGGGGCTGGGTAGGTTTAGGTATGTAAGGTGGGAGGAGTCGGATCTAGATCCGACTCCTCCCCGTGGATTTCATGTTCTGCAGTGAGGACCATCTCAAATTATCAGCAAAAGTTTTTTAAAAAGTAAACTAATCCTTTAATTTCAAACCCTGGTGGTTCACATCTCCAAATCAATACTGTGGGAGCAAGAGAAGAAAGGACAAAGACACATGTTTAGAGGACTGACCTGTGAAGAGCTGAGACGGCCAAACCCTCGATTGGACAGTTTTTTCTTCTTCTTCTGAGAGTCTCCAGCTCCCCGATGCTCCTCTGCTAGTGGACTTAGCCCCGCCCCCACCAACCTGTCAATCAAACAACAGACACGAGAGGCTGTTACAGTGGACTTAGCCCCGCCCCCACCAACCTGTCAATCAAACAACAGACACGAGAGGCTGTTACAGTGGACTTAGCCCCGCCCCCACCAACCTGTCAATCAAACAACAGACACGAGAGGCTGTTACAGTGGACTTAGCCCCGCCCCCACCAACCTGTCAATCAAACAACAGACACGAGAGGCTGTTACAGTGGACTTAGCCCCGCCCCCACCAACCTGTCAATCAAACAACAGACACGAGAGGCTGTTACAGTGGACTTAGCCCCGCCCCCACCAACCTGTCAATTAAACAAATACGTCATCAATATACGCCTTTGTTATTGTAAGAGGTTAGCGACCACTGGTGGCAAAAAATCTTACATATTGTACCTTTAAAATACTCAAGAGTCATTCATGACAGAAACGCCCCTATAGCTCAGGCAGTGTTGGTATGAAATGAGGAAACAAGAAGAGATCAGAACAAATCACTGCCTGCTCTTCCTCTGATGAGCATTAAAACATCGAAGAAGAAAAACGCATGATCTCCACACCTCACGCTTGAGGAACTGTGATCCGACAGCAGTTGCCGGATAAAAAAAGCCCAGAGTGAATTATCAGGGGAGATTCCTGCTGCAAAAAGGGGCCGGTTGCTTTGAAAAGACAGAGCGAGCCATTTGAGGGCACTGCATGTTTGACGCTATTGTTCTTGGTGAATATCAGAGCCCTTTGCAGTTGTGTTTCCATATCAGCGAGGCGCTGAACGCCGGCTCAGAGCGAATGCCCTTGAATTTCCCTGGAAACCTGCCCGACAGACCCCAACGCAAGACCGGCGGCACACAGGACAAAAGAGCCGAGCGCTAGTGTGCCGTCACTCACGCGAGCCGCTTAATCGCGGTTAGACATCTCTGGAGAGGCTGTCTTTGTGGAAACCTAATTGAGATTTTGTTTGCTGTAATGTGCTTCTGCTTATTCAGTCCCAGGGGGAAATGCTGCTTTGCTCTGAGGATGCTTTTTCCAAAAGCTCAGGAGACAGAATGGAGATCTCAGTTGAGTATACTGAGAACAGTTACTATAAAGATAACTACATTAGCATCCATACCAACTGACGGAAATGTTCTGTTTATTATAAGTGTGCTTTTATCAGTCCCTCCAGAAAAACGTGATTATGCGATCACATGATTTAATGCATAATCAGCCAAAGTCCTCATATTTATGTGGGGGACGCATTTATTTTTTGCATAAAATTGCATAAATATCCCACATATCCATTGCATTTTTTGCCAGCAGCAATCACAAATAAACTCCACATTTTTCTAGAACGGCTGTTTTATAAGTCGTCGGCCATTTTGAGTGGATTCAGATTGGCTGTAAAAATCGTCCTGAATATCAATATCCAAGAATATCATTCCTCGTTATCGCCATAGGTTGTGGTTTATACTTTCCAATTTTTACAGAATTATGACGATCATCAAAACTAGTTATCGTTATTGTTACTGTCCTTGGTGTGAACATGTACGGCATTGGTGTAAAATCTCGCGAGTGCAAAGAAACGACGTAATCTCGTCAATGGAAACTTGGACACACGACTGAACGCATGTTTTTGCATGTTAAAAAATAAATATGACCTCACGTTGTGTCAATCACTGCCTACGAAATTTCTTCCGTCATAAAAAATTTGCATCAGGTTCGATTTTCTGTGTTTTTCGCATCCGTAGCAAGCATTTTGAGAGGTGTTTTGACCATTCAGAGCCACCGTACAAGCCAACGCCAAAATGCAGAACTCTTCAGGATCAATTGGTTCACGGAAATTCCTGGTCTTGTTTTCAATATGTGGCTCCAGTATCGCAAAGCATCAAACTGAGCCAATGACATCCTGAAGTAAACTGTGAATCTCTCGGATAATCCCCAGCGAACTCTCCTTCCTATGAAATCTCAGGATTGGATGAATTGACTCAATATTTCCTCTATTTTGCTCTTTTTAAGAAGAGAGAGAACAACACAATCATCCTCACTGCTTGAAGACTCCATTTTGTTTTGTTTTACAATTTTATTCCCCGCAACGGATTAATCAATACACACCGGCACTCGGTTTCTGTGTGTAATGAATTTTTAGGATAACGCATACGAAAAGAGCGCAAAGACCTTAAGAGTAAGAGTATCACAAAGCATTGCTGAGATAATCCTGTCTCTACAGAACTTGATGAGAAATTATTATGTTCACGTTGAGATATCCGATGTTGACCTTGACCAAATCTGAACTCACTTTGGGACATCATTTAGATCTGTTCTCGAACTCAAGAAATTACCGGGGTCTTTTTCCCAGGAAAAGTCAAAGTCTCCATTTGATCTTCATTAAACTCATTGGTGTCCAGGGAAATTAAAGAGATCTCTTGCGATTTTTCTTTCCTTGCGGGTCAAAATCAGATCAGCTGCGTTTTGTGCTGGAAACGCTAATCTACTAGTGTGTACATGTGCACACAACAATAGTGTGTGTATATGTTGGTGTTTGGTGATTGACAGGGAAGGGGACAGAGGAGTGTGTGTGTGTGTTGTTTCCCGTGAGGTAGACCGCACCGCGCAACGAAACTGACAAACACAACGTGACACGGACCCTCCCTTTGGTGCGCGCTCAAGGCGGCTAATTAAACAGAGCTCTCTCGAACACACACACACACACACACACACACACACACACACACACACACACCACACACACACACACACACACACACACACCAACCCACACCACACACACAACACACACACACCACACACAACGCAAAAAGGATTTGAAGCACAGACACAGTGTCTCACACACACACACACACACACACACACACACACACACACACACACACACACACACACACACACAGAAAGGGATTTGAAGCACAGACACAGTGTCTCACACACACACACACGCACACACACACGATGTGAGCTAGAGTTATACTGACCCACTGCCCTCAATCACAAGAGGCTAAATGAAAACCAGCAAGTGACGATGTCTTAGCATGGCGTCTCCTGCACCAGAGAAACACACTGAACGCCTGCTAATAGTGTCACACTGTAATACCCACGAGTGACAACAGATACTGTCAACAACACACAAATACAGCACATTAGCTATGAGGAATGAAAGGATTTTAAGGATTCAGGTTCTGAATCTGATTGCACTTAATGAGGTTTGTGTACCAGAGGGTACTTAGCAAAATAGAGATTTAAGGCCCATTTACACAATAACGATAAAGATATACACTACCGTTCAAAAGTTTGGGGTCGGTAAGATTTTTTATTTGATTAAAAATACAAAACAAAGCCCAGTAATATTGTGAAATATTATTGTAATGTAAATCAGCTGTTTTCCATGTGAATATATAGTAAAGTGTAATTTATTCCTGTGATCAAAGCTGAATTTTCAGCATCATTACTCCAGTCTTCAGTGTCACATGATCACTATAATATGATGATCTGATGCTCAAGAAACACTCAATATTATTATTAATGTTGAAAACAGTTTTGCCGCTTCATATTTTTGTGCAAACCATGATTAATTTTTTTTCAGGATTCTTTGGAAGTTCAAGAGAAAATCGTTTAATTAAAAAATAAATATTTTTTGCATTATTATAAATGTCCTTACTGTCACTTTTGATCAATTTAATGCGTCCTTTCTTAAGAAAAGTATTAATTTCTAAAAAAAAAAAAAAAAACGTATTGCCCCAAAAGTTTGAACAGTAGTGCATTTCTAAAAATCGCTCAATATTAAAGAATAGCAGAGTTCACACCACAACTATAACGATAATGATATAGTGAAACGATATCGTTGGGATCATTTTCAGAACGATTTTTTTTCCAGCTGTCGAACGATAAAACACTGACAGCCAATCAGAATCCACTCAAATTTCAGGGCTCGCGCATTTAAAATGGCAGACGATATTGTGGCGAAGTTAATCGCCGATGTCCAGAAAAACCCACCAGTGTTTGACAAGTCAAGCCTGTTTTCAAGAAAATGGATATGGAAAAGCAAAATTGGAATATCGCATAAAACATTGGTGAATAAAGCACTATTTTGCATAAAACAAGTTAAATTCGCAACTTTAGATGGGAACGGTGCTTTATTCGCAAAATGTTTTATGTGATATTCCAATTTTGCGCATAAGTTAAATTCGCAACTTTGAATGGAAACGGTGCTTTATTCGCTTATATTGTATGCAATATTTTAGAATTTATGAGCATCTTGGCGTTTCTATCCAGCAGTTTTGTTATGCGATATCCTAAAATGCGCATAAAAAGAGGTGGATTAAACATAGCTAGTGATTGATAAATAATATTTAATAACACTATATCATCACTGTTAGGGTTGGGAATCAAAAATGGATTCATATTCTGGAATCTTATGTTCGATTCCTCTTACCGATTCCTTTGTGAGCATTTCAATATGACTTTAAACCATTAGAGCGTGAGACGCTTCATACAAATTTAAACATTCAAAGCGCTTACAGAAAATGTGATTTTAATTATTTTAATAGATTTGTTTTAATAGAGTGTTTATTTGTCTTTAATAATGCTAGAAATGTACATTAGTTAGGCTAGTTGTTTTTCTATGGTATTTTAAACCACAGGCAAACATTCCTTGCATAAGTGTTCTTCAGCCTGTTGATTTTTGTTAAATATTGATTTTTATATAATATTATTTTGATAATAACCTTATTGCAATCGATAAGCAGAATCGAAATCGGAATCGTACCCATACACTGTGCATAAACTACAGTTTATAGTAAGTGATTTCAGCTGAAGAATAAGTATAGTCTGCCTAAAAAAAAAAAAAAATATCAGCACATGTTTTTTATGCGCATTTTTAGAATTTATGCGCATCTTGGCGTTTCTATCCAGCGTTTTTTTATGCGAAATCCTATTGGATGAAAACATATCTAATGACAACCATATCAGCCAGCCATCCAGACCAATGAAATTACTAAATAATATATACTAACATTATAATATCACGGTTGCATAAACAACATTTTATATTAAAAGTGATTTCTGCTGAAGAGTAAGTATGCAGCACCGCTCCCTAAGCTCAACAGCAGAAAAAAATCTAGTGTGATGTTTAACACAATGAAGATCAGACTGCTAGACACATTGCCCTCTTTTATATACAGTAGACACCACACACACACACCCACACACACACACACACACACACACACTGCCCTGGGTGTCACTGTCATGTGGACTCCCATCTGAGTGGCTGGTTGGCACGAGGGCAGAGGCAGGCGAGCGGAAACAGAGACGAGGTGACATGAGCACAATGAGAAAGAGAGACAGAAAGAGGTTTGGAGTGTCAATAACCCTCTTCTAAACATCGACAGATCCTCCGCAGGCATCGAGGTACACAGTAGCTACAGTCACTCATCCCGACTACACTCAACGCAAACGCCACAGTTCTGATAACAAAATATAAATAGGCAGCGCACCAACTCACGCCGAAGCTCATACGAGACTGATTTGGAAAGTTTAGCACTGGAAACAACTCACACTTCACAAGAAACACATGCGAGACTCAAATCATAATTGACTCGACTGATAATCGACCCGACTCATAATCGACTCATCGACTCGACTCATAATCGACCCAACTCATAATCGACTCGACTGATAATCGACCCAACTCATAATCGACTCGACTGATAATCGACCCGACTCATAATCGCTTCCAATAGAGTTGACGTTAGCATCATGCTAAGCTAAAACCGTGAAACTGGATACATCTTTAGGGAACATCCATGGTACAACTTTGAGGAATGTTACATGTCTATTAAGCTAATTACAATAGTAGTAACTTATTATAAACAGCTCCACAAAATAATACACATATCATGTGTTGTTCATTAATAGCAATTCCATATGTAATTACACATTAAATTGAAAAATGCCTAGGACAGAAAGCAGCTGCCAGTTTATATTCATAAATACAAATCAGCACACCCATACACACATTAATTAACTGCAGTGTAAGTGTGCGTGTCATCGTGAACCGGCCTGCGCAGACCCGAGTGCTAAACGACAGTGATCTGTCACATTCCTGGCAGCGAAATAGATTAGGGGAGAATTCACAGTGCTCTCATTACACACACACACACACACACACACACCACACACACACACACACACACACACACACACACACACACACACACACACACACACACACACACACACACACACACACTCAGAGTATGTACAGAGATTTAAAGGTGCAGTGTGTAATTTTTAGCTGCATCTAGTGGTGAGGTTGTGAATTGCATCCAACAGAAGTTACGGTGGCCGGCAGGAAGTGATGTCGTCGTCTGAGACAGCAGAGTTAAGCTAGTTAAGCAATAAGGTTTCTTTACAAAGATTAAAAAAATAGGTTTACATAATTATTCAGTAAAACAATGTTATTGCGAAATATTATTGTTACTTGTTCATCATTAGGCGGGTTTCCATTACAGATTTGCGCAAAACTTTTGCGATTTTTTCTAAATGTCGACAAAAAACTATTGCGAAATGGCGGCGTTTCCATTAACCGATGTTATGCGACTAAAACTCTTGCGATAAGTCATTCGAGAAATCATGGCGACGGATGTTGGTGGGTTTATGTATATACCAGCCACTGCACTGGCCATTACTATTAACCAAAGGAGACGTGTGTGTGTGTGTGTGTGTGTGTGTGTGTGTGTGTGTGTGTGTGTGTGTGTGTGTGTGTGTGTGTGTGTGTGTGTGTGTGTGTGTGTGTGTTATCCAGCATTAATGACAAGGAAAGGAAAGACTCTTATACTGAGAGCGGCTGTTTCTCCTCATTTCTGCTTCGAGGTCGTGATTGTGGCGTTTCTTTGAGGTCAAGAATCCAGTATTCCTGTAATTATTTTGTCTTTTATGAGTTTAATAAAGAGCTCTGTCTCGTATTCTGTCCTAACACACCGCGTCATATACGTCATGTGACCTGTAAATGTGCAAAAACTGTTTCCATTGCAGTTTTGCAGAATATACATTTTTCGAATTGCCCGAAAAACCTCCTCATGCGAGCGTAAAAACTTTTTTGCGATAATTGGGAATTTTCGCGAAATTGAGGTGTTTACATTGGTCGTATTTTAAATTTGTGCAATTTGAAGGGTAATGGAAACGTGGCTATTGTGTCAGTGTTTTATTCGCTGACTTTAGTTAGCTTCTTTGCACGAAGAACAACACAGTGACGAGACACGTTTGTCCATTCAGGGCTCCTGTAGAAACATGTCAACGCATTTCGATGTAAGGAGACTCGCAGTGTGTGTGTGTAGACAGAAATGCTCATTCTAAGGTAATAAAAACATAACGGTTCATTAAGTAAGGTCTTTATACACCACTGAAAACATAGTTATGTATACGATATTGCATTTCTGTCAACAGATCCTCCTAAATATTACACACTGCACCTTTAAGAGAGTGTCTATAAACCTGAATCATGCAAACACACAGTGAAACAGTGTGTGTGAGAGGACAGGAGTTACTTACTTCACTCGTTTCTGAGGTTCACTGAGGGTCCCGGAGCCGAGACCAGAGACTGATTTTCGTTTGCGTGGTCTCCCGGGGCCTCGACGTGCTGGACTGCGAGGAGTCTCCTCTTTCCTGAAGGAGAACATGCTGATTATTGTGCAAATAATGACCCGTTGAATATTTAGGGTTTTTGAGTTTCATAACTATTACTAGGGCAACCAGAACTAAGAGCTGTGTATATAGAGAGCCTAAGTCCACATCCACACGAAGCCAGAGCTTTCCCTATCCCATCTTTTTTTCTTCTCGTTTTAATTTTTTTTTTGTAAAGCACGGCGTCGTCTCAAGAAATATATGCGTACACACGAAACCACTGAAAACGATGTGGTATACATTTCAGACCAGTATGTGGCACTGTAATTCTGCCACAGAGATACACTAAACAAGGAGAAGAAGATTTGTAGCATGCGCATAACCCAGGCGCTCTAGATTGCTCACCGTAGAGCAGAAGATGTTGCTTTAGTAAAGCTGATAGGCTCAGTAGCTTCAGCACGAACACAAGCATATAGTCCGCCATTGTTGTAGATGTTACGTGTGACGTAGCGGTGTGTGGCTAATGCTGACACGTGGTGTGATGACATCATCGTTTCACAAAATGTACGGATTGGCCGTACACACGAAAACGCAAGGGTGTCGGTTTCAGATTTATCCACTCTGGGACCCGGTTTCAGTGTCCCGAAACGCCGAATCCGTCTGGACGAAACAATTAATGGATTTATATCCATAAATCCACGTGTAATTTTTTTAAATAATGTGTACACAATAAAAAAAATATTTTGAACCTGGCTTTATCCAAAACTTAGATGTCGTTTTTTTTTATATATATGCAAATTTGCGCACATTTAATTAGATAATGCCTCATTTGCATATTTAAACATTAAATTACAGAAAACTTGTAATACATTTCTTTCTCATCATAATGTAGGGAATCAACTGGGAAAGTTTCATGGTGATATCTGCTAGTTAAAAAATTACCCTATTCAACTGTAGTGTCTCGCACTGTGAACATGAACAAACAGCTGGATCTTTATGAACTAACATTAACAAAAATGATTAAATACTGTAACAAATGTATGCCTCATTGTAAGTTCATGTTAGTTAAAAAATTAACTAATGAACCTTATTGTAAAGTGTTACTGACACATGTCAGATATAATTGAAACCATGACACAGATGACCTTTAAGCACGGTGAATATGTAATGTTTGGTCATGTGACCCTTACTGGTGATCGTGCTTTCTCTGGAGTTTGGCCAGCTCTTTCTGCTTCTCTTTGTAACGCTGTTGTAGCTCCGCCAGCCTCACCCGCATCTCCAGCTCCTGCCCATCCATACTGTCCACACCTTTCACTGGACACACCTACAGCAACACAGGCAAACACATCACATTCACCAAAAGTGACAGTAAAGACATTTATAATAATGCAAAATATATATGTTTTTAATTAAATGCTTTTCTCTTGAACTTTCAAAGAATCCTGAAAAAAATGAATCACTCCAACCTCGGACTGACTTTTGGTTCTAGCCCTGAGTTAAAACTAGCGACATATCGGACGCTTTTATGTGATGAAATTGCGGGAACTTGCAGAAACTGTGGTTTGATGAAAAAGAGAAAGTGATTCCCCTGTTCCCTGTTCTCACTAGACTACTACCTTACTGTAAAGAGTCATTTCTTATTACTTCCTATGATAAGCAAGCACACTACATCACAGAAAGTGCTGGAATATTTCAGTTCATCTTGTTTTATTTCAGATCTTAATAAACACATCAAACTTACAAAACATTGATGAGTCAAACAAGTTCTGGAGCTTTACAAGAGGAATATGCTACAACTTCTGTAAAAATGAAGAAATAAAATGTAAAAATATAAAATGTGTGCTTCTTGTTTTACAGCTTTTCGATGATGTTCACGTTGCGTAATTACGTCACTTCATAACGTTCCCATGGCAACAGGGAAAATGGCGGCTCTTGTGTGAAGCAAACGCAACATTTATCAGCTTTCTGCTGAGATATATGAGACTTTTTTTATTTATGAAATCATGCAAGCCCATATTTTGCGTGGAAATTGGCAATTTATGCGGCGAAAGTGCGGCGTGTTTGAAAAAATGCCCCCACATAAATATGCGGACTTTGGCTGATTATGCATTGAATCATGTGATCGCATAATCACGTTTTTCTGGAGGGACTGATAAACGTTTCTTTTTAATGTTATCATTATCAGCCTGATAAGAAAATCGGGCCTATATATTACAGCCGATAAATAATGTGTTATTTCCTTCAGCTGAGACTCTTCAGATGCTCATGTTCAACATGATGAATTTGAAATGCATGAAATATGATTGAAATCACGTTTAAACAGGAAAATACAGTAAAATGCAACAGTCTGTCATATCGGCTACATACAATTAACATGAGAACATCATTATAATTGTGTGTTTGGGACATGGTTTTTAATGGTGAGACTTTTGTTCTTGTAATCAGGCTCTGAAAAATGATATAAAAATGTGGATTTAGATTTATCGACCTTTCGGCTTTCAAACACAAAGAATAATCGGTATAGCCCAAAATGTTCATCCCTAGTTAAAACCTTTCTGAAATTTGTGTTTGTTACAGTCCTTGTGACACAAAAAAGGACTAAAGAGAAAGAAAGCAAATAATGTAGGATGCAGAAAGTTGTTAAATATTGTATATGGGGACATTTAATTTTAAATTTAACAATACTATTACAACATTGTTTCCCTGTTATCTCTGTAAAGCTGCTTTGAAACTATCTGTATTGTAAAAGCGCTATATAAATAAAGGTGACTTGACTATATAAAAAACTGATCATACGTATCATAATAATAACACATATTACGAGCTACATGAAAAGCATGTATCTGAGAGAAGAAAAGGAGGGCGTGTTACTGGCTCATGGCGCGGGGTCCAGCTGCACTTCCTGCGCAGGTTGAGGGATCTTCTAGCCGGACACTGCATCTCCACATCTGTGACGCCGCCGTGATCCTGAGACTCGAGAGCTCGAGCGGCTGCCAGCGTGGCCAGACTCTGCAGATCCAAAACCCACTGCTCCTCTCCTTTAGAGGAACACAGACAAACACAATACACATAAGTCAAACCAGATATACACTACATTATAGCCATTATAAACTGTATTTATAATGTACACTACCGTTCAAAAGTTTAGGGTCAATACGATTTTTTTTTTAAAGAAATTAATACTTTTCTTCAGAAATGACGCATTAAATTGATCAAAAGTGACAGTAAAGACATTTATAATAATGCAAAATATTAATTTTTTAATGAAATGCTTTTCTCTTGAACTTTCAAAGAATCCTGAAAAAAATCACACAAAAATATGAACTGTTTTCAACTGTGATAATAATCATAAATGTTTCTTGAACATCAGATCATCATATTATAGTGATTTCTGAATGATCATGTGACACTGAAGACTGGAGTAATGATGCTGAAAATTCAGCTTTGATCACAGGAATAAATTACACTTTACTATATATTCACATAGAAAACAGCTGATTTACATTACAATAATATTTCACAGTATTACTGGGTTTGTTTAGTATTTTTAATTGGTGAGCAGAAGAGACTTCTTTTAAAAACATTAAAAATCTTACCGACCCCCAAACTTTCGTATTTTTTAAATATTTTTTTACTAGTGTGTGCAGGACACTATAGTTCAGTTATGTAAGTGAGGAGAGCAAAATAAAGTAAACTGTGACATATTATACTCAAAAACTCTTCATACAGTGACTACCAGTAACATTTATACACATTTGGGAGCAAAATTGATTCAGACACTTTGAGCTGATCATGTTTTGCTGAAGTGTTTTTCTTTAATAACTAATGCTCTTTTTACACACAGACTGAACAGAATTAAGCATTGCTTGGTGATTGGTTGATCTAAACTGGTATTATCTAATTGTGTAGTTAAATTTAACAGCGGGCAGATATTCAACATAATTCATGTGTGTGAGACAGTCTAACAGAAGGACGGACAAAACCACTGAAATAGCAACTATGAGTTCTTCTAATATTTTATTACCATTTTCAAAACTATAGCGAACAAACTGTGATATTGTGAGAAGGTGTCTGAATAAACCGTCATTTCTAAAACAGGTTCTCACAGCACACACACACACCTGTAGTTGTACCGCAGCTTTGGTGATAGCGTTGCAGTTCGAGATCCGCCAGTTCGCTGAGCAGCTCCATGCCGTGACAGGACGAGTTGAGCGGGACGCAGGATCTCTGGGATTGGTAGGAGGCGGGAGGAGAGGCAGGAGGACAGTCTCCGCAGAAAGCTGCCGCAATCAGGAGCTCCAGACTCCAGTAACTCGATGTGGGACTCTGGGAGCAGGCTGGAGATTCAACCGTTGCACAGATCTCCTTGTGATCTTCCCCCTCAACAACAGCCACCTCTGACTGGACGACGGCGTTCGGCGAGCAATCAGAGACGCGTGATAATGAAGGTCCCTGTTCCTTGAGTGTCTCTAGACTCGAAGACTGAAGAATATCTTCCCCTACGTCTTCCTCAAGGGTAACGCTTGGCTCTTCTTGACGGAGTGCTTCCTCGGATAACAGTGTAACTCCTACTTCACAGTCTGAAACTTCAACAGGTGCGACTAGCTCCTTTTCCTGGTTAGCCTCTACGGGTTCACAGCATCTCATCTCCACGTCGTCCCCTCGCACAAACACGTCCTCGACTGGGTCGGCTTGCATCGCCAGCTCTTGGAGAGGCCTGACCACTGCATGGCAATCCTCTCCCAGGCTGGACAGAGCTGGAGGAGTGTGTTCGACTGGTCGAGTCTGGACGTCTTCGAGATCCGCAGGCTCTGCCAGCTGAACATCTTGAGTCCTGTATGCCAGGGTGATTTCGGGATAGGTATATCCAGGTGGCAGATCTGTCAAAGGGAACATAAATGAAGCTTGGGTCAAGAACAAAGCCTTTACAAATATCAGCGTAAAAGCTGGCTTGTTTTACACTTTTGGCAACCTTATATGGGTGACGGTGTTTAACTTCATGCCCATTCCCTTGCACTTTGTAACACATCTTTCCCTTGCGGGTCAAAATGACCCGAAGCCCTAAAACTATACTTTTCAGAAAATTTTATAATGCATTTTTTTTACCTTTAAATTACTAGTTTTGATCAATAAATACTAAATAAATAGTAATTTAAGCACATTCCTCACATTCTTTCAACTTAAATTCAAAATAACTCACAATTTCATGCATAAAACTTTTAATTCAGCTCAAAATATCATACATCGGGTGTCTCTGCCGACCTCTTGTGGAAAAAAATATATATATAATATGATTTTTCATGACTCTAGATGGGCTTATATCTCTATATAGAGCAAATGAGCTGTTCCTCTGGGTCCTAAAGTCATTTATCTCATTCAGATACACATGTAGACATTATAAAATATGTAAGTTTTAGCATTTTCAGTTTGAATTTTGAGCATTTTTAGGTTTTTCTATATGTCATGAAGCATTTATCGCATTACATTGATTCATAAAGGGGTCAAATTGACCCACGAGCGAAGGATTTGTTACTTTTTCACATTTCAACCACACAACTCCTCGAATCCATTACATTTTTTGTGTGTATTCGTGGTTCAAGTGCGACAGAAGTCCTAGGGTCTTGACTCCTTTGATGAACACTCAGTTTTTACTGGCTTGTTTTACACTTTTGACAAACTTATAAGGATGACTTGTTTGTTTAACAAGCTTTGCGCCAGAGGTCTGAACAGAAACGCATTGTATTCCACATGACAGTGACACTACGCCTTGATCTTAGCTCTTTGTTAAGAAGTGCAGCTGTTAAAGGATAATTCCGGTATTTAGCACTTTGAGTCTATTTTCTAGTGTGTTTTGGATGAACTAGAGTGGTGGACACAGAAATGTTGACGATGGGTCCTGTCTCGACTTTTTGACTCTTTTAGAATCGCCTCTGAGCGCTTCAGAGTGGCTGTCTATGGGCATGCACAAACATGTGCTTAAAACAACCCTTAACGTTCGTTTTCAAAACTGTGACACTCACCGAGTGGTTAGTGGTGTTGTGGCAAAGTGCAAATAGCAGCATACAGATCAACAACAGAACAGCTTCAAAAACAGGATTCAAATCAAATTTCCACGCACCGGCCGCATTTCTGACAGTGACAACAGAGAAAAACTGAATAAAATAATATAAATAAAAAACATACAATAAGCCTAGAATAAATATATATATATATTTAGCTTAAATAATTAACAAATTACGATGCCAAAAAGAAAACACTGAATCAGTTTGGCTTTTGTTTTTCTCCATCAGACGTTTTTCCGTCAAATAAAAATAGCAGGCCTACCTCAATCCACAGCTTGTCTAGTTTTTATTTTAAAAAGTAGCATTACAGTCTACATGCTGTTGTTGTGTAAGTCTGGAGCGCAGCCTGTGGACTGTTAGACCCGCGGCAGAAAACACCGTCTCCGATGGCACAAATGTTCGGGAACACAGAGATAACGTCTCGCTGGAATGGCCAGCTTCGGGAAGCGCCTTTCATTTGCTTGTAGGTGTTTGCTAAGCAAGTGATATTGCATTGTAGGCTACTAGCACTATTGCTTTATTTTAATAGCCCGTAGCATATTTTGCAAGTAACTTTGTCACCCTTTCTGTCCACATAGTTACTACTTTTCGCTCGCTTCATTTTGCTTGCTAAGGGAGAATAATGTCTGTTCGCACGTGTGGTTGCGCAACCCGCATATCGACGCGCCCACAGTGAGTTAACAAATATTGGCTATATATAGTATGTTTTTTATTTAACCATGAAGCAAAAATATATATATAAAAAGCTTTAAAAAAAAAAAAACGTTTAACTGATAGTATTAATCGGTCAAAGATTTTACTTTCGGTTAACGGTTAAACGGTCAATATGAGCATCCCTAGGGTGAGGTGTTTCTCCATCTTTACTGACGTGAGGGCGCTGGGGAGCTGAGCTGGCGGCCATTTTCTGCATTTATCAGCAGCTTTAGTCAATCGTGCTCCTGCCTATATAGCCGCCCACACTGAGCCACAGAGTCTAAAAAAAGCCCTGATTGTTTCTGCATGAAGGGCTCAGCATGAATCACAACCAACATGTGGCTCATGTGTTTTTGAGGCATGATGATGCTAAATACAGGTGTAAACTGAGGTCTGAAACGTTTTGAGCTTGTCCACTTTCAACCACTTCCAGAGGAAGTTGAAAACACATTCGACTGGGTCGCTTTCGTAGTGTAAATGCTCATGTGATCAAATGTGTTCAAAGAGACACAAAAGACCGTCTACTGACCTCATGTGTGAACATTACGGGAAGAGACGGGGTTTAAACTTTGACCCTAGTTTGTTTTGAAGATGAAAACATACCAAACACAATGTTCTCTCACCATTCCTGATTTCTAACACACACTCACAGCATTCGGCTGGTCTTGTGTCGGTCACAGCAGAAACTAAAGCTGAAGCTCTCTGTGAGTTTTTCCGTCATCTCTGGATGCGTTCATATGTAAATTGCGCAAGTTTATTTTGTCCATTAGATCAAATGTCATTAGACCCACACACATTTACAGGACAGAAGTGATTGAAAGTGGACAAAAGAGCAAATTAAAACACCAGGTGTGAACGGGAATGTGTCTCCTTCGTCCACTCGGCACAGTAATATCATCTCTCGTGAAAAGTCCGCCCCCCCCGCTCCCTCTCCTCCTCCCTCTCATTTCAACGGGAGCGGACTTTTCACGAGAGATGATATTACTGCGCCGAGTCGAAGTGCTCCCAAGCACTTGCTATGGTATTCTGCCATACAATATAGTTATCCATTTTACACGCTTAGAAAAGCGCAACGTTTTATTTTGTGTCACCGTCCTAGGTCGAGTTACACTACTCGAGTAACTGTATTTAAATAGGGAAAACGTGGAGGTGTTTGGTCGCTTCTCTTCTTGGCCCGTATTGAATGAACAGGGCTGAGATAAGATCTAACAAAGGTTCGCGGCAAGACAGCGATTTAGTGCACGCACTGAGACGAGAGAGGTGTGTATCAACTCGTCTTAGTTAAGGGAATAACATAGTTTAATATGAAAAACCAGTAGAGTATCCCTTTAAGAATTTTTAGATATTTGGACTGGAAACAAGACAAAAATACTGAGTAAGACATTTATTTATGCAGTGCATTTTATAAAAGTTAAAAGTGCTGCATCATGATAATAACAACGTGCCACTATTCACTTATATCGACATGTAAGGAAGAATATCTGCTCACCAGGCTCCATGGACTGAGGATAGTCCTGAGGCGGCTGGCCCTCCACCCTCTTCTCCTGGGACTCCACAGCTTTGGGCAGTTGTGACGGGGAGGGACTGATGGCCGGGGAGCGGGGCGTCACCGCGACCGGACTCGGGGCGGGACAGGGAGTAGAGGGGGTGCTTTTCGGGTGAGGTCGCATACAAGGGGACCGGCAGCAAGGGGACAAGTGTGCAGTGGACCCCCTGGCAGGAGAGGAGGCCCGGCTGGACGGGCCGTAGGAATAGCATTTAGCAGGTTTGGGAGTCCTTGGGTCAGATAGGATGTCTTCGAGATCCATGCTCTGCTCTTCTGGTTTCTTTTGCACCTATGCATTAAAGAAGTCAAGTCACATTTATTTATATAGCGCCTTTTACAATACCAGTAACATTTATACAAATTTGTGACTAAAAATGATTCAGACCCTGACCATGTTTTGCTGAAGTGTTTTTTCTTTAAGCATTGCTTGGTGATTGGTTGATCTAAACTGGTATTATCTAATTGTGTACTTAATATTAACAGCTGACAGATATTCAACATAATTCATGTGTGAGACAGTCTAACAGAAGGACGGACAAAACCACTGAAATATCAACTTATTTCTTCTCATATTTCATTACCATTTTCAAAACTATAACGAATAAACCGTGATAATGTGAGAATGTTGAAGGTGTCTGAATGAATGTTGGTTTGACTGTATTTCTCAAGACTCCCAGGTCATGCAATCTGCCTATGCATTAAAGAAGGGAATTCAAGCCTCATAATGACATCTGGACAATTTGGTTAATTAAAGGAAACTGACATATATTCTCAGGACTGCCAGGTCATGCAATCCGCACATCAATGTAATTGCAATTTGACACCCCTGTATTGCTGAATCAGGTTTCAATTTAGTCTCTAATGGCTCAGATCTATTGATTTTGACCTGCAATCAAAAAGAGTAGTGCTTGGCCCGATCACGCCACAGTTCAGTGCAGACTGCAGTTAGTTGTGTATGTGGAGAATGAAACTGGCTCTTGGAGGAAGTTATGGATCCTAGGGAGCAGTTGTGGTTTTGTAGGGGGATTTTTTTTAATAAAACTCAAGATTTATTGGCTCCAAATGTTGTTTACACAAAATCAACTGTCTAGTTTCACGGAAAAGAGCACATCCTCTCTCAGTATCAGGTGTCAAACATTAGCTCATTTGAAAACAGCTGTTTCTAAACCACTGTGTTTTGTACAGTCTGATATAAAACGGCTATATGTAGGCTTGGGAATCAAAAACTTGAGGATACTTGTTATAAAATGTTTATTTCGATTCTTCTTATCGATTTCTTTGTGAGCGTTTCAATATTACTTTAAACAATTCAAATGGGAGACGACTCGCGTGTTGTTTTCACTTTTTTTAAAAGTGATTTTAATGTGATTCATTCAATCCTGAGGCAACTCTATAACTATATTGGGCAACTCTTAAAGTGTTTTTACTCTCTTTAAGTGTTGTTTTTCTATGGTATTTTTAAACCACAGGGAAACGTTCCTTGCGTAAGTGTTCTTTAGTCCGTTGATTTTTGTTCATGATATTCAGCTACAATCAAATGTTTAGCAATAAGACTAAATGTGAACGATATCTAAGGTTTGTTTTTAACCTTATTGGAATCGAAATTAGGAATTGATAAGAATCAGAAAAGCAGAATTGAAATTGGAATCGGATTCGTTAAAGGTGCAGTGTGTAATTTTTAGCGACTAGCATCTAGTGGTGAGGTTGTGAATTGCAACCAACAGAAGTTACGGTGGCCGACAGGAAGTGATGTCGTCGTCTGAGACAGAAGAGAGTTGCCAGTTCAGCAATGAGATTTCTTTACAAAGATGAATTAAGAAATTAGGTTTACTTAATTATTCCGTAAAACAATATGTTATTGCGAATATTATTGTTAATTGTTCATCAATTGTGTCAGTGTTTTATTCGCAGACTTTAGTTAGCTTCTTTGCACAAAGATAAACATAGTGGCGAAACACATTTGTCTGTTTAGGGCCACTGTAGAAACATGGTGGGGCGCAAAATTACTATTTCAATGTAATGTAGTAATAAAAACATAACGGTTAATTATGTAAGGTCTGTATACACCACTAAAAAAAGAAGTGAATATGATATTGTATTTCTGTCAACAGATTGTCCTAAATATTACACAATACACCTTTAAGGCGAGACACGGCAGGCAAAAACATGGTTTTTTTTTTCACTGGTCAATTTTGAGATTTTGGGCTATTTGTCTTCAATAACATGTCTTCTTTCAGACTTGAGGTGAAAAAAATTCCAAAATACACATTTAGGTGTTTATTTTACTACACTTTGTCCATTTGCGTCTGTAAATTTCTCCTAAATTCAACAAAAAGTTGTCGTTATATATCAACATGCTGCTCTGCGATCGCTATCTGCACCCTGTCATCACACACACCGTTGGAAAGCTCTCTTTCTCCTGTTCAACGCTGTCTGATCCAAATATGGTCATTTCCTTTTTATCAGCAACCAATCGTGAAAGTAAAATGGGCATTTAACTCTAAAACCGAAATCTCATTGGCTGGTGTCAATTTCTGACAACGTGATTGGTTCAGATGCATCACGTGACGCGCTCTGACATTTAGATGTGTGTTTTTGACTCTTTTTCTGTTCATTTGAAGGCCATAAATGCTGTGTTATAAGTTGTAATGTGATTTAGTTGGTTTGTATTGTTGGTGCTGATGATTTGATAAGATATTGTGTCTGTAAATAGTTGTTTCCACTAAAAAAAGTATTCATTTTTACATTACAAATCTTTAAATGCTGTTTTCTCAAAATGAGTATTTTGTCATTCTCCAGTAGAAACTTCTCAGCCTGTGTAGCACCTATGTACACCAAACTTTCCAGTTATACACTTAGCAGTATTCTGAAGATATTTTCAGAGGGATTTGTTTATAAATAATTTCTGGCCTGATTTATGTGACTTTTTAATAAAAAAAATATGGCGAGAATTGATTTTTTAAGGCTATGGACAGTATATTTTGATTTCCTAGGTAATGAAAGCATATATCCTGAAATCCCTCTGAAATTCTTTTTTCATCTTGTGTGTGAACAAAATGAAAAAATAATTTTGCACCTGGCTTTATCATATGGTCAGATCTATCTATCGAAAATATATGCAAAATTGTGCATATTTAACGAGATAATGCCTAATTTGCATAATTAAACATACAAATTTCAAAAACTTGTAATATATTTTTTTAATATACTTGCATAAGTAATCAACTGAGAAAGTTTCATGATGATATCTATTATTTTAAAAAAATACCCTATTCACCTGTAGTGTCTCGCCTTAAAATTCAAAATGATTTTAGCTATACTAGGGGTTGTGTGTACCCGGCTGGGGTTGACTGGCTCTGTAATTAAATGTTTTGCAATAAGACTAAATGTGAACTATATTCAAGGTTTTTTAACCTTATTGGAATCGAAATTAGGAATCGATAAGGAGAATCGAAATTGGAATCGTTAAAATTCAAACGATCCCCAACCCTAGCTCTATGAGGGGTTGTGTGTGTGTGTGTGTGTGTGTGTGTGTGTGTGTGTGTGTGTGTGTGTGTGTGTGTGTGTGTGTGTGGTGCGTGTGCGTGTGCGTGTGCGTGTGCGTGTGCGTGTGTGTGTGTGTACCTGGCTGTGGTCGACTCTGGCTCTCTGCTGTAGCTCTGTGGTGTTTGCAGCTCTGTGTGATGGAGGAGGTGGTGGCGTGTGATGGCTCGGGTGTTGCTGATGCTGAAGCTGCTGGTGTTGCTGAAGAGCGTAAAGCTCCTGTTGGCGTAGAAACTGTGAGCGAGGATACACAGCGGGATGTTGCATGTGGGAATGAGCCCCTCGGGCCCTGTAGACTGGGGGCCACAGGCCAGACTGCTCCATCACATCTAAGCAGAGAAACACAAGTGTTAGTCTTATCATGTGGCCATGTTAGAGCCAGGGGGAGTATTACAGAAACTTCCTATCTTGAGTCTTAAGTTAAGATCTGACAAGTTAATTTAGGATTTTTCACAAATTCTTATTACAGAAGCAAATCTTAAGTTGATTTTGGATTCTTATCCTATCTTATAAAATCTCATTTTATCTGTAGTTAGGAAATCTTAAACCCCTCCATAGAGTTCGGTAATCAACTCTCAGGTCTGTTACCAAGCAACCAACAGCATACAAACTGCTGTGAAGTAAAACGGAAAAACTCCAGAGATTAAAATGAAGAAAAAGTAAGTGGTGCTTTTCATTAAGTGAAGTTTTGATAAGCTTGGTACAAAGAGCAAAGCCTAATCCTTTTATTTCATATTAGTCTAATTATTTGTCAGAGTTTTGTCATCAAAGTGCAGCACATTATTTGGGTGTTCATAAAGTCTTTCCCCCATCAAAAATCGCTGTTCTTCATCTTGTATCATTAAATAAATGTGACGCCGTTCTCAGATAGGGCTTTTATTACACTAAAGAAAATTATAAACGGAACACTTTTGTTTTTGCCACTATTTTTAATGAGCTGAACTCTATGTACACAAAAGGCCTATTTCTCTCAAATATTGTTCACAAATCGGTCTAAATCTGTTTTAGTGAGCACTTCTTTGCCTAGATAATCCATCCACCTCACAGGTGTGGCATATCAAGATGCTGATTAGACAGCATGATTATTGCTCAGGTGTGCCTTAGGCTGGCCACAATAAAACCAACCAACCAATCAGCCAACCAACCACCCAACCAGCCAACCAACCAACCAATCAACCAGCCAACCAGTCAAACAACCAACCAACCAACCAGCCAGCCAACCAATCAGCCAACTAGTCAACCAACCAACCAGCCAAACAACCAGCCAACCAACCAGCCAAACAACCAGCCAACCAACCAGCCAACCAACCAGCCAAACAACCAGCCAACCAACCAGCCAAACAACCAGCCAACCAACCAACCAACCAACCAGCCAAACAACCAGCCAAACAACCATCCAGCCAAACAACCAACCAACCAGCCAACCAGCCAATTAACCAATCAGCCAACCAGCCAACCAGTCAATCAGCCAACCAACCAATCAGCTAACCAGCCAACCAACTAGCTAGCCAACCAACCAGCAAACCAATCAGCTAACCAACCAACCAGCTAACCAGCCAACCAACCAACCAACCAACCAACCAACCAACCAGCTAACCAGCCAACCAACCAACCAACCAGCTAACCAGCCAACCAACCAACCAACCAGCTAACCAGCCAACCAACCAACCAACCAGCCAACCAACCAATCGGCCAACCAACCAACCAACAAACCAACCAGCCAACCAATCAGCCAACCAGCAACCAGTCAATCAGCCAACCAACCAATCAGCTAACCAGTCAACCAACTAGCCAGCCAACCAACCAGCAAACCAATCAGCTAACCAGCCAACCAACCAACCAACCAACCAACCAACCAGCCAACCAACCAACCAACCAGCTAACCAGCCAACCAACCAACCAGCTAACCAGCCAACCAACCAACCAGCTAACCAGCAACCAACAACCAGCACAGCCAACCAACCAACCAACCAACCAACCAACCACAACCAACCAACCAACCAACCAACCAACCAACCAACCAACCAACCAATTAACCAATCGGCCAACCAACCAACCAACCAACAAACCAACCAGCCAACCAATCAGCCAACCAACCAGCCAACCAGTCAATCAGCCAACCAATCAGCTAACCAGCCAACCAATCAGCCAACCAACCAATCAGCTAACCAGCCAACCAACCAACCAACCAGCCAGCCAACCAATCAGCTAACCAGCCAACCAACCAACCAACATACCAGCCAACCAACCTACCAGCCTACAGACCAACCAACCGACCGACCAACCAACCAACCAACCAACCAACCAAACAAACAGCCAAACAGCCAACAGACCAACCAGCCAACAGACCAACCAGCCAACCAGCCTACAGACCAACCAACCAACCAACCAACCAACCAACCAACCAACCAACCAACCAACCAACCAACAACAGACCAACCAACCAACCAAACAGCCAACCAGCCAACCAGCCAACAGACCAACCAGCCAACAGACCAACCAGCCAACAGACCAACCAGCCAACCAACCAACCAACCAACCAACCAGCCAACAGACCAACCAGCCAACCAAACAGCCAACCAGCCAACAGACCAACCAGCCAACCAGCCAACAGATCAACCAGCCAATCAACCAAAATTACAAGATATTTTTGGAAGAATGTTATTTTTTTTGTTGATTACTAAATAGTTTTGGTTACAATTGACAATTGACCACTGTATGGACAACTTATTAGTAACTCTGGCCTATACTGAGTTCAAGAGAAGACCCATCAACCAGCAATCCCACGCTCTTTTTGGTGTCTTGCTCCCTGTTCACCACTTTCGTTTTCTCACACTTAACTGCATTCCTCCCTCAATTTTTCTCACACTAGATGTTCTCCAACCCAAATGTGCAACCTTGTGAGCACAGCATGATATATGCTTACAACAATAATAATTTGGTTAAAATGAAAATCAACATAATAAAAGCAGTTCCCATTAGAATAAATATTACACAATCATTTGACAAACTATATTCACTCCCTTTCCCTTGAAAAATCCCCTTCTCTAAAAACCACATTGGGCCAATACTACAGCATGTAGTCTAGGCGACTTCTCAGTTCCCATGTCATGGATAAACTCCTGCCATTCCCCTGGCAGGAACAGAAAAAGAAAGGAAAGAAATCCGTGCACATCCACAGTGACACATCTTCAGCCTCCGCAAGTCAAATATGGTTTTCTACTTTTCCCATTCCACATAGTTTCATTAATGTGCATGTTCAGCTTGATCCCACTCTCACCCACCCCTGTCCTTGCCTTGACACGTCACAGACCTTTACTCTGGGACATTAACCCAGCTTAACTAATGTTTCCCGGGGGAAGGCTTTTGTGGATGCACTTCCCCTTTGAGCTGAAATTTCTGTGGAGAACAGAAGGAAGTGTGCTTTCTAAGGGGATGTTTAAACGACACCGTTTTCAACTAAAAACGTAAAACTTTATGCGTTTGGCTGTTCGTTTACACGACAACGGCGTTTTGGGCGCCTGAAAAAACAAACTTTTCAAAACAAAGTGCACGTTTTTGAAAACGATCTCCATATAAAAAGCAAAAACTTGAATCTCTGAAGACAATGACGTCACGCACATGCGTATTACGTGTTCAGTCTATAGTGTTTCATCGCCATCTACTGGCCTGGCAGCAGAATACAGCGTTTTTAGTCGTTTTCGTGGATCCGTGTAAATGGGGATCGTTTTGACAACGGTGTCGTCTGTTCGCGGAAAACTCAAAGGAAAAACTTCTCCGTTTTAAGCACATCGTGGTCGTGTAAACGTACCCTAAGACATTAAAATAATTTGATTTCACAGCCTGTTTGCAGAGCAGAGGCCTGTGTAGATTTATAAGGCTAGGAGGTATTGTTACTTCAGCTTGTTTTGAGCACATATGGCAATAGCTTTGAGGGGGATGGTGAGAGCATCCTGACCCGGACCATGTGGGGGTGGAGCAGGTGGTCGACCGGAAACTGTGCGATTCAGTGCATCACTTGCATGCTTTCGCTCTTCTTAGCAATCTCACAGGCCGTTATTCATAGCAGCTCTTTATCTTTATCTTAACAAAAGATATGGATATTTTAATATCCCAGCTAACAGTAATCTCAGGTCTTACTACACTGTAAAAATTAAATGCAAATTTTGTCATTGTTTTGGAACACACCAGCTTATTCATAACCTTAAGGCTAGCATATTCATAGTGTGCACTTGGTATAAGTAAACACTTGAAATGGACATATAACCTTGAAACCGGAGTGGAAACACTGTTATAGAGCATAATTTTTCAGGCTCGACAACCTGACAGTAAAATCTTCAGGGGGGAACCCATGAGAGCCTCACAAAAAGAATGAATGCTAAATCTGACAAATGGGTCATTCGCAGCAGGTCAAATAAATTGAGGTTTTGGAAGGGAAAGAGAATACACTGCAAAAATACACTTCTTAATTAGTATTTTTCTCTTGTTTCCAGTCCAAATATCAAAAAATTCTTACATCAAGAAGCATTTACTAGATGAGTAAAATGCCATAAGATTTTAAGTCTTGTTTTCAGGGGAATTAATCAAAATTACGTGAGTTTTTGCTTAAAAAGAGCAAAATTATCTGCCAATGGGGTAAGAAAAATAATCTTAATTCAAACAGAAACAAGATTATTTTTCTTACCCCATTGACAGATCATTTAAAACTTAATTTGTATTTATTTCCCCAGAAAACAAGACATAATATCTTATGGCATTTTACGACTTAAGTAAATGCATCTTGATAAAAGATTTTTTAGATATTTGGACTGAAAACAAGACAAAAATACTAAATAAGAAAAGCATTTTTTGCAGCGAGGTAGAAAACATTGTGGTGTATACCGAGATGTGTGGCTGGGTGGGTGGCCGGCTCACTGGGTAGCACCACCAGTTGGGTGGAGGGGTCCTGGGGCAGCGGCAGGACCGGCTGAAGAGGGGCAGGCATGCCCGCCGAAAACCCAGGGGGGAGATTCTGATGCAGAGCTGTGTGGCCAATACCTACAGAAACACAAGACAACTTTTAGGATACAGCAAAAGCCCTATTCGGATGGTAATTGTTTCTCATGTGGACGTCTGTAAAAAATAAGTTTGCATGGCACCTCAGTGCTAAACTCTCATGCATTCAGATGATGATTTATTTATATAGTGGAGGAGCGAGTTTTGTAAAAAGTGGTCTTTTGCATTTGCATGATTGTTTGCTGTAACCCAGATGGAATTCCCAGATTTGATGGAATAATAAAATAAATTTGTATTTAATTTAATAATAGGAAAATAATGTTCTATTTATTATTTAAAATATTTTAAAAATAGGAAGCTAGATGCAAGTATATTTTAAATCTTGCATTTTATCTAAAAAAATATGGAAATTAGAAAAAACAGGTTAATGCAGCCTCTTATTTACATGAGGTAAAAACAAAGCTGCTTAGTTTGTATTTTTAATGTTGTGTATAATAGCCTACATATTAAAAAATGTTATCATATATTTCTGCCACAACCCTATTTCAAATGTTTAAGTGGTTTTTTTTTACCTCTTTCTTTTTTTTGTTCGCTGAGGTGAGGCTGTGATGAAATATTGTTCTTGTAAATACTTTCCAGCATTTCAGTAATAAAATTATACATTTTCAAAATGCATGCAAATTACAGTGAAACAGTTATTGTACGGTGCACGGCAGTGATCAAAAAGGATTAAAACCGTGAATTTTTAAGTGATCTCTTCTTGTAAACTCAGAGATGTGGATTCGGACCGCAATTAAATCAACACAAAAACTTTTTTTTACGTGGGTGGTGGGAGAAAAACACTGACATTCTGGATTCAGACGGCAATAAAACCCCTGACTAACCCTGTAAATGTGGAAAATACCTTACGACCCAAAGAGAAACAATTACCGTCCCAATAGGGCTAAAGTTGATTTGTTTAGTTTTTTTTGTTTTAAACATGAAAGTATGTCTAATATATCAGTGGAAATTAACATAAGTGCACCAGAAAGAGCAAAATAAGGGCAAAAGTATGTATTTTCCCAATTTCAACGGTCTCATTCTATTCTCAACATTACTGACCATAACAGAGACTAACTTAACAACTTACTTAAGCTGGACTGTGATGCTATTTTCTTCTAGAAACAAACTTTGTTGTATTACTTTCCTGTTATCTCTGTAAAGCTGCTTTGAAACAATCTGTATTGCAAAAAGCGCTATGAAGGTAACTTGACTTGATTTGAATTAGAACACTAGAAAGAGCAAAATAAGGGATTTTTCCCAACATGACTGACCATAGGAGTGCCCGGTCATCCAGAGGGAGGGACTGCCTGTGCGTGGCATCCAGTGGTGGTGCGCAGAGTGTGTGTGTGCCGCCGGGTCTCCTAATTGGCTTGACTGCATTGAAGTGCCACCTGGCACCATGATATGAGAAGTGAGGTCACCATGGCAACTGTTAGAGGGATGGATGTGTGCAAATTCCACTCGTTCCTTGTTATCCCTGCAAAGCCAGATTGGAGACAGGTAAAAGGTCAGGGGTTGAGCAAATGTGACAACAGAAGTGTGTGAGGGGGAGGATCATTCACCTGATAAACACGTCTCGTTCTCTCTCTAGGCACCGGTGGCCCATGTGCTCTACACTCGTCCTTTTCCTCTCCTCCTCTCCTGCTGAATCTGAAGGATACATGGAGCGTGGAGTGCCTACAAAATGGTTAATACATTTACATCAATGGCTGCGTTTGCATGCACAACTTTTGTTTCAACCGGACTGAATTCATTCCGCTTGATGAATCTGAATGTAGTGTTTACATGAACATTAAACATGAAATCGGGGTGATCTGCACGAATATACAGAGTTTCCCGCTGTTTGCTCATGTAACTGTTCTCCTACATTGGTATGTTTTTAACTGCAGACTTCAGATTTATCCATTTCTGGTCATAATTTGGAGACAATGAGCAGATGAACGTTGTGCCGTGCATTTTATATCACGCAGTAAAAATGCCCCGCGCCCAAAACCAGTCGTCAATGGATGAGAATCCAAAACCAGGACTGGTGGGACATTGTCCAGTCACAGACGCTAAGAGAAAGGAGAATTATAGTTTGAGGGGACACTCTTTCATATGACACTTAATTCAACAGGAAGAACTACGCTATTTCAACGCCATAGCACATGCGCAGTCCTTTCAGTTTCGGTTTTCAATCCGATCAAGTGTTTACATGTTCTCTCGATCGGATTAGAAAAGGAATAAACCACCCTTTTAATCGGATTGAAATTTCACTGAGGAAACGCTCAATCGGATCGATTTAGGTGTTTACACAAAGGCTTTTCAGTCCGATTGAGCAGTCCATCCGATTACTAACAGACTATTTGGTTGCCAGTGATTTTCTCTCATCTGCAACTCTCACTGTCATTGGCACTCTTGCATGCAAACAGATGTCGAGCAGCCTTTCTCTACGGTGCTCTCTCTCTTTCAGGAGTAAGAGGGAAAAGCTGTTTCCACTTTGGGTCTCTTGGCGAGATCTGCTATTTACTTTTAATCAGTGAAGTCTTCCAGAGATCATTAATAAACCAACTGCTCTGTTTCCCTGCATGTTGTTTGTCTAGGAAAACCCTGACAGATCAAGAAAGGTCAAGCTTACCTTTCATGGTGGAGTGCACCCGCCCCTGTCGAGCGCTGGGATGGGTCCCCGAAGCTTGGCATGGAGGGTCTCTTTGTCTGGCCACCGCAACTGCAATCCCAACCGGAGGCTGTCGCACCTCGCCCTCAACATGCGGGGCTTCTCCTATCTCTCGCCCACGTCCTCCGCAATCAGCTCGCTCGTTTTCATGGCTTTGGCCTTTCCTGGAGGGTAGGGTCTGCTTGCCTCCTTGAAGAGAGCAACTGGTGCCATTTGGCCCAGTTTTGAGGCTCCCGAGCCCTCCAAACGGGCTCTTCTGGGACAGTAGGAGAGGCTGCTGGTTGCTGTACTTCAGAAGGTTCTTCATAGCACTAGTCTCTCCCTGTGAGCTCGCAACCTCCTGCTGGTTTTGAGGCGGCGCTGGATGAACGGGCGGAGGAGGAGGGGGACCCATTCCTGCGGTCTGGTGCTGCTGCTGTTGTGTAGGCGGTCTGTTGTTGGTGGCTCCACTGTTAGGCTCCATGTACGCTTTGTGCTGGTTCTCTTCGGAGTGGATGTGATGAGGTTGCATGTCCCAATGCAGCACTGATGCCTGCTGATGTGGGTGATGATGCGCACCGTTGTTGTAGCCGTAAGGTATTTCCATTTTCTGCTTCATCTCCTGGTTTCCATTAGCCTGGGCCATGTCTGCACCAGGGGTATCCGGACCAGCCCTACTATGCTGTTGGTGACGAATGCGGGCAACTTTCTGTCCATCTCGATGCATGGAGCAGCTTCCATGTCCTCCTCCTCCACCACCACCCATGTGCTGGGCCATGTTCTTCCCAGCAAGAGGTGAGGGAATGGATGGAGGCCCCGAGTGTGAGCAATCCCTGTAGGGTTGGGAACTAGTGTTGGATTGATTGGGTAAAGGATGGACAGCCTTTGTTTCTTGAGAAAGTGTCGATCTGTAGATGTCCGTTTCCATACTGTTGATGCAGTCAGCACTGCGGGAGCGCACAGTCTGGTGTTGCTGGGAATGGCTCTGCTGTTGTTGTTGTTGTTGTTGTTGCTGTTGCTGCTGCTGCTGTAGATGATGGTGGTGGTTGTTGTGGTTATGGTTATGCATCCAGTCAGGGGCTTTTTCAGCTTTTCTGTAAGGATGCTGCTGCTGGGTTGGAGGTTGTTGCTGTTGCTGTTGTTTCCTGGGCCAGTTACCATGATGCCCCCCATTGCCAGCCTTTTCCATCGCCTTGTCCTTGACACCGTTCCCTCCGCCGCCAACCCCCTGGCACTCGGAGCCGCCCATCTGGAAGGGGCCTCCGGTTTTCTCCCCAAGGTGGCTAACAGATGGTACAAATGTGGCTCCAGTCACTTTGGGGTCTCTGCAACCACCACTATTGATCCCTTTATCATGCAAGGAAGTATTTCCCATGGGGGCTGGCGGTGGAGGGCAGAAAAAGTCAGGATGATGGTGTGAGTGGCGGTTGTGGTGTGCATGATGGGGGTGGCCAGGGTGGAGCTGTAGACAATGGAAACCACCAGGATGCCCCCCTCCAGCAGCTGAAGCCATGGGTAGCGGAGGAGGCACTGAGTAGGACAAAGAATGGTGCAGTGTTTGACCTCGCTCAAGACAGTCCGTAGGAGTCTGTTCACTGATACGCATCTCTCCACTTATTGCCTCTTTACCACAGCGCCCGTTAGTGCCACCAACCAAATGTCTGTTTTGGACATTACTGGACCCTACGTTACCTCTACCCACCCCATCCCCAATGCAAGAAGTCATGGAGCCCTTTGCCCCAGTCCCATGGTCACCATTTTGCATCTTCCCATTGAGCAGACAGGCACTAAGAGGCTTTCCCATGCTTTGTGGATGCTCCTTGTACTCCATAGGTAGAGTGGCTTTGTGTCCCCTGGCATTCATCTCTTCCATAGTGACTGGATGTTGTGGGTGGAGCTGGGGTTGATGGGAGTGATGATGGGGTAGTTGGTGGTGATGGCGGTCTTTAGAATCATGTTTACTACTAGACCTGTCTTTATCCTTTGCAGCTGAAACCACACCTCTGTCTAAGCTAGGCTCTTTAAGGCCCTTGTGTAGGATCACCCCACTCCCTGCATCCCTGTCCCTGCTACAGGAGCCCTGGGGTTGTCCTGATCCTGCCCTTGACATGGGCTGGATGTTGTGATTGGCTGATATGAGTGCGGGCTGGGACGGGAGGCTTCGTAAATAGAAGTTCTCTGTGAAACAGATTGGATATGGCTGTGAATCATTTAAACTAGTGCTCTTAAACGATTAGTTCACTTTTTAAAAAACTGTTGCTGATAATTTACTCACCCCCATGTCATCCAAGATGTCCATGTCTTTCTTTCTTCAGTCGAAAAGAAATTAAGGTTTTTGATGAAAACATTTGACTTTTTTCCATATAATGGACTTCAATGGGACCCAAATGGTTCAATGTCCAAATGACAGTTTCAGTGCAGCTTCAAAGGGCTTTAAACGATACCAGACGATGAATAAGGGTCTTATCTAGTGAAACTATCGGTCATTTCAAAAATAAATAAAAAAGTTTAAGTTTTATAAGCACAAATGCTCGCCTTGCTCGTTCTGTGATGACTCTGTTCTAGTGATGGGTCATTCATGAACAATCCATTCACTGCGTCTGTCACGTGAAAAATGAACGAAAGACTCGGAAGGTAAATTCATTATTTATGTTCCCTGTAAATTATTTTTGACGGCATTATAATGATTTCTTTATTCAGAATATGATCAAGATTGCATAGGTGAATGTGTTCGGGGAATTTGGCGGTTAGAAGTATAACGTTTAAAGCCACTTGAATGAACGAAATGACTCGAAAAAAGATTCGTTCATTTTGATGAACGAGTTCGAACAGGAGAGTCTCAACGTAATGCGTATTACGTGACGTCACGAACGCGCATCACAGAACAGAGCAAGGCGAGCATTTGTGCTTATAAAACCTAAACTTTTATTTTTGAAATGAGCGATGGTTTCGCTAGATAAGACCCTTATTCATCGTCTGGTGTCGTTTAAAGCCCTTTGAAGCTGCACTGAAACTGTCATTTGGACTTTGAACCGTTTGGGTCCCGTTGAAGTCCATTATATGGAGAAAAATCCTGGAATGTTTTCATCAAAAACCTTCATTTCTTTTCGACTGAAGAAAGAAAGACATGGACATCTTGGATGACATGGGGGTGAGTAAATTATCAGCAAACAGTTTTTTTTTAAAGTGAACTAATCCTTTAAGCTTTCCTTTAGGGTCAGTTTATTGAATTATGTTGAAACTATCATATTTGGAGACTAAACAAAGAGAAGTTGAGTTGCAGAAAGGTAGGATAGAAAGGTTTTATGAAATTTTTATTTCTCTCACCTTTTTGTGTATCATAAAAACGGTGCTGTCCATAGAGGACCCCACTGTTGGCATGGTGATCCAAATGGCTTATGGGAAGAAAGGTGTGGGCTAGACTCCCTGAGAAGCGAGGATACCCTGGGACTGCTGTTGGGAAAGAAAAAAAGAGGGTGTGAACATCAGTGGAAAGGTACCAGAGATAAAATGAGAGAAATAAAGGCTGAGAGAGTTGTAGACATAGAAAAAGAATAAGTGAAAGTAAGAGTGAGAATGATATGGATAGAGAGAGAGAGAGAGAGAGAGAGAGAGAGAGAGAGAGAGAGAGAGAGAGAGAGAGAGAGAGAGAGAGAGAGAGAGAGAGAGGAGAGAGAGAGAGAGAGAGAGAGAGAGAGAGAGAGAGAGAGAGAGAGAGAGAGAGAGAGAGAGAGAGAGAGAGAGAGAGAGAGAGAGAGAGAGAGAGAGAGAGAGAGAGGAGAGAGAGAGAGAGAGAGAGAGCAATAAGGGAAGGAAATCTCTGATAACAAGACAATCATCACTGAGCCACATTTCTTTTTGGCCGTAAGCGTTTTGGTCCAGATCTAATCCCCCCGTTTCAATGCAGCTGCTGTTCCATATTCACCAATAACCACAGGCTTTGGATGTCATATTTGCCATTCCTATTTGGGTTTCCAATGCAAACAAGATGACGAGTTCTGTCTAGGGAAGTGAAGTAATGGATGAATTTTGTCTCCTGAACATATGGTTCACACTGTGCAAATCTCACCAAGTTCCCAGTGCTGAGTTAAGAGATAACACAGTAAAACAATAAGCAAAGAGTCCTCACAGCCGAGATTTAAGAAAGAGGCCAAAGATCATCTTTACTTCAGCTGTCTCAACTCTCCAAAATCTGCCACTAACATAACAAAGCCATGAGGACAGAATTTACAGGAAAACCAAATACCTTTTAAGCATAAGCCTTTGAAGCTTAGTACAGGCAAGAAGACAATCCTGTAACCTTTAAATATGTGATAAATGTTAGCCTTGTGAATTTCTGAGACAATTACAGTGCTCTGATTGATTATGGCTTTTAAAACTACTTATAATAGAGTGATGTATGAGTACATTACATTACTGAGAAACGGAAAATATTTTCTGATCCACCAAAAACAGTTAATCAGTTAACCTGCTGCAACCTGGATGTTTATATTGGAAGGTGGGGGCAATGTGTTCATTACCAGAGCCTCAGTTATTTGGCTGCTATGATATACTTTTAGATACCAGTGGACAGGTGGGACAGAAGACGGGGGGAGTTGATCAGGGACACTTATTTTTTACTATATATATATATAAAAAAATTGTTTTCTAAAACAAACATCAAAGCATTTCTAATTTCTCTACATTTCTCTAATTTATTACATTCATTTTTATACATTTCAGCGAAAATAATTTGTGGATAAAGCAGTGGAAGAGAAGTCGCACTGGCTTTCTGTGCGTGCCTTCCCAGATGGACTGACATATGAAGTTACGAACAAGCAAAGTATACTTTTGATGGTACCTTCTAGTCATTTTATTTTCTACTTAAAAGGAAATGTAGAGAAATTAGAAATGCTTTGAGTTTATATCTGAACTATAAACTTTTATCCCAGTACTTTTGTGATAATTTGAATTATTGTAACAGAAATGATACTTTGTGGTTGAAATAACTGTTTAAAATTTCAATGCTGTCAAAGGTTTGATGGGTATAGCCGAATAATTGTCTTTTAGGAACATGATCGCGTGGGTGTTTGAATTGAGATCGTGATCTTTTAATGATTAATCGTGCAGCTCTATCTTGCAGGTTTGGACCGATATGAGTAAACAATTACAGATTTTTTTTTTTCCGTCAACTATCCCTATTATACAATTCTGACTAAAGAATATAAAAACCGTTCCAATCATATGGAGGCTTGTTTTTCTTTAGACGCACAGAGATAATTGCAAGCAAATTTTTTTATTCTCACTGCCCGTCAGCATTAATAAAACACACCAATTCATTTGAGAATGGAAAAAATATGGCCCCCTTTAAACAATACATTTCTTCTGTGGGTTATGCAAAAGTGTGATACAAGCTTGCGTTATGCAAATCAGTCTTCAGCTGTTTCTGTGTTTTCTTTGTGTGTCTAAGTGTGACACTTGGCAGCGTAATCCCGTTTCACAGTGACGTCTGGCTGGGCCCGATAGTGGCTGGTTGCATGTCTCAGGGCATGTGAGCGGTACCGCTGGGCATTGCACTGCACATTCAGCCGTTAATCTGGGCAGGACAAGGGAAGGTGCTGTGCCAGCGGGCTAGATGAGGACGGTTTTACTGCTTAGTGCTGACATTAATGCTGCTAACACTATTGCACTCGCAGAAACGGCAGCTGTCTGAAGTGATTGACACCAGCTCACTCAGCACATGCAGAACTGTTATTATCTGAGCAAGATGCTACTGCAGCTCACTGTAGGATATTCACAGGCAAAACCTGACACTTTTCTCCAAATCAGCGGAAAAAAAGAGGCTCACTGCACATAAACAGCACATAAAGAACATATACCAGGACCATAATACATTTGGAAAACCATATAATTGGTTTTGCCATAGAACGGTGCCTTGAATTTTTGACAGGTTCAGTCCGCTTGCAGCAACCTGAGATTAAATGCCTTGCTCACGGATCCAATGGTAACCAAATGGTGATAGCTTAAGGCTGTTGGCTTGAATTAAAGAACTAAAATTAAAAATGGAATGAGGAAGTAGATCGTTATAAGATTGAATTTAGGCTTTTATTTACATATAAACGTCAACGAACATAAAAAGTAGCTCAACCATACTTGTTTGATGCACAAGAACAATGAGAATGAACCTCATTGGCTCTTGCTGAAGCTCAAAAGTGATGCGTAACATGAGAATGAACCTCATTGGTTCTTGTCGAAGCTCAAAAGTGATGCGTAACACGAGAATGAACCTCATTGGTTCTTGTCGAAGCTCAAAAGTGATGCGTAACACGAGAATGAACCTCATTGGTTCTTGCCAAAGCTCAAAGTGATGTGTAACGAGAATGAACCTCATTGGTTCTTGCTGAAGCTCAAACGTGCTGCGTAACACGAGAATGAACCTCATTGGTTCTTGCCAAAGCTCAAAGTGATGTGTAACGAGAATGAACCTCATTGGTTCTTGTCGAAGCTCAAAAGTGATGCGTAACACGAGAATGAACCTCATTGGTTCTTGCCAAAGCTCAAAGTGATGTGTAACGAGAATGAACCTCATTGGTTCTTGTCAAAGCTCAAAAGTGATGCGTAACACAAGAATGAACCTCATTGGTTCTTGTCAAAGCTCAAAAGTGATGCGTAACACGAGAATGAACCTCATTGGTTCTTGCCAAAGCTCAAAGTGATGTGTAACGAGAATGAACCTCATTGGTTCTTGCTGAAGCTCAAACGTGCTGCGTAACACGAGAATGAACCTCATTGGTTCTTGCCAAAGCTCAAAGTGATGTGTAACGAGAATGAACCTCATTGGTTCTTGTCGAAGCTCAAAAGTGATGCGTAACACGAGAATGAACCTCATTGGTTCTTGCCAAAGCTCAAAGTGATGCGTAACACAAGAATGAACCTCATTGGTTCTTGTCTAAGCTCAAAAGTGATGCGTAACACAAGAATGAACCTCATTGGTTCTTGTCGAAGCTCAAAAGTGATGCGTAACACGAGAATGAACCTCATTGGTTCTTGCCAAAGCTCAAAGTGATGTGTAACGAGAATGAACCTCATTGGTTCTTGTCGAAGCTCAAAAGTGATGCGTAACACAAGAATGAACCTCATTGGTTCTTGTCGAAGCTCAAAAGTGATGCGTAACACGAGAATGAACCTCATTGGTTCTTGCCAAAGCTCAAAGTGATGTGTAACGAGAATGAACCTCATTGGTTCTTGTCGAAGCTCAAACGTGCTGTGTAACACGAGAATGAACCTCATTGGTTCTTGCTGAAGCTCGAACGTGATGCGTAACACGAGAATGAACCTCATTGGTTCTTGCTGAAGCACGAACGTGATGCCTAACACGAGAATGAACCTCATTGGTTCTAGCCAAAGCTCAAAAGTGATGCGTAACACAAGAATTAACCTGACTGGTTCTTGCTGAAGCTCAAAAGTGATGCGTAACACAAGAATTAACCGGATTGGTTCTTGCCAAAGCTCAAAAGTGATGCGTAACACAAGAATTAACCTGATTGGTTCTTGCTGAAGCTCAAAAGTGATGCGTAACACGAGAATGAACCTCATTGGTTCTTGCCAAAGCTCAAAAGTGATGCGTAACACAAGAATTAACCTGACTGGTTCTTGCTGAAGCTCAAAAGTGATGCGTAACACGAGAATAAACCTCATTGGTTCTTGCTGAAGCTCAAAAGTGATGCGTAACACGATATTGAACCTCATTGGTTCCTTTGATAAAAACCTAGAAAAACCTCAGAAAACGTGGACTAAACCGCTCAATTCATATGGATTAGTTTTACGATCCCTTTATGAACGTTTTGAAGCGACAAAGTGGTAGTTGTGTAGACTGTTATTAAATCTTTCAAATTGAATTACAAATATCTTCATTTGTGTTTCGAAGATTAACGAAAGTCTTAACGTTTTGGAACAACATGATTGAAAGAATTTGCATTTTTGTGGTGAACTAACCATTTAATTATTTTGAGTGTTGAACTTTGTGATTGTGCTGAATTTCTTTGAGTTACAATTCAGTAAATTTGACCTTAACAGGGTTGTGTCCAATTCCACTTCATGAGTCCTCTTAAACCAGTTAAAAAGATCACGATCATATGAGCTAAATCCCAGACAAATAAAGCTGACGCTTTGAAGAGAACTGGCACTTCTGCAAATGCTAATGGTACACAATTCACACGTTCCTGCTAATCCTATCTCTCAATCTACTTGTTCACACGGACAGCCAATCGTTCTCCCAGCGTCTGCACATGACGGCGCATACGAGCGTGTGCATCTGTAAATAGCCCAGAGTAAATTGTTTAAGGAGAGACAGAGAGGGGCAGATAAAGCTGCCTGTCGAGACTGCAAATTGAGAAGAAGTGACAGAGCAGTGCAGAGATGGCAGAGGGTGAAGAGGAAGACAGGAGGATGGGAGGAGGGAATGATATTTGTCAGGATTGCTAATTGAAAGGAAGTGATGGAGCCTGGCAATGGAGGAGGGGGAGGAGAGGGCCTTCAACAGAGAGAGAAAAGACATGATTGCATTGAGAGAGATGAAACGAGTGAAGCATGAGAGCTGTAAAGAGACAGAGTGCCTGAACATGGGTTTCCCAATGAAAAATGCTTCATACTGGGTCCAAAAGCGTTTTGAACCAGGAGTCGCTAACATTTGACAACATTAGCAACCATAAATGTGCTAAAGGCCTGTTCACACCGGGACGAATTTCGTGCGCGATATTCGCAGACGTTTAACGCTTCGTGACTAAACAAAGGGCGCCAATGTGAGTGTGCGCACCGACGCAAAAAACGTCACGCGTAAAAGCGTTTGTTTGTTTTTTTTAAAACACCTCGGGTTCGTTTTTTTGGTTTGACGCGCCGCGTCAAAAACTATCTTACCAATGAGATTGGTGCTTTTGCTCACGTGTCTGGAGCTTCTGAAGTTACAGTAAAACACAACTTGGGGGCGCTTAAACACAAAACGATCTTGCCGAGCACACATACGTAACAAGGAAGAAGATATACAGCGGTCTACTACACTCTGCCGGGAAGAAATAAGACGAGGAAGATGCAAGCCAAGATGAATGTAGAGCTGCTGGTCTCGTTGCTGTCGGAACATAAGGAACTATATGACAAACGCGACAGCGACTACACAAATCTTGATAAAAGAGAACTGTATTGCAGAGAAAATGAGTTTCATTTCACTTAATTGTCTTTCATGTACCGGGGTATTTCTGTTTTATATTAAGCGCCATCTAATGTCAGGGAATGAATTTGCATGTTCACTCAGCTCATCGTCAGCGAAAATCGCTTGGGTGTGAACACAAAATACGCGTTGAAAAACGCTGGCGAATAATGTCAAAAATGATTAAGATAAATGATGTGTGTGAGAATTGATAGTTGTTAGGGGTGTAACGATACGCTCACATCACGATACGATACATATCACGATACTGAACTCACGATACGATACATATCACGATACTGAACTCACGATACGATACATATCACGATACTGAACTCACGAAACGATACATATCACGATACTGAACTCACGAAACATATCACGATACTGAACACCCGATACGATACATATCACGATACTGAACTCACGATACGATACATATCATGATCCTGAACTCACAATACGATACATATCACGATACTGAACTCACGATACGATACATATCATGATCCTGAACTCACAATACGATACATATCACGATACTGAACTCACGATACGATACATATCACGATACTGAACTCACGATACGATACATATCACGATACTGAACTCACGATACATATCACATACTGAACTCACGATACGATACATATCACGATACTGAACTCACGATACGATACATATCATCAGATTACTGAATCTCATCGATACATATCACGATACTGAACTCACGATACGATACATATCACGATACTGAACTCACGAACGATACATATCACGATACTGAACTCACGATACGATACATATCACGATACTGAACTCACGATACGATACATATCACGATACTGAACTCACGAAACGATACATATCCGATACTGAACTCACGATACGATACATATCACGATACTGAACTCACGATACGATACATATCACGACTGAACTCACATACATATCACGATACTGAACTCACGATACGATACATATCACGATACTGAACTCACGATACGATACATATCAGATACTGAACTCACGATACGATACATATCACGATACTGAACTCACGATACGATACATATCACGATACTGAACTCACGATACGATACATATCAGATACTGAACTCACGATAGATACATCACGATACTGAACTCCGATACGATACATATCACGATACTGAACTCACGATACGATACATATCACTGATACTGAACTCACGATACGATACATATCACGATACTGAACTCACGATACGATACATATCACGATACTGAACTCACGAAACGATACATATCACGATACTGAACTCACATACATCACATACTGAACTCATAGATACTTCGATACTGAACTCACGATACGATACATATCACGATACTGAACTCACGAATACATCACGATACTGAACTCCGATACGATACATATCACGATACTGAACTCACGATACGATACATATCACGATACTGAACTCACGATAGATACATATCACGATACTGAACTCACGATACGATACATATCACTATACTGAACTACGATACAATACATATCACGATACTGAACTCACGATACGATACATATCACGATACTGAACTCACGATACCAATACATAATCATGATCCTGAACTCACAATACATATCACGATACTGAACTCCTGATACGATACATATCACGATACTGAACTCACGATACGATACATATCATGATCCTGAACTCACAATACGATACATATCACAATACTGAACTCACGATACGATACATATCACGATACTGAACTCACGATACGATACATATCATGATACTGAACTCACGATACGATGCATATCACGATACTGAACTCACGATACGAATTAATATATCACGATACTTGTAACTCACAATACGATATTATTGCGATACTCCAAGACATATGATAAAAAGTTAACAAAAAATAAACTGTTGATTAAAATGCTAAATTTGGTGTTGTATTGTGTGTGTAAATGAATAGGCATGGACTTGTTGCTGGAAACCCAAAGCACAGGACAATAGAGACACCAGAATAAACATATTCATGATTCTTAAGCTGAACACAGAGTTATTTTAGATAAATATGCTTACACTCTTTCACTGACTAGATTTATTTAAAATAATGCAAATAATGCCACTTTCTGGGTAACATAAAAAATTTGGCATTATTAGGACCAACAAATATTCCCACATTGCATAATTATACATTATATTCAACAGTAAATATAGTAGTTTAATAGTACTGACACCAAAACTCTGTATTTTTTCATTTTTTTCCTTACACAGTAATTTTTATTTTGGGTGAACTATACACACTACATATTGTCGCATTTTTGTATTGCGATATATTGTGACACCCCTAATTTAAAGTCTGAGCATTTTGTGATGACATAACACTGAACCAAATGTCATTGGATGTTAAAATATCACAATTTGAAAGACTCTCAAACAAAGATGGGATTGTTATGTCACTGTTTGGCTCTTGAGCCAGTAGGAAGTTAAGAAAAAGCTGTTTGGGAAATATTTAAATATGTTTGCGGATTCCCCGGAAGCACCGGCTCTGGCACAAGAGCCAGCATCGTTTCAGTGGAAAGAGAAGTGGTAGCACAGAGAAAGCAGGACAGCAGAGGATGGCTGATCGCTTTGGCACAGTTAAAGATGTCAGTTGGACACGGACCAGCTGGCAATGAGCCCGTTAGGCTTTTCCTAGGGTTTTTTTGGAGGTTTTTTGGTATTTCAGCCCCCCTCCTACAAAATATATGTAACATCGTTGGTTCATAAGCTGAAGTTATCAGAATTTATATTATGTATGCATTATGTGGTCATGAATAAAGAGATTAATATAGTTACAGTCGACACTCCTTTGAGATTCACGTATAAAAGCAACCCAGGGTAAAGCAACCCAGGGTAAAGAGTGTTTTAGACAGGAGCTTTTGCAGACTTTAAAGTAAGACTTGAGGATTTTTTTTCTCAGTACTAAAATATTATTTTGTGGAATTCCTAATTGAGAAATTTGAAAAATAATTTGTTTTTCTAAGGAATAAAATACGTTTTACTCCTTAAATTTTCATTTATGCTGTCAAATTTTATATTTTGCTAGGTATTGTTACACTGTTATTGTATTTTTATGTCATACACAAAATAGATCTATATTTTTTTGTTATTACTAAGCTAATAACAAGCGAATCCAATGTTTACTACAAAATGTACTCAACTTTTATTTAAAACGAGCAATTACAGTATAGTGATTTGTTCTTGTGGTATTTGAACTAAAGGCTGAATTTCTCTCGTTATAATATGATGTGTCCTCGAGCATTACAGTAATCAGGAGATTAATATAATTTATTTAAGAGTTGCTGTAAATTGGCAAATATTTATTTGTAGGTCTAAGCTTGATCACATTTACATTTTTATTTTAATTTATGCTTATCCCTATTTGCCTGTGGGGTAAAAAAATAATTTATTCAAGATATATGCTTGAACAAACTTAATTCAAGATATATCCTATGAAAACAAATCATACAAAATGTGCTTGTCAAGTAAATTACTCTTGTTTTTAAGTATGTTTTTACAATTTTTCACAAGTTGGCTTGTGAAAGTTTGGACCAATAAGTATGAAGAACTTTAAAGTAGTTTGACGTTTAAAGTAGTTTAAAGCGTAAGTTAGTTTGAATTTTAAAGTAGTTTGATGTTAAAAGTAGTTTAAAGTGTAAATTAGTTTGGATTTTAAAGTAGTTTGACGTTTAAAGTAGTTTAAAATTCAAACTAATTCACACTTTAAAGTAGTTTGAAGTTTAAAGTAGTTTAAAGTGTAAATTAGTTCAAATTTTAAAGTAGTTTGACGTTTAAATTAGTTTAAAGTTTAAATTGAAGTTTAAAGTAGTTTAACCTTTTTATCTAGTTTACAACAAATACTGATTTAGAAAATATTTTAGGATAATAACACGCCACAGTGTTTATTCCAGACACATGCGTATAAAATAATGTCAGTAATGTAGTGAAAACACTGAAAACACCAATAAGTTGATTGAACTCAATTGATTTGAGTAAACTCGTTCCCTCAATTTAATTGAGTAATGGGGTCCCCCAAAAAGTTTACTTAACTTGGTGCTTATGTAGACTTGACTTAAATTGTTTAGTTCACCAAACTTGACGATTATTTAATGTACTTAAACAATAAAGTTCACTTAACTTAGTGTTAATTTCAAGTGTACTTAAGTACACAGACAAAAAAACCCAGTGTTAAATTGAAAAAACCCCAGTGTTAAAGTCACAATGAATCAGATTTGACCTTTTTTTAAATGAAAAAAAACACCATATTCAGAAATAAATGATGTCATTATAAACAGTTGACACAAAGCACAAGGTATATTTCAGGATGTGTGTCTTGTAGATACTCGTATGCTGTTGCTAATGGGAGACTGGGTCCCACAGGGTGCAGAGGATAGGCTGGGTAATTGTGCTTCTCATTTTGATCACTTGCTTTTTTCTTATGCAAACTGGAGAAAAGACAATTTGCAATTATCTTAAAGAGGAAAGAGCTGAGTGATGCTGATGGCAAGCCAGGATTCAATCATTTTCACACTGCGTTCTGCACAATTAAACCGCAATACGGATAATGGCTTGCTATCATAATCCCACACATAATCAGCCTTATTACTTAGTAACATAACCATTATCATCATTCTTATTAAAACCGTCCAGCTTCTGTGAGAAAATGATCAATGTGCCAAAAAGAGCAGACCACAAACTGACATCTCGGGGTTTTCGTCTCTTCATGGCCTGGCAGATTTTGTATCATTGCGTAGTGCAATTTCTGTGATTTCCTGAAGTCATGGGATTTCATGGGACGTTCATGGGATCATTTTAAGGCTGCAAGATATTGGAATAAACTTACATTGAGATGTGACTATCACGGATGCGCTAATGATGCTAAAACGATACATCGTCAGCCCTAGATCATTTATCTGTGCCTAAATCCCAAAACGAACCTGTGGCTGCTTTACTAAAGTCAGAAAGCAGGGTTTTTTTCTATAGTTGGTGATTCTTGGCCAGAAAAAACAGCCTTCCAGAGTTTTTTTGTGATTGTTGCGGGCAAAAATCCTTGATTATGCGGCACGTTTTCTGAAAAAATGCGATGGAATATGCGGGATATTTATGCAACTTTATGCGATGAAATTGCGGGAACTTTCTAAAACTCCGGTTTGATGAAAAAGAGAGAAAAGTGATTCCCCTGTTCCCTGTTCTCACTAGACTACTACCTTAAAGGGTACCTATCATGGAATTTTGAAAATTACCTTTCATGTAGTGTGTATAGATCTAAGTGAACAAAAATATCCTGCAAAGTTTTAAATATGAAAGTTCACTGTATACAAAGTTATTGTCTCTCAAAAGTAAGAGTCGACTGAGTCGCTGATATGAATCGATAGACGAACGATGCATTTTCTCTAACTTTCGTACGTCACTTGTACAAGTTATTTGAATAAGACACGCCCACTCATTGCACGCGCCGAGCAGACAGATAAACCTGACAACATGTCAACGAGCTGTTCTGAAGTGCGAATCAAAAGCGAACTTTTTTTTCACTGCCCAGGATCGAGCATGTGAAGAATCAGTGGCTAGAGTTTATATTTACAACTATACCACACAAGTATAGCCACCTTGAGCTGTGTTCGCGTTATTTTAATGACGATCGCTTCACAAACACAAATGCTTTCAAGTGTGGATTCGCGAGTCGCCTGATACTAAAGGAACGTTCAATACCAAGTTTATTTGGATCAGCTTCCTCCTCCGAATCACAACCAGGGGCCGGTTGCATAAACCTCTAAGACTAGTCTTACAAGTTAGACATCAAATTTGTTTCTTTTAGACTATTCATAGCTTTTTAAAATCAGTTACATAAAAACATAGATTGGCCTAATTTGATACCATAAAGTAAGACTGACTGCCCCTGACTAACTGCTAATGGGTTATACTAGAACTTAAGACACTGTCTTAACGTAATGGCTATGTTTATGCAACCGGCCCCTGTAAGTACTATTAATAATTGTTGCTTGTGTGTGTGTGTGTGTGTGTGTGTGTGTGTGTGTGTGTGTGTGTGTGTGCGTGCGTGCGTGCGTGCGTGCGTGCGTGCGTGCGTGCTGTGCGTGCGTGTGTGTGTGAGAGAGTGAGAGTTACGCTCAGCAGCTTCTAGGTCTCCAATGTCATTTTTTTTTGTTTTTTGAAATATGTGACCCTGGATCACAAAACCAGTCTTAAGTAGCACGGGTATATTTGTGGCAATAGCCAACAAAACACTATGGGTCAAAATTATCGATTTCTCTTTTATGCCAAAAATCATTAGGATATTAAGTAAAGATCATGATCCATGAAGATATTTAGTAAATTTCCTACCTTAAATATATCTAAATTGTATTTTTGTAAGTGGATGCAGGACAATCACCAACAGAAATGGAAACCTTTAAAGGCGATTTTCTCAATATTTCGATTTTTTTTGCACCCTCAGATTCTCAATTTCAAATAGTTGTATCTCGGACAAATATTGTCCTATCCTAACAAACCATACATCAATGGAAAGCTTATTTATTCAGCTTTCAGGCGATGTATAAATCTCAATTTTAGAAAATGGACACATAAGATTGCTTTTGTGGTCCAGGGTCACATATGTGAAATTATGTGAAGCGTATTGTAGTACTGCAGTGCTTTATCAATATGTTTAAGCTTTGGGCTAAAATATAACTGACTGCGTCATCTGACCAATCACCGCCGATTAGCGTGACGCAAAGGAGGGGTTTGGACAAATGAGTCGTCAAACGAATCATTAATCATGTAAAACTGTTGTTGGGGACTCCCAGAACATTATTAGGAACATTTTAAATGCCATAATAGGTACCCTTTAATGTAAAGAGTCATTTCTTATTACTTCCTATGATAAGCAAGCACACTACATCACAGAAAGTGCTGGAATATTTCATAATCATTTCATATTCATAGCTCTTGTGTGAAGCAAACGCAACATTTATCAACTTTCTGATAAGATATGTGACCTTTTTGCAACGAAAATGTGGGGATTATAAAATCAAGCGATAAAAAATTTTTTTTTTTTTTTTATAAAATCAAGCGATTTGAAAAAATTTGTCCCCTGCAGAAATATATGTGGACTTTGGCTAATTATGCATTGAATCATGCGATCGCATAATCACGTTTTTTCTAGAGGGACTGAAAAACGCTTCAAAGTGGACCTGATTTTATGCCGATAGATAGGCTCAATAAGAAAAATCGCCTCCACAAGCCTCCTCCTAGTGTGAACCTCAAAAGGATCAGGGATGTATTCAACCATACCAGAAGAAAAAGAAAAAAAGTGAAAATAGACTGAGGTATAGTGATAACTAGCAAGGGGATAGTGCAGGCTGAGTTAGCGGATTACACAAACAACACACGGATGAACTCCTAATGGTTTGTGACTGTTTGGCACATTTGGATGTGGCCCGGAGGGGTTTAAGTGTGAATAAGTGGCATTGGGCATGCCTGGGCATCTCCTCCTCTCGCGGTCTCTCTCTATATTCCTCTCTCTGTGGAGTTGTGCTAGTCTGTCATCAGTCGGGATCGGGAGAGGCGCTGGAGGAGGCCAGCTCTTGATTCGGCTGGGTGCGGCTCGAGCTCGGGCCAAGCTAGTATAAGGTGCGGTGGGAAAACCCACATTGGCTTTTACATGATGCTGTTGACCGTTAGGCTTGTTCTTTCTCGAATGTTTTGTGTGCGAATGTTGCGCGCATACATTCTTGTTGATGCACATCACAGACCACAAGATTCTTTGGCTGAACTTTTGTCCCTTTTCTGCACTGTCGGAAAAAAAACACATTTAATAGAGCAGAAAAACAGAGAGAACTGCTCCCTTTTGATGAGAAAGTCCAGAGACACAAATAAATAGATCGACACAAATTATGCACGATTAATCATTAACATGAAATCGCTCTTAAACCGATTTGGCTTATAGCGATTATGTTTTATGTGCAGCTTGTCAGTGACGTACAGCTCTAGGATCAGGAGTAAACGCTGCTTCATCTGAAAGCACTGCGAGTTATGTGCATTTGAGGAAGCAACACGCGCCAAACATCTTTCCAAACATGAGAAGCATTTATAAACTTCTTGTCCAAGACAAATATAAAAAAAAAACAGTGATTATTACACTGATGTGCAGATTGCATGAACTGGCAGTCTTGAGAAATACAGTCAAATTTATTGACACCTTCAACATTTCTCACATTATCACGTTTTTGAAGTTTACACGTAGATTTTTCAAAACTTGCACCCTGTACTGTGCATAAAATAATCGCAGCCTTTTGTTTCGATTACTCGCGCAGCCCTTACACATATTCAGACAGACAGAAACTGAGCCATCTTACCTTCATGCGAGTGGGGGAACCAGATCTGCGAGGCGCTGGAGTGAGGACCCCCGCGGTAAGAAGGAGAGGCGGGAGAAGACGGAGGTCTGGAGGGGTGTGGGGGGTGTGAGGGAGGGAGCCGAGACTGCTGGCCAGGAACGTCCCATGAAGGAGGCCGAGGAGTTGCCCATGAGTCCACTGCCTGTTTTAAGAGAGGAGAAGGAGAGTTGACTGGCATGTGAACACTGGGTTTTGGCATGATGGTGAGCAGTTGGAATCAAAGACTTTATTTTATTATTTTTATTTTACCAGGAAGGTCCCATTGAGACACAATATCTCTTCTAGGGAGTCCTGGTCAAGATAGGCAGCACAAACAAAAAGTACAAAGTAATACATAACACAACATAATAAACAAATGAAAGTACCCATATCTGAGAAACAATACTAATCCTAATCAACGGTTAAAACATTTACACCGTTCTATAAAAACAGACTTTAAGAGGGTTTTAAATGAAGCGATGGTACATGGCTTCATCGGTATTTCATATGTACTGAAGCTCTGTCCATACATAAGGAGCATAATTAGAAAAGGCTGATCTACCTATTTCTGTATGGAAAATTGGATTCTTGAGTAAAAGTTTGACTGTTGATCTAGTATTATAAATACTAGTACAGTATGTCAATAAACTAGATATACTGTGGTCATTTACCCAGTAAAGCTTTTAAAATAAAAATCAACATATGATGTTTCCCGGTGTTTTAGCTGGTTGACTTAAAGGGATAGTTCACCCAAAAATGAAAATTAGCCAATGATTTACTCACCCCTCAAGCCATCCTAGGTGTGTATGACCTCCTCTTTCATACGAATACAATTGGAATTATATTACAAAATGTCCTGGCAAGTTTTATAATGTTTTGAAGTCCACAAAAGTGCATCATCCATCATAAACATACTCCACACTGCTCCGGGGGGTTAAAAAAGGCCTTCTGAAGCAATGCGTTTGTGTAAGAAAAATATCCATATTTAAAATGTAAATATAAAGTCAAATAACTAGCTTTGCCAACGACATAGCAGCGGAACACTTAATGATAATAGATCACTAGTGGATAATCACTTTATGATGAATAGAATGGATGCACTTTTATGATGGATAGATGCACTTTTATGATGATATATGCACTTTTAGATGATTACTTTTGATGGATAGATCACTTTTATGATGGATAGATGCACTTTTATGATGGAAGATGCACTTTTATGATGGACAGATGCACTTTTATGATGGACAGATGCACTTTTTAATGGACAGATGCACTTTTATGATGGATAGATGCACTTTTATGATGGATAGATGCACTTTTATAATGGATAGATTCACTTTTATTGATTGGACAGATGCACTTTTATGATGGACAGATGCACTTTTATGATGGATAGATGCACTTTTTAGATGGATAGATGCACTTTTATGATGGATAGATGCACTTTTATGATGGACAGATGCACTTTTATGATGGTAGATGCACTTTTATGATGGATAGATGCACTTTTATGATGGATAGATGCACTTTTATGATGGACAGATGCACTTTTATGATGGAAGATGCACTTTTATGATGGAAGATGCACTTTTATGATGGAAGATGCACTTTTATGAATGGATAGATGCACTTTTATGATGGATAGATGCACTTTTATATGGATAGATCACTTTTATGATGGACAGATGCACTTTTATGATGGACAGATGCACTTTTATATGGATAGATGCACTTTTATGATGGATAGATGCACTTTTATGATGAATAGATGCACTTTTATGATGATAGATGCACTTTTATGATGGATAGATGCACTTTTATGATGGATAGATGCACTTTTTTAAAGGATAGATTCACTTTTAAAGATGGATAGATGCACATTTTATGATGGCACAGAATGCACTTTACTAGATGATAGTGCACTTTTATGATGGACAGATGCACTTTTTGATGGGAACTAATCCTTTTAGATGAATAATGCACTTTTATGATGATAGATATACACTCTTTGATGGATTGGAGCTTCAATCATTTATGATGGACAATGCACTTTTATGATGGATAGATGCACTTTTATGATGGATAGATGCACTTTTTAATGGATAGATTCACTTTTATGATGGACAGATGCACTTTTATGATGGACAGATGCACTTTTATGATGGATAGATGCACTTTATGATGGATAGATGCACTTTTATGATGAATAGATGCACTTTTATGATGGATAGATGCACTTTTATGATGGATAGATGCACTTTTATGATGGATAGATGCACTTTTTAATGGATAGATTCACTTTTATGATGGATAGATGCACTTTTATGATGGACAGATGCACTTTTATGATGGATAAGATGCACTTTTATGATGGACAGATGCACTTTTATGATGGATAGATGCACTTTTATGATGAATAGATGCACTTTTATGATGGATAGATGCACTTTATATGATGGATAGATGCACTTTTATGATGGACAGATGCACTTTTATGATGGATAGATGCACTTTTATGATGGATAGATGCACTTTTTATGATGGATAGATGCACTTTTATGATGGATAGATGCACTTTTATGGACTTCAAAACAGAAACAGCCATTCACTCCCATAATAAAGTTTGGAAGTGCCAGGACATTTTATGTATTCGTCTGAAAGAAGAATGTCATACACATAGGATGACTGAGGGCGAGTAAATCATGGGATAATTTTCATTTTTGGGTGAACTTTTCCTTTAACTAGCTCATTAACTCGTATTGTTCATACACTCTTGGATTAGTTTGGAGCTTAATCAGAATTTGATCATCAGTATAAAGTCCCAACCCAGTTCCTGGAGGCACACCATCACTGCACGTTTTCAAACTCTTCCTAATCAAACACACTTGATTCAACTCATGAGCTCACCAGCAGAGACTTCAAGACCTGAAACGGATGTGTCCGGTAAGTGAGACATCCGAAATGTAGCGTTGGTGTGGCTCCAAGACAAGTAAGATTGGTGTGTATTCTGGCCAAGAACCACCAACTTCTTGGGACAGGAATACGCCATCAGTCCAACATATTCATTAACCAACAACTGTTCACTGTTTTACTTTCGGTTTAGTGGCACATAAATCTGAAATAGCACTCAAAGATATCTTCTTTACTTGTTGAGGCACAAGTTGAGGCACTTTCTAACAAGTAAAGAAGATATCTGAGTCTCTTAAAGGTCTGTAATATGCCACAAATGGTGGTGTGTGTGTGTCTGAAGCTGAGCCTAGTTATTGAGTAACTTTCAATACAACAAATATCACACTAACTTTCCTGTGCCCTGGAAGCATATGGTTAGCTCAGAGGTTAGCTGTTAATGCCTGCCAGATTCATTCATTTCCCACAACCAAGAGTGGACACCACCCATCCAGCGAGCATACACACATTCATAATCTAGTTTAGCCCCGAGACATCAAAGTCCGAGCTGGGATACGTCAAGCCATCACTCGACAGATACCTCATCTCACAGATGAATGCACATGTTCTTTCTCTCCTTTCTTTTTCACTCTCCTTTCAATTCCCATCCCAATTTTCCTTTCTCCATTACCCTTTTTTTTTGTCATTCACTCTCGTGCCCTTAGTCTTGCCCTGAACCCTGCTCTTTTTCTCTTCGTTTCAATCATCAGCCTTCTCCACTGTGGTACCGTCTTCTGTCCTGCTGTTTTTTCCCACCATCCTGCAGCTGCATTTCGACCTCAGGATTACAGCATCATTTTGACACCTTCCAGAAAGTCTCCATGTTTTTGTCTGTGTGTCCAAAAGAATGTGCAAAAACACATTCCCAACCACTGATATGGTGAGAATATTAGCATGCGGATGTGCTTGCAAGCCTGACCTAAACAAGCTAACACTTTATACAGAATTTACAGCCTTAGTAAATCAGCATTTTAACCTTTGACTCCACATCTTCAGTCTGACATCGTAAATCCTAACGTCTTGGCCTTAGACATCATCATAATTACACAAGAACATTTTATGGTGACTACAAATGTAGTGGGTACTACTTTCTGAGCTCTCACTGTGAACCTGTTTGCCTGCATTCATAAATAGCTACTAGAAGTAGCCTATATCAACCGTTGCATTTGCCTGTACAAATATGAGTAATTGATTAGTCAGAGCAATGCCAATGTAACTACTTGATGGACTATTATTCATTACAGATAAAGATGGAAAAAGACCCACTGATTAACCATGATTTTAAATGAACTCCCAGTTTGATGGTCTGAGGTCTTTACACCTATAAAGCCATCCACAGTATCAAACATGCTTGAGTGTGAATGGCAGACACACGTCCTACTGGTCATTGTGCAAAATTACATTTCTCAGTAAATTTTTGTTTGACACAGGATTGGCAAGGCTGGGAGTACTGAAGGCTCACACAGGACACCCACAAACCGCTCACTGACCGTGGGTATTGAAAAGGCTGCTATATTGAGTGCATATTTGTACAAGAAGAACAAAATGCTGGGTTTTCTTTAAACCTGCATTGGCCTTAGATGCTGATAGGCTCCAGCATTACCCACGACCCTAAGGCAGGAAAACACCCTGAATGGAGGCAATTCATTGGACCATCACTGTGCAATATAACGGTTTCATTATAACATTCATTCAGTGATGAAATAATGTACAATACACAACGGAAATATTGACCGCCAGTGTCAACTACAAATATTTGCAGGCTTGCTTAAACATTCATGAGTGTTTGATCTCACAAATACACCAAGTTTATGAGCTAATAATTCACTCATAAAGCCAAACCCCAAAAATGAACAGGCAAGGCTCCAAATAAAACACATGGGACACAGTGCAAGTCTGATGTTACCAGACACCTCCCTCTGAGTGCATGCCATCCATGTGACAGAGCAAAACACGCCCACTCTGATGTCAGAGGCAAGAAACTGTGATCACAAGGAGAAAAGAAAAAAACACTAATGTAACAACTTTAAATATGCAGTTCATCCCGTGACAGATAAGCGCCCCGGAAGCTGTAGGTGGAGGGAAATGGAAGTGGCCTTCTTGGGAACTAAAGGAGGAGTATTGTAATTACAAACTTTGGACAGCCACCCACTCTTATTTCTGCCCTCCACGGTTTCCAACAAGACAACCGTGGACTGTACGGGCAGATGAAAGAAAGGACAGAGATGATGGGTAGAGGGGTAAACAAGTGACCAGGGGGGGCTGCCAACCAACCAGAGTGGATCTAGGGCGTGAGAGTGTTTATTTAGCAGGTCATTAAAGGGAAAACCAGGGCTCTCCTCAGCTAAGCCAGCCTCGTAATGTTCGGTTTTCCCTGACCTAATAATGTTTACATCTTAGGAAATGCCAGTCTGGTGCTTCCATGAAGGCTTAAGAAAAATCAGATCATGTGCATCCTTAATCTGTGCCGATCCCTTACAGCAATGGAGATTAATCCTATTATATCATTTATAAAAATAAAAAAAAGCATGGTTGGGCTGTCTAGATTAATGCACACATCCACAAATCCTTGGGATCCACACATACACCCACAGGCATGGCGTAGCCGGCAGGGTCCTGGCACAACCTGTGTGTAAACACTGGATCTCATGTGCCGCCACAGCGGATGCCATGGCATTGCCACTCGTTAACGGAGGCGGGAAGATTCATTCAGATCCCAGCCGGCTCCCAGTCGGCTCAGTGGGAGGCGTTTAATGGTGCCGTTGTCATGGGAATGGCAAGAACTGAGAGATGAGTGAGAACAGCATGGCCTCATCCAAACCAGACGCTCTGTGGGTTGAGCCGGTCTGGGGTGTTGGCAACTTGCTGTTTTACACTGATCTGATGAAAGTTGAGCAGTTTATCTTCAACTGGTGGAGCGAAGCCTTCGAGGGCAATAACTGATCGCAGGCCTGTGTTAAACCCAGTAAGTAACACTTAGACATGACATCGTCAGTTTGGACTCGCTGCTTGGATTGCTCATATTAACTATGCAATCGCCCCACATCACTGTTGAAAGCAGAGACACACACATTTCTCAAACTTGAATGACTAGAGTCTAAAAGAGTCTTGAAGTGGTTAACACAATAATTCAGTAGAGCAATTCAGGACTGACATCAAACAGAGCAACTGTGTCAATAATCCAAACAACTCCAAATTACGGAATAACCAAAAATTAGAGAGGAAATTGTGCATAAATCACTTAACCATCCCTCCGGTAATACATGGAAGTGCCTAGTGAGAAGTAAGAGTCCTTAAGAAAAAACTGAACCACTGCATTTCCATGTAAACCACACACTACAGTCACACAGTTATCAGAAAAAGTATGCCGGCAGCGAGGAAAGAGTCTCACTTTGACTTACCAAGTAAAAACATCCTGTAAGGGTCACTGGAGTCCTCTGTTCTTTATCTTTTATAGAAAGCAGATGTTAGATGTGGAGTTCAAGAAAGCAGAACCTCAGACTCTCATAAGAGCCTCAACACCTTATAAGATCCTCACGTACTGACGGCTAACGCGGCAATCGCTCCTTCAAACTCCCAAGCCTCAGACAGACTGGGGCGCACAACTGGCTCTCGCCCCGTGACTCAGAAAACACTTCCTCGCTGTAAAAAAGGAGCAGGAATTTCAAATGGCTACTAAACTGGGGGGATTTCCTTATAAGAGTCAAAGCCATCTTGAAAACATTAGAAGAATTGGTAGCCAAACATTCCTATTGGTTTGTAGACAACTGGGATGGCGCTCCCGTTTCACAGCGCTGGAGGGACGTGTAGAGCGGGAAGTGGAGGGACCCTCGGGGACCAAGTTAGATGTGTGTGTGTGTGTGTGTGTGTGAGACTTGGTGAGTGGGTGAGCATGTAAATTGGAGGGGGTTGGCCAGACATCGGTCCTACTTTGACCAGCACCAAAGTGAGTCAAACTGAAGTGATTCCAGGACTCATGTGGGAAGAGGACGAAATAAGCACTGGAAAAGAGAGAGGGGGATCAGTTGCACATGCTTCTGACTCTCCGTGGGTGTGTGCAAAGCAGAAAAAAGAGAGAGAGAGGGGTGTATACTTAGAGTATGATAAAGTGAAAAAGAGACAAAAACGATAAGAACAGAGGAAGTGGTGTGTCTATGTGTGTGCAGTGGCAGCCAGTGTTTGTACAGTGGCTCGGTGGTTAGCCACAAAACTCAAAATCAAAGAGGGTTACAATTATTTCTTGTCCAAGATTTCTAGTCTAATGTAAACAGAACTGACACGTAGCTTTAACCAAAACAAATGAGAATTTTTAACCTTAATTGTTTGCTTTCATTGAGCCAACAAGATGGGCTGGGAATCAATCCAACTAAACCTCAGTGAGTCAACACAAGTCTCTGTGTTGAAATCTCTTCAAATAGCAAGTGTATCTGGAAAATATTAATGTCTAAACTTTTCGAAACATGGTGCATCAGGATAGGTAATGGCTTGGTTCGACTCCAATGATGCCCAACACAACTGGTTCTCACGTTCAGAGTTTTAATATTCAAAAGAATAAATAAGATTCAAGAGTTATAGTGGTGGGGAAGATTTCTAATAAATAATCATTTTGATGTTTGATGGTGCTTTTGCTTTCATTCATTGTATGGAAAATAGCTCTGTAAACATTATATCAAACGTCCCTGTTGCGTTTCATGAGAAAAAAAGTCATAGAAGTGTGTCAGAACCTGAGGGTGAGTAAATGATGACACACTTTTCTTTTTTAAGTAACTAAACTTTAAATAACGTGTCAAACTCATTTCTGGAGGGCCATTGTCCTGAAGCCAACCGGTTTCACCACACCTGCCTGAAAGTGTCCAGTAATCCTGAAGACCTTGATTAGCTGGTCCAGGTGTGTTTTATTAGGGTTAAAGCTAATCTCTGCATGACAGTTGCCCTCCAGGAGCTGAGTTTGACACCCCTGCTTTAGGCCTTGTCCACACTAATACGTTTTCGTTTGAAAACACATATTTTCTCTCTGTTTTGGCCTTTCGTTCACACTGGTTTTACTTATGAAAACCAACCTTTTGAAAATGTTCAAACACTGCATTAAAATGGAAGTATTTGAAAACGATGACATAAGTTTAGTCATGTGACGCATATTGTACCAATAGATATTCATGTTTATACCGGTATTGTGCCTGTTATGTGCTGTTCACTTTCACACAGTTGCAAAAATAGTCTCTTCTAGTAGTCTAGAGACTCTTCACAAAGTCTCTACATTTTCTGTCATCTTTGCAGGACTGTGATATGAACTCACATTTGCTGTCCTGCGGCAAAACATGAGATCAGTTGAGTTTTAGACCAAACATATAATAGTGAGTGTGAGCGACCTGGACGCATCAGTGAACGCTGAGATATTTTGCTAAATCCTGCCAGAAGAATTGTGAAATAACTTTATTTTTTCATCTCAGTGAGCTTTTACGCATGCGCTGTAAGCTGAATTTAACGTTTTCAGGCGTTTTCCAAAAGTTTCTCATCCACACTGAAACGTCAGAAAACGCTAGTGTGGATGGAGAGCGTTTTTAAACGAAAATGCCGTTTTCAACTGTATCCGGATTATTGTAGACGTAGCCTTAAATAACCAGGGATGGTTTGAGCCTGATAAAGAAAAGCGAGGGAAGGAGGGAGACCAAACAGCCACCAGCTAAACTCGTATAAACCGAGTGTGACAGAAATAAATCATATTAACAAACAGCTGTCAGTCTGATATAAAGGCATGTGTGTGTTCATACCTTCTTGGTCAGCCTCACCCTAGGGGTGTACCTCCTCAACCTCAAGAGTATCCATCATTTCTAAAGGTCTGTTTGCACATGGATCAGTCACTGATATGGGCTTGAAACTCAGGCTAATGGATGCCTGCCTGAATTTCAAGCTCTACAGAGGACATGTTTTATGGGAACAGTAAATAACGGCAAGTCTAGCCTCTCTCAAACAATGATAGCTTTCATAAGAAGAGCGCAGGATTTGTGGACTGGGATCGGTTGTGTACGTTGAGTCTGTTTGGATCATTCCACAACTGAAGTGGGATTTTCACCTCAAACTATTTGTAAAATGAAGCGTAGTATATCCGTGACTCAGCCATAGCATGTTACTAGTACTTTAATCATGTGTTTTTGTTTCATGTTTTCATGTTTCAGACTAAATTTCGCAAGTTCATTTGTATATTTCCGTTCTCCGCCAATGCAAAAACATATTTAACATGTTGCTTATTTCATATTTATTTAAGAATATGTCAAATATACTTTATTTTATGGAAAACAATCTTTTTTACATGTGTTTTTGTGTGAGTATTGAAAGAGGGTAATAGACTGGAAAGTATGAGAACATCTAAATGGAAATGCTGTGTGTGTGTGGGGGGGGGGGGGGGGGGGTGCTGAGTCACGCCTTGTTACCATGGTGACTAAGGTGCTCCAAATTAGGAAATTCATCAACAGAATAGAAGATGAAGTTAATCCTGCTCGATTTTTTTCTCTTTCTTTCACAGACACAAACACAGGGAAAATGGTCAAATCCAAAAATGACATTGAGATTGGTTTAAATGACTAAGTGTGAATGAGACTTATATATATATACATCAGAAGTCAACATTTTATGTGAATAACATTTTTGGAACATTTCGGAATATTTGCATAATAAGAAAAAAAAATGCTACTGTATTTAGGATGCACAATATATCGACCACCATAACGGTATCGGATGATTTTTAATGTTATCGTTATCGCGGGATAAGAAAATTTGGCCGATAATTAAAGCCGATAAATTGTCTCAGCTGAAGGATAACGCAGTATTTTGGGGGGCAATTAATTGTATGCTTATTTATTTATTGAGCATTTATTTATTTCTGTATTTATTTTTAAATATGGCAGAGCTGGTCCTCCATAGGTATCAGCTTTCAAATACAAAGAATTATCGGTTATCGGCCAAAATTGTCATATCGGTGCATCCCTAACTGTATTACATTTATTATGTAAAAGAAAAACAAGTACATTCACACCTGTTTGTTAACATGCAGTGTATTCAATCTTAACCCGCATATACATGTGGCTAGGCCTGCACGATTCTGGGAAAAATATGAATCATGATTTTTTAGCTTAGAATTGACATCACGATTCTCTGCAACGATTTTTTTCTCATGAAGTGTAATGTTTATCCGAACTACCGCCCGCGCTCGCTCGACGAGTGAAACACGTGACTAAAAGGTGCTTTGTCATTGGCTGAGGGTGAAGCCCTGAAATTTGTGAGAGCTGTCCTTTCAAAATAAAGGCCGAATTTTTTATTTATTTTTTAAATCGAAGTCGTTTAAAAATTAAATTGTGAACAGGGTGAATCGAGATCGCGATTTTATAACGATTTATCATGCACAGCCTACATGTGACTCTATCAGTAAGCACCAATCTCCACAGCTTTCGGTTACTTTAGCTATCCCACGAACATGCCCATATTTATAAAACAGCGTTTGTGCATTTACATGATCACTTAAAGCCATATTCTCCATCAGAAACCCAGATGTTTTTCACTGCTATCTCACAATCCCTCAAATGGTGTACGGAAAAAACGACATTAATGTTTACATGATACGCCTGTAAGTGCCTGCAAATATAACGAGTGTCAGTAAGTTGACGTTCATTTCATAGATTCAGGGAATAATTTGTAAGAACGAACGATTCAACCTGAACACTGAGTTTGTATGCTTTTTTGACAATCAATCTTTGATCAAACCTTTTTTTTTACACAACTCGACAGAAGATCACTGCTAAAAAACAGTCTTACTCTATCATATGGCTTTGGGAATAATGTACGAGTACTTTTTACTTCCCGTCCTTTTCCCCTTTTGTGTGAAAAATAGCATGGATGTTCTGGTAAATAACTCCTCTAATCTTCCAAGGAAGAACAAGACATACTATGCTTTGACAAGATGACGAATAGATGATAACAGCATTTTTCATTCTTTGGATGAACTCTCCTTTTAAGTGCGGTCTTAAACGCTGAAACGCAGCAGCCATTGGCCAGAATTATTACCGTTTCAGCCAAATAAACCCAAGTCCGTTCCCAAAGCCTTAGCTATATACATCACCTCACAGGAGCCGCGATTCACGCCAGACTCCTGCCATTTGGCACGGAGAGGATTGGACTCCCGCTACACACTGTTTTCTCTCCAAACACCTCATGTTGTTCTTTCATCCCACTCTCACTTTATTAAAATCCACTCTCCTCAACCAGCTACCATCCTGAGCGAGCAACACAGAACTGGAAAGATCCCATTATTATTATAATTATTATCAATGGAGCTGTCTACACCATTAGCACAATCTATCTCTAAAGACATATTCAAAGGGAATTATTATTTTACCTTGGGGATGTTAGACACACACACGTGTTTCAGAGATGTTATTCCTTTCATCCTGGATGTCCGGATTTTTATAAATGTCATTCAAAATGGTGTTTGGAAAACCATTAGAGTTTAACTTTCCAGCGCCAAATTATGTTTCTATCCTCTGAAGTGCAAAATCACAGCCAGTTAGAAAGTGTCTGGTGTTTAATGTGCTGATATGCACAGTTACAGTACTCTAATCCAAGCTCCCATTAAAATTATCCTAGTCATGTCGCAAAAACTCAAAGTCAAAAGTTTTGGATCGGTAAGATTGATAGAGAAGTCTGTTCTGCTCACCAAGGCTGCATTTATTGGATTTAAGATACACAAAATTGTTTTCTATGTGAATATATAGTAAAGTGTAATTTATTCCTGTGATCAAAGCTGAATTTTCAGCATCATTACTCCAGTCTCCAGTGTCACATGATCCTTCAGAAATCACTATAATATGATGATTTGATGATCAAGAAACACTCAATATTATTATTAATGTTGAAAGCAGTTGGGTAAAAAAATGGTAGAATATCACTCAATGTTTTACTCATGCTGTGCTTAGTTAGTAATTGATGTTACTCAGTCTCTCTCTTATTCACACTGATGTACTAAAGCATATCAAACACACGGCTCAAAAAAGACTGTAATGAGAAGAAATAAAAATAGTTTTTCTTCACGCCTCTCACCTCTTAACATTATTCATCAAGACCATTTCAAAACTCAGAGCGTTTCAGTGACACCAAATTTAGCTTGTGTTCCCAGACACACACACACACACACACCACACACACACACACACACACACAACACACACACACACACACACACACACACCACACACACACACAGCTGCGTCAGCCCATCTCTCTACAATCCAATCTCCACTCCTTTCCCATGATGCTTCCCATCGGCACAACAGCGAGAATAACACACTCTTCCTCACTACTGGACTCACATTACACACCGATATGCATTAAAGATGTTAAAGTACAGGTACTGTAATATGCATTCAACACTGATATAAAACAATAACACTAAAGTCCTACCGAGACACATTTGGTGGTACAAAATATCTGGCATGTCTCGAAATCTTGATTTGTTCTTGCATTGTACAGTTTGATAGACCTTCTGTTGTCTATGTGTTGCCAACATTAATAAAACAGCATAATAATAAGAGAAAAAACAAACACTGCTATTAATTTATTTATTTGTTTTTAACAAAGAAATAAACCTGATACATGCATACTTGGTTTTGCTGCATTATCAAAATTTCACATATGCAATAATATCTAGTTAAACTACCAAAATGTGCAATAATATCCAGTTTAAACTACCAAAATGTGCACTAATATCCAGTTACAATACCAAAAATGTAATAATATCCAGTTAAACTACCAAAATGTGCAATAATATCCAGTTAAACTACCTAAATATGCAATAATATCCAGTTAAACTACCAAAATATGCAATAATATCCAGTTAAACTACCAAAAATATGCAATAACATCCAGTTAAACTACCAAAATATGCAATAACATCCAGTTAAACTACAAAAATATGCAATAATATCCAATTAAACTACCAAAATATGAAATTTTATACGCATCTTGATCAGAGTAGGGGAAGTTTACAGTGAATGTAAATATTTACATAAAGTCTCTATGGTCCAGTTATATTGCATTCATCCTTTTATGATCCCATCACAACTGTGATTACTTTTGATTGGATCTCAATGTGGTTTTGTTAATTTACTCGGTAATACAGAAATAGGACTATATAAAATGTTGCTTTTTTTAGTCGAGCAGCCGTACTAACTTTAGACATTCTCCACATGATCTGTGTTGCATTGCATGTTGGCAAACTTCAGAAGTTGAAGTGTTTGATAGTTATTTATTGAGCATGCCAACGGGTCAAGTTTAAAACATTTGTTTAAGCGCAGTGGATTGACAGGTATGTTTTGGGGTGTTTTGAGTGATTGAATTGCTTGAAACAGATGTTAATATCAAGTCTACATAAGGTGTTAGTCAAGTCGAGTCACCTTTACTTATATAGCGCTTTTTACAATACAGATTTCAAAAGCAGCTTTACAGAGATAACAGGAAAATAATGCAACAAAGTTTGTTTCCAGTGTCACAGTCCAGCTTAAGTAAGCTCAGTGATCTATCATTTATGTTGTAAAAAAATAATTTATTTAGTTATTTCAGTGTGAGTGTGAGTGAGTGGAGGCGGAGCTCATTTGCATAAACAGTGCATGCTAAATGAGGCGAGGGTGTCGGGTTACATTCAAGATATTTTAAGGCATGAAGAAATTATTTTCACAGTTTACACATTTTGATTATCAAAGATGAGTTTTTCACACAATTTTAGTTTAGTTGATTTTCCTAAAAGTGTTCCCTTTGGTTGGACACTTGGAACTTCATTTACACTATTGTATTCTCTTCCCATGATGCAACAAAGAAATCAGTTATTCGGTTTCGAAGGAAGAGAAGTAATATATTAATATATATACAGTACTGTTCAAAAGTTTGGGGTCGGTGAGATTTTTAATGGTTTTAAAAGAAGTCTCTTCTGCTCACCAAGGCTGCATTTATTTGATTCAAAATACAAAACAAACTCAGTAATATTGAGAAATATTATTTCAATGTAAAACAGCTGGTCTCTATGTGAATATATAAATTTATTCCTGTGATCAAAGCTGAATTTATCATCATTACTCCAGTCTTCAGTGTCACATGATCCTTCAGAAATCACTATAATATGATGATTTGATGCTCAAGAAACATTTATGATTATTATCACAGTTGAAAACAGTTTTGCTGCTTCATATTTTTGTGCAAATCGTGATTCATATTTTTCAGGATTCTTTGAAAGTTCAAGAGAAAAGCATTTAATTAAAAAAAAATACTTAGCATTATCTTTACTGTCACTTTCGATCAATTTAATGTGTCATTTATGAAGAAAAATATTATTAAAAAAAAAAAAAAAAAATTTCGTATCAACCCCAAACACTTGTCATCAACCAGTGATGTCATCATCCAGCTCAGTTCTCGTATAATGGCAGATCAATATTATTGTTGAATATTAAATGAGACTGTGTACGTCCAGCTTTAATACAACTAAATCCCAGTTAGCAAAGACTTCTTGGCATCCTTAGAAACAAGATGAAATCTAGCAAGGTTTTGGCTGTGTGAGTGTCATACTTGTGTAACTCCTGCAATACTTAGTTGAAACCCCTCATGCTCACCCCGAGCGAGATGAAGAGTGTAACCTCCAGTCCGGAGTGTTTCTCACAGGCTTGGCTTTAATCTGGGTCTGGTGTGTGTAGGTGGTGTGGGTTCATCTCAGTCGGGGCTCCAGGAACACACAGATCTGAGTCTCTCTGATCCATTGTTAAGAGCTGCCATCTGTCTGAACTGAGCCGGGCTTGAGTCAGCGTGTTCAATGCAGAAACAGCTCCCACTTATTCCACACAAACAGGATTTCGCATGACTAGCTTGGAGAAAGCACGGGGAATTTGAACGGATCTGGTTTGTTTCAGGCCCGCTGTTGCTCAATCCATTGGTTTCTCATTAAATGTCATGTTTAGAGAGTCTCTGGAGTCGAGATACAGAAACTTGTGTGGAAGCCTTTTGGAAATACTAGGGGCTTTCGCACCAAAAATTAACCTTTTCATAGATCCTACAACTAATGGTGAAAGTTAGCCTGGGAAACCCCAAATTTAGATTTGCTCTGCAAGTTAGGCTCAATCCCAATTCACCCCTTGGCCCTTTTTTTGCGCGTTCACGTCTAGGGGTAGGGTGTCCCGATTTTTGTTGAGATAGAGGGGTAGGGCTACATAACCCTCGAAACGAAAAGATTTTTCGCAAACGGTTAAACATTTAAATTTAGCCCCAGATGAAACCACCATGCACTTTATTTACTCTTATAATAACAATATAGTCGTTTAAATTAAGAAATTGTATAATAAATTACCTTTCCGAAACAGAAAAGACGTACATTTCGAGGAAGGAACGTTATAATCATCATGTTTCCTAGTAAGAGGTAGAGGTAAGAGGTAAGAGCAGCGGCGCTCATTATCATGGAGAAATCCTGTAAAAACTGTAACGGCAGAGCCATTGCCGACGACTGATGACGTATCGGGTTCATGAAGGGTTGCTCCATTTCGTAGGGGAATATTTCAACCCCTTGGTCCTTTTAAGTCTGTGTTAAGGGCCAAGGGGTACACTCGAAAACAAGGGGTAGGGGCAAGGGGTGAAATGGGATTGAGCCTTACTCTGGCGAAGAGCCCATTCAAGCTCATTTCCAATCTTTCCGAATCGAGGCACCAATCACAGACGTTGAGGAGGGCTTTACACAATGAGCGTTGTTTTAGTTTTAGGTCTATCCAATTGCGCCTAGATGCATTTAAGTGACGTCCGTTGGTGACGCACCTTTGGAAATGAGCTGTCAATGAACCTTCCCCAGACCATAACTCAGTTACGACTGAGAAGGGACTGGTTTTACCCAGGCTTGGTGGAAGTACTCGCTTTTTCGCTTCTTAGTTTTAGTTCAAGGAACTCTTTTGGAGGAACTAAATTAGCTCCTACTTTTAGAGTCGGCATTATGCGTACTACCGGCACATCCGGGAACTTATCTGTCGATTTCGTCACCGCCCCTTTTTAGGGGAAAATAAACTAGACTTCCCATAGACTTCAATACAAAATAGCATCACAAAACAACTGAATAACTTAAGAAATCACAGGTTGTGCACCGGTTGTGAGTATAGGAACTAGGTATGTAACGATTCACTCGCAACCGGTTGAAAATCGATACAAATGTGTAACGATTCAAGTCGGTTGAAATGTTAAACGAATCGCGATACACGTTTTAAACTCTGGTCACTTACTGTAGCCTACTGTGAAGCTGTGAACCTCGCTTTACAGGCAAAATAGCAGCAATCACACACTGTCGCGAAGCTAGCGAGTGTTTTTAATTCATTCATGGATCTTGAGCTGAAAACGCTCGGTTTGCTCCGCTCGCGCCGCGCCAGTGTGTGCCATAGACTGTTGTGCACGCGCCGTCAATCACATGGCGACGGCAAGCGTAGATGTTGACGTTGACTCATTCAAATCGGAGGTGTGGCGGCATTTTGACTTTCCGTAGACTAATAATATTCACCACCGTGAGAAGCACAAGTCACCTCCGTTTTCATGTAAAAGGCATCAATACGACAAGTCCGAGAGCCACGGAGATCACAAGGTGCATCAGTGTTTCCGTGGCAACCAGGTGTTGTATTTATTTTACTCTTCTCTAAATGTGTACATGGATATATTTTTTTTTATATATATAATTTATTGATGGTTATGGCATATTTTTCCAAATGTGTGTTGTTGTTTTTTTTACTCTTGCTAGTGTAATGATACAAATTATAACAAAATTAAAACCCCTCTAAATGTGGTACTAATTTTACATAGTCTTTTACTGAGTGTGCGAAGGTACCAGTGCTTTTTTACCCTCTTGACCAGACAGACAGAAAGACTGAGTTGAAACAACCTTGAAGGGATTTTTTTTTTATTTCAATGTAGTTTTTTTATTTGACAAAAATATATTTTAAAATTAAAAAGAAATGTGCAGCATTTTGTCTGAGAAATAATTAAAGGGACACTTTTTCATTTATAATTTCTTAAATGAATCACTGATAAAAAAAAAAATCGTGAGAAAATCGTATCGTGAAACCAGTATCGTGAATCGTATCGCATCGTGAGTTGAGTGAATCGTTACATCCCTAATAGGAACTATCCGTGACCTAAGTGTACGCTGATTGGCCGAATGCACGCGAAACACAAGCACCCGCCATTTCAAAAAACGCTGGCTGCACAATATATCAAAATTATCGAAATATCGCAAATGTGTATGCATATCGCAACATCTTCCAAAAACTGTGGTCATGAACAAAAGACAAAGAGAAAAGCACTCGCTACTCTTGGATTAATAACTCTTGTAGCTTTAATAAGAATCAGAAAATATTTAATTCATACTAAGCAATGTTTTATTTTTACATTTGATTATTCACGTTCTGTTTTTTAATAATCCTAATGTAGGCCTTCCTGAAACCCTAAAAGATGTTAAAATAACACTTCTTATGCGACAATAAAACACTGCTGTTCACTTTCAGAAGTCATAGGGATGTTTTCTTGTCAAAAACAGAATATGAAACGCATGTAGGTTATATAATTTTAATTATATTTTAAAGATAATTTAGGTTAATTTTACACATTTCGAAAATAGTTATTGCATATCGCATTTTTCTTCAATATCATGCAGCCATACAGATTATAGCCTATATATTTACTCCACAAACTAACTCTATGAACATTGAAAACAGTGATAGTTTTCTAAACCTTTACGCTGATGAAAAAACCCAACGCAACTTTGAGGAGACCAAGCCAAACATGATTCGGCTGGACATCACCCACACGGCATACGCTAATACCTTTTTATATACTTTTAGTCTACTTTGCCTCTCCTATAATTGAAAAATAGACCGTAGAAGTGTAATGTCCGGATTGCATACTTATTTCTCTTCCAATAAATTGACCACATAATCCAAATGTGTGTGAGAAAAGTGCAGAGTAGTGGATTTGTGTGTGTAACTCAAGACTTAGACTACATACACTGACGCCACTCTGGAGGCTGTTAAAGTGTGCGAGTGTGTTTTAAGAGGGCTTCAAACCCACGGCCCACACATTTGCCCTCGCCACATCTGAGGTCCCCCTGCTGTCAAAAACTGGGTGGTCTTTTTCAGCTTTGCAGCCAATAAGTGCGAGAAAACAGGTAACCAGACGGTTCAGGCTGCCGTGCGTATGCAACAAAGCTGGATCAAGCTAGTGAGTCTCACAAATCAGGAGAATTTCATGTCAGTTTAATCACATTTTCTGGTCAAAATGTGTCCTAACCACTATATCTCATCCATTAAATCTTTAACGTCCAGGTTAAAAGTCCTAATTAGTCTCAATAAGCACCAGGGTTTTGTTGATGTATTGGTTTCTTCTACTTCTTCTGTGTTGTATGATATCTCATTGGTCCAAGATCTCAACTGGGATACATCCAAAAGTGTCAGCGCCATTGAAGACATCCCTAAAAGTCTTAACGGTTCATAAAAATCGAAACAATACCAAAATATGGATTAAAATTTTCGATACTTACATTGAAATTTGATACAATGGACTTATTGTGTACATGTTTTTACATTGTACTTACATTTTGAAAATACCAGCATGTAATTACAGCTGTAATTAGTTTATGATTTGCCATTACACAGTTGACCCTTCCCTTACACCTTAACCCAACCTTAAACCTACCCATACCACACACACCTGACCCTAACCTTACCCGTATCACTCCTCAATAGCAGCAAAAGTGTTTTAAAATACAACCTGAACACAATAAGTACATTGTAAGTAAGTACATAATACTTAAAGCCACTAATATACGTAAAGTGGGACCTATTTTCCTTTTGGCAGTGTAAAAATTTAGCATACACAAAGAAAACTCTTCTATATTTCCTTTTCCCTTTTATTTTGGGGCAACATATGATTGAGACGAGCGTAACCTGAGCGTACAAACACATACACACACACACAACTCCAGTCCCTATTAAAGGTAAGCATCTCCAGAGAGGCTTCTGTATGGGTAATGTATGATACGTGAAGCGGCGCTACATAAATCCACTCCACACCACTTCCAACTTCAAGGCTGATTTACTCTTCAATGTCTTCACGTTTCCTCTCCCAACTTCGTCCATGTGTCTTTTCCCTCCACAACTCCATCGCTCAGTGTTTCTTCTCTCTTCATCATTCCTTTGTCTCGTTCTCTCCGTCTGTCCTCCCCTCTCACCTCCTCTTCCTCATCATCCCTTTATCTTTTAAAGTCCTTTTCCTTCACCAATGCCTCGCTCGTTGTCTTTGGCCCAAGTTTGGCTCGTTCATCAGTTTGAGAGAGGCCGTGTTGTTGCATCCACATAAATCAGTAGTCCCAGTACGACAAAGAACTGTAACGTCCCGCTTTAGTTTGTCCTCCTACGCTTCGCTTATAATAAGTTAGTCAAGGTTTCTTGCAAGGTCTGGAGAGATATTCCCATTCATCTAAATGGCTGTTGTGCATGACCCAAAAAAGTGTGTAAGCTCCTGCACACTATTGTTCGTGTCAATACAATTGTTTCATGAGAATACATGACTTTCTGAATGTCTGTCACTTAAGAAATGGCTTTATGGCTGAATAATAGTGTGTAGTTACCGCATCTACAGTACAACAGGGCCATTGAAAACCATTTGGCCTCTTGCGACAGAAACAACCATTGCTTGGGTTATACATGATCAATTTCCACACACTCTCACAGTGTTCCCGCAGCTCGAACAGTAGAGTATGGTTCTAGCAACAACAGGATCATTGGTTCGATTCACAGGGAATGCATGATAATGTCTGCCAAATCCATAAACGTAAATTACACAGGCTGACTATACCTTTAAGACGTCCATATATTACCCTTTGGCTAAGCTTTTAGTCCTGGTTTAGTCACGCTCTCATCACTGGACTCTTTTTATTTTGTAAAGAGCAAGCAAGGAGAGCAATCCTTTCTAGGCTAAGGCCCCGTCCACACTACTGCGTTTTAGTTTAGAAACGGAGAATTAAAACGAATATGATCTCCGTCCACACCAGTGTTTTAGTTGCGTATTAGAATTGATCTCCGTCCACATTAAAACGACTGAAAACGCGGATCATGTGACCATTCCCCTACACTGGGCATGCTTGTGCCGGTGTAAACAGAAACAGATCTCGACTATTCCTCAGATTTGACGAAGAAGAAAGTTACCTCTGCAAAGATTAGCAATGTCGAAGACCAGAGATTTCTGTTCATGGACCGACGACGAGGTGGAACTTTTACTTAAAGTTACAATACAAAACAGCCGGCAGCAGAAAACACAGACTGGGAGTCGTCGCAAACTAAATACGGCAACATATTGGAAAGGTACCAGGAGCATTATCCATCGCCAGAGCAAGCCACAGCAATGGGAAAGGTGTACACACAATTAATAAACACATCCCGCTATCTCTATCTTTTCTCCCACCCATTGTCCTGAGATCAACTTAAGGTCAACCAGCTCACACAGCCGACTCTGAACATGAGCCGCCTTAAACTTGAGTTACGCTAATGCTGTTCATCCATGGGTCACGCCAGAGTCTGTTTAACATCTTCCCTAGCTGGGCCTTCAGTGAGGGATGAGCAAAATTAGGAGGTTTTCCTGCAATCTTTACAAGAGCTAGAAGGGGTCACGACTGCTGACAGAGAAGATGTAGAGAAACATAAAGCTATGCTGCTTGTAAAAGCGGCTCCAGTGCTTTCGGTTGAGCTCGTGTGGATTAAAAAGGGCCAAAAAACCTGATAGAAATGTTTTGGCTTGGATAAATTTAGAATTGAATAATTAGCTTGGTTTCAATTGCTTGGTTTCAAATTGAATTAGACATGATATAAATCACATAGTACTACTTGAGGCCCTGATATACTCAGCACAGTTATTTTTCATTCTTCGCTAAAACGTTCGAAATACGTGAAGTGATTTATAGTCACGTCATTAGGGGTGTCACAATTCTCCAAATCCTCGATTCGATTACATTTTCGATTCTAAGGTCACGGTTCGATTCGATTCTCGATTTTTACATTTATTTTTTTTAAGCACAGTTTGCAATGCCATTTTTAGACTAGACTTTTATGTAATATAATATATGACCTTTGTTCGCAATGTACCACACTACATTGTCAAATTTAAAACATTTATTAACAAAATAATGTTACAATAACTTATATTTTCAGTCAATTAGAAACTTAAGCAAAATAACCTGCCATGTAGTTTCTCTTTTGTAACTGCAGTCTTATTCACAGAAGATGACATTCAAGTTCACAACAAAACAAACAAGGTTTAACAGATACATCTATGTTTTCCTTGCTTTACCTCGGTCTTAAAGTACAAACATGACTGTGAAAAATATTAGTATTTAATGTAGAATTTAATTAAATGCATTTATGATGAAATTACAACATTTTCGCGTCATGTTCATTTTGACCACGAACTGTGCGCTGTCGCTTTAACTCGGCGCGTGCAGCAAAAATAGACTAGGTGCGGAAATGAACGACACTTGTCTCATTCGTGGAGGTGGAGAATCAAGTTATTTGTGACATGCAAGATTTATTGTATAAAGATTTATACTGTTCTGAGTCTGCTGTTTTTGTCAATTTAAAGTTTTAATTTAAAAAGTGGAAGACTATGGTACACGCACTGACGCACATACAGTAGCAGAGCTTGCAAAGTGTGGCTTTTTTTAAGCGCGAACTTTGAGCGCGAATGTGAACGTTGTCAACATAACTCACTGGAAATCAGAAATACTCCCACTGTCCCACACCGGCGACTTTAGTGAAAGAGGAGGTCAGAAGTCCTGTCGATGGGTCTCCTGCATCTGCAGCCATGCTATCTTTTGACTGGCTGTAACTGAGGTAGAGGACTCGCAGCACTTCAACGCTGTTTTTTTTCCGCTTTGCAAACCGACTGGACGTGACATGGGGGCGTGGCAGTATCGACGATTCCATTTTTGAATTCGATTATCGAGATTGTGACTTAATTTCGATCGATTTCGATTTTAAATCGTGACACCCCTACACGTCATGTTTATTTATATAGCACTTTTTACAATAGATTAGGGCTAATTTCGATTTCGGCTCCCAACGATCACCAAAACAGTACAATAAAGTAAAAACGGTTATTTTGCTATGTTCTGTTTTGCAAGAAACTCTTATTTTGTCTTGTGTGGTGAACGACATGCGCACACCCGCCAGTGCCGAAGCCATAAACTCTCTCAGCTTGAATGTTTAAACTGATAAGACTTAAAAAGAAGTGAAAATGATCATCTTTAGTTATGATGCAATGCTGGCGCTATTCCGCCATGTCCCGACTCCTAAAACGCGAGAGTGTAGTTCGACAATTGCCTTTTTGAGAGACGGAGAGCGTTTTTGTGAATTTGTGAAATTGCGTCTTGGACAAAGTATTAAAATAATTGATTTGATTTTATAATCTGTGTGGATTCATTTAGGCTACTCATACAATCTACATGAATCAATGTTTGTGGGGGAATTTCCCGCATTATAAGTGGTAGAATTATTAAATACTTATTGAAGTATTATCTGTTATATTGTTTATTTTAATAGTTAAAGTACAATAAATGTTCAAATTTAGATTTTTTTTTAAGAATTATTGTATTAAATCTTTTGAATAAATGCAACACGTTCCCAAAGTCACGTGAAATAATCGTGTTACATAAACGTGATTTCAATACTGACCAAAATAATCGTGATTATGATTTTTTCCCATAATCGAGAAGCCCTACAATAAATCAAGCAGTTTACCGTATTAAACCTGACAAACAGTGTCAGTGTCTCATTTCATCAAAAGTACAACTTCACTTTCTACTATAAAGCGACTCTCCACCAGTGTCTTCATGTTATAAACTCACGCCTAACCTCAACAGACTGAACAGAAGAAATGAATTGGAGATGATTTTCACGTGAAAAAAGGCGGAGCCTCAGAGCCACACGCACCCATTATGTCATCGCCACGGACCAATGGTATTTTCAGGTGTTTACCAGCGGGAGCAAACTGTTCCTGAAAGCTGTTTCGACCTTTAGTTTGCTCTTCGATTTTCCTTTGCATATCGAAACCTTTATCAAGTTCCTCTACAGGTTGACACATTTCTACTGTGACGTTGTGGCGAACAGTCCTAGCATGGACTCACAACTGTGTGCCTTGTGTGATCTTTTCAGTAATTGTTATCGTATGCAAGTACAACATTTCTTTTTGAGGATGAACAGATTTCTAGTCGATGTCCCTTGAGGCAGTGAGAAATCAAAACACAGATGCTGTACATCTGGACTCTGCGCTTAAAGGGATAGTTCACCCAAAAATGAAAATTAGCCCATGATTTACTCAGCCTCAAGCCATCCTAGATGAATATGACTGCCTTCTTTTATCCAAACACAATCAGAATTATATTAAATATATATATTCTGGCTCTTCCATGCTTTATAATGGGACTGAATGGAAGCCCAAAAAAGTGCATCCATCCATCATAAAAAAGTAATCCACACGGCTCAAACGAAGCGATGCGTTTTGTAAGAAAAATATCCATATTTATATCTTTATAAACTATATTCACTGGCTTGGGCTTCTGGTATTAAACTAAACTTTTAAGGACAGAGGTTTCTACTGCAATCGAAGCATCGACATTTGAAAAACAACCCAAACAAACTTTGTCCCAGCGACCAGTCCCACATAGCAATTGTTGTCTAGCCCAGTTCAGGGCTGGTTATGGGTTATTATTATTTGGCTGAGATTTGGGCCCTTTATGGCTCATGTCTGTAGTCCAGATCTGGCCCGTTCAACAATCGCTACGTGGGGTGATTCAGCTTGTCACATTGTGTTGGGTAGCTTCATAACCCAGTTGAGTCAACAATCAAATGCACTATTCTGGAAAGTTGGTTGACTCTCATGTCAGATTCATTTCAGCAAATCAGTTCATCCAACCACTCATTTTCCAAACCACTTGTAGGATCGAGGGAATGCTAGAGACCATCTCAGCGTTTCGGGTCATAGGCAGAAATCAGTTCATTTAAACCCCCGATTCCAATTCCAGGTCATTTTAGAAACCAATTCACCAAGTTACCAAGTCACTGTGGTAAGGCTGAAACACACCTCTTAGCATATAGCTAGATTAGCATTTTGACCATCACACGAACACATGATTTTACCATTTACCACAATATCTAACCTATCTATCCATCCATCCATCTATCCATCATACGTGTGTCTGATGAAAGGGATTGGAAATTAATAGGGCTGTAGCAATCAATTATTTTAGTAATCGAGACGAGTATTCTACAGATTATTCCATCGATTAATCGGATAAAAACTGGGTGGTAAAAAATAGATCCAAGTTAACAGCATTTATAATGACTTAAAATACAAATAATAACAAGCAATAATAAAGAATCAAATTAAGTAATTATATGGGTTTTATTGAACAACCATGTTAAAATACACCCATGTAAAATAAAAATTGCAATCAAGGATTTTTTTTAAATTGAGTACTCGACTTTAATCCCTCGAGTCGAGGGACAAGCCAAAAATTTTTACAGAATTACAGAAAAAAAGGTACCGTTGGGTACCGGTAAAAATGTGAACGGTACCCAACCCTAAGCGCAACACGGCCCCTAATACACAAGTTTTCCAGACGACTTCTCAGAGCTGGTACCATTTATCCACAACGACACTCAGTTTCCCTCCACAGACATTACAGTAAATGCATAGCATCGGTTAGCTGAACCTCTTTTACACCAGGCCTTATTTCCCTGAAACGTGTTGACCGAGGGGTTGGGTTAGGAGTGCTGGTGTGGATCCTGGGAATATCAGATGGAGAGCAGGATGAGGGGGATGCAGCATTTTTTTCGACATGCTTTCTCACGCAGCAAAGCAGAACAACGTGTTTCAGCAAACTTTCATGCCAAGTCCAATGTGTCGAGGAGAGGCGGTATATGAGTGTTCAGGGTAATATAAGGATACGGAGCAGAACTAGTCATCTGAGATGTCCTGACGTAAAAAAAAAAAAACAGCAAATGTGACAGGAGAACTCAAATAGTAGATAAAAACCTCTAAACCAATCATTAACTAGGAGCTATTGGTATATATAAGCCTAATTTAAATAACAGATAGTCCTGATTCAGGGTGATGACTAGGGGTGTGTGATATAAGTGCAGTTTTTCTCCAAATATCAGCATGATAACAAATATGATATTGGTTTTATACAAGTTTAATAAACAAGAAGTTAATATTAAGTGATTTAGACACCATATTGCCTGTTTTTGCTCTATTTCGCCAATGAAAATAGTTCAAAACAAAGCCACACACAGCGGTGTTTCTTACTGAGTGAATCAGCTTTTTGAACGAATCAGTTGACTAGGGTAGATTAAGAGAGTCAAATGATTCGTTCCTTGAATGAATCAGCCGTTTGTATGAATCTCAATGATTCGCTCATTAACAGTGACTCGCTGCCCCTACTGGCGCTTTCAATTTCACATTTAAAGTCTCTTTTCTTGTTTTAAATCATTTTAAATATCAATATTATTGCAACTGAATTTTGTTGATACTGATTTCATTTGATTGTTAACAGCCTAATTGTGTCTTATTTCTATAATTGAATTTGATTCAATTTATCATATAATAATTAGGGTTTAAAAATGGCTTTAAAGAGTAACTAAACACCAAACCAACTTTTTTTAGTTAATTATCTGTAAGACTGGGGCTTTATTAGTGCTGATCATTGATTCAAGTAACTTTTTTGACATTTGGGTATAAAGTGTTTTAATTCTACAATATATGGTGTAAAAACGTCTGAGTGCTGCCCTCTTCAGGTTGAACAGTGGCTACTGCAGTTGAATTTTCCTATTGGATCTTTGCGGTGGTTCGTGATGTAAGCGGTGAGAGCTGATGTAAGCAGGTTCCAGCTAACCACGCTCTTGGTATGAGCTACCACGCCCTTGGCAGTGTAAAAACCATCTTGTTTCGTCAAAACCACTGTAGTGAGTCAGGAGTTGGAATTGAAAGTATTGAAAACGATCAGGATAGAGTATTTAACTGCCCTCAGTTCATCCCCTCCATCTCCGCTAGGCTCCGCCCACTTTTCCAGCATTTTCAAATATTGCCAGTGGGTGGAGTCAGGCTCTGACCAGGGGTTTAGTTACCCTTTAAAAGTTAAAAATGCCCATATTAGGTAAAAATCAATTGAAACATATTGGAAAAAAATAAGAATATCAAAAACTTTAGGAGTCTCTGTCCATGACAGTCCTAAAGCTGCCAAAGTACCAACACTATAAACACACTCCGCAAAATATCGTCTAATAATCGTTATCGAGAAAATTAAAGGTGGGGTATGTGATTCTCTTTTTTGTCCATTTTTTCAAAATTACTTGAACTCCTATTCCTAACCCACTTACAGCCACTGAGTTAGAAGCACTGAAATGAAAATTAAGCAATTTAATCATCTGTGGAACGGGCAGGACTCGAAAAACTTCAGCCAATCATGTCCAAGACCGTCTAGAATCATTGGACAGTCAGTGCGTCAATCAAACGGTCGTACCACACCCCCTCCCCCAGCGCGCGTGACCCAGTCAGGGCCAGCGTTGGAGGAAAGAAGGTAGGACCATTTGAATTGTGTATTTTCAAAATCTGCTGGTCGTTTTCCAAATCACATACCCCACCTTTAATCTGTGAGTGTGACAGGGCAAGACTTCAGCCAAAGCAGTCGTAGATTTGGCATCACACACCAAATCAAGTTATTTTGAGACACAGCATCTTTCCAAAGCTGGTGTGAATCATTTACAGATGAGAGAGCAAAGCCCCACACACACACACACACACACACACACACACCACCACACACACACACACACACACACACACACACACACACACACACCACACACACGCACAGGCTTTTATAAAGCCCCACATAAAACTGCTCTCATAAACTCCTCACGATACTGGGAATGATAACAGCGCTGCATTATGAGTCAAAAAAAGAGAGAAAGACATCAAATGTGACAAATAAAAAGATTATTGTTTTAATTCTATCAGTCAGACTAAAAATAAGACTAGCCATCTTTTACGTTTGCGCAAATGATTTTTGAACCAGACTGCTTCATAAACGAGGGTCTTTTCAATGCTGAATTTTAAAAAAGAAATGTGATTCTGAGAGATGGGTCAATACCAACGCTTTCTGTGTGAGCTTCAGATCCACACAAAGTATCACATGTTGTGAATCCTTCCAAACTGCCTTTCTGAAAGAGCATGTTAGCACTCGGTATGGCTAATGTTGCTAAAGCTAACGCTGCCCGTTTTGGCTGATGCTGTCTTCGCATGCTAATAAAGTTATCGTATACTAGTTTCGTACTTAAAATTGCACATAAACGCCCGTTGAAGTCGCACACTTGAATGTGATCGTCCCGTTTTGTTGAAGCCGGAGCATTGAAAGCTCATCTGCATTTAAAGGGACACACAACGGCACGGTACCCTAACCCACTAACCCTAACACACCCCACACTAACCCAACCCCTAAACCTTCTCATCACACACACACGCTAACCCAACCCCTAAACCTTCTCATCACACACACACACACTAACCCGACCCCTAAACCTACCCATCATCACACACACACACTAGCTTGCTACCAATCTCAACACACACACACACACACACACACACACACACACACACACAACGGCACGGTACCCTAACCCACTAACCCTAAAACACACACACACACACACACACACACTAACCCGACCCCTAAACCTGCCCATCACACACACACACACTAACCTGACCCCTAAACCTACCCATTCACACACACACACACACACACACACACAAACCCAACCCCTAAACCTACCCATTACACACACACACACACACACACACAAACCCAACCCCTAAACCTACCCATCATCACACACACACACTAACTTGCTACCCATCACACACACACACTAACCCGACCCCTAAACCTACCCATCACACACACATACACACTACTCCAACCCCTAAACCTACCCATCACACACACACACACACACACTAACCTGACTCCTAAACCTACCCATTACACACACACACACACACACACACACACACACACACACACACACACACACAACACCCGACCCCTAAACCTACCCATCACCCATCACACCACTAACCCAACCCCT